>LPNX010588839.1:30243-65243 GCA_001517045.1 Pseudotsuga menziesii | reverse complement strand
TCATCACCGGGTACAACCACACCAGGTGCAGCACCACCCCTGTGAGAGGCATTAATCTCCAGCAAGAGTAAATATTGCATATATATTACGAATTTTTTAATATGTTAGATATAGTATGGAACAATTAAAAATTGAACAATAACACAGTTTTAAAACAATGTCCTTACCTGACCACTAGTCATTGTAGTGGTACCATGTCTTGATCCAGGACCATAATAGGGTCCCCCACATGATGTGTATATGTGTGGCTTGCTCTGAGGCACATGCGATGTCGGTCTATCCCCACCAACAGATGTCCCTCCACCACCAGAAGTTGGTGGTTGTACACCAGTAAAGGAAGAGGGTGCTCTCCGGTCAACAGTGATCGTGTGTTGAGAGACCATCTCAGCTAGAGTAAAAAATGCATCCTGTGCCTAGGCAACCATGTCATGTGCAGGAGGGATGTCTGCCCTTGGTAGTTGGGCACGGGGTGCAGGTATGTGTGGATTGGCATCTCTATGCCTAGCATGGGGTCAATGTTGGGGCATCCCCCTACCAACTCCCTGGAAGCCCAACATGTCAAAATAGTTGACATGTTTCCCCATCACAAACTCTGCATACAATTTTCGGAGGAAGTACATCGGTACTTCCCTATTGTTGTGAGGGGGAATGTCAAAAACCATGTACCACCTATCCATCCAATTGTCTCTGATGGGTGGAAAAGTGCACCACTCAATAGAAATATGTGGCCTGCTGATCTCCGGAATGTCATCCGTTCCAAGCAGTCTAAACAATGAATAGATGGCTTGTTTTGTTATTTTCATCTTTTTTACCTCGTTGTAACTCAACCCATCAACATATTGTTGCCTTTTCCTCTCCCTGTAAGATGTGATGCTATACAAAGCATCATTTGATCTTGTGATCGTATCAACAATAGACAACAATGAATCTGACGGGGAGCGGCGGAGCTCATCTCCACCCTTCCAAGCCAAACCAATCTCTCTCAAATGGCCAATAAACCTCAGTATCTCTAGATTGTTATGATCCATAGTAGCCATTGCAATCATAAATACAAATAAAATATCATTAGAAATATAAACACAGGATATAATGACATATATAAGAACTGAAAACTGTATAACTATTGACATATAAACTAAATCTATCATGTAAATTTAAAAATTGATCTTGAATTTTACAGTAAAGAATAAACATTTAACATTTTTTCATTTCATATTTATGTCCTAAATTCAAGTATTAATTCTAATTTTTAAGTACGTGCATGTGTACATAAAGTGTCTTGAGTGCATATGTTGATTGCGAAGCTCCTCTAGCTTATTTTAAGGCTTGGATTATGAAGTTTTGTCGAAATTGTGAGGTGCTGATTATTGCCTTTGTAGGACCAGCTCCCAGATTGCGGGTAGTGGCAACAACTAGACCCTAGAATAGGCGACATAATGTGCTGTTGATGAATAAAATCCCAGTATAGGCAACGATTTTGTTAGATATGTAATTATTTGTTGTTGTGTGATGTTTTTTGGACTCCAAAGGCTATTTAGCAGAACTTTATGGATTTTATGGTTGTAAGGGTTCCACTGGATTAAATATCATGTATGACCTAGTATGTGATTGGCATGTTTAATCAAATACATCAACCTACCTATGTATCTTCACATTCATAGAGTCTATTGTTGAACTTTGTTGTCTTGACCTAAGTAACCAAAAAGTACCCTGCGTTCAAGATGAAATATTTGTTAAAAGCATGGGAAGCTTCTATACCTTATTTTGACACTTGGATTGGGAAGTTTCATCAAAACTATAAGGTGTTTATTGATGTTCTTGGAAGAGCAACTTCGAGAAGTTTCATCAAAATTATAAGGTGTTTATTGATGTTCTTAGAAGAGCAACTTTGATGTTTCGGATAGAGGCAAGGGATTTACCATGTTTGTTTATGTATTTTAGGGGAATATATGAATTCTACTTGATTTTTTTTTAGTTGTATATGCAAGCTTGCAACATAATTGACAAACTTTGCGTATTTGTTAATTTTGGTTTGGATTCACAATAGTGAAGTTCATTTGTTTTTTAAGAGTTAATTGGGGTTTTGGCTTAAATTGGGCATGTAAATTACTTATGCAAACTTGCAATGTGCTTCACAAACTTTGCATATTTGTGGATTTTGGTATGGATTCACAAGGATCCTTGTGAATATGCATATGGAAAAAGTGAAATTCATTTGTTTTTTGAGTTCATTGAGGTTTTGGTTTCCATTGGGCATGGGAATTTTGGGTTTGAATTTTGGTAAATAATCAAAATTATTTAATTTTTATCATTAAATTGGGGAATTGGTTTCAATTGGCCAATTACATTGGGGTTCTTGTTTCCATTGTGTTTTTGTTTCAATTGGCCATAATTTAATTTAATATGGTTTAATTTTTCAATCTAGGGCAAATAAATTGATGAAGAAAGAGAAAAAAAACATGAAAAGAAATGAGGAAAATACCTCACAAAGAGGAGGTTTATCCAAATGTGGAGATGGAGGGCTTTAGCACACCCAAAATCGCATTTTCCCAGTCGAGATTTGCTCCTCCTTGGTCCAATAGCCACGCAGTGAGAAGAAAAAGACGGTTGCGACTTACTTAAAAAAAAAAACAGGCTTTCCAAATCGCGCCTCCATTTTAATGAACGAAATTGCACACACAATTTTGTTCACTAAAACAGAGGTACGATTTGGTTTACTATCCTGGTTGGCATGCCTATTGGCAGCCTTGGGACTAGGCTTGGCAGGTTCGGGATTGCTTGGGATGATTTATTTTTTTTGGATTAAGAATAATTGACTTCACTCCACCATTGCATCTAAAAGGTCCCTCAACTTCTTGCACACACCCAAGAGTCGAACTCCTAGTAAAATAGTCAGAACTCCTAATAAAATCCTTCCAAAATCCTAATAAACTCCTATAAATAGCTAGACATCTAGCTAATATACAGTTCATATTACATGTTTAGTTTTCCCATATAGATATAATTAGGTTTTCAATTCTTTTTTAAGGAGGTTAGTCTAACTCATAATTAACAATTTCAAAAAAATTAAAAATAACTTAGTTAACATCTTCGTTATAGTTGGAAAAATAAAAGCAAACTTCAGCTTCAACTATTCTATTATTAGATACAACTCTTCAATAATTAGCTTAAATACATTGATGATACAACTATTAGCTTAACTTCAACTCCGATCATGACTTTTTACTTGAATTGCACTTGCCAATATATTGAATTTTAAATTAACTATTAGATACAACTATTAACTTTACTCCAATAATTCTACAATTATTAGTTTAACTTCAAATCTAATATTAAATTTTAAATTAACTATTAGATACAACTATTAACTTAACTTCAATGATTCTACAATCATTAGTTTAACTTCAAATCTAATCAATGTTAAATTTCTGGAAATTTTAGATTACCTCCAACGATTTTACAACTATTAGCTTAAATTCAACTCTAATCGTTGTTATATAGGATAACTATTAGATAGTGATACAACTATTAAAATAAGGTTAGATGAACTCATCTCTTAGCATAAGAAGTTGACCTTGATTGGAGTGAAACCATGCACCAAGAATGAACTCCATATGGCACTTGGGAGTTGAGTTAATGTGCATAAAGCATAGTCTAAGCTTTATACTAACTTTTAAATTAACTATTAGATACAACTATTAGTTTCAACTATGAGCTTAGGAAGCATAAATTGAGTTGTTCTTATATTAGCTTACAAGTAATTGACACATTCTTTTTTTATATACCTCTCGGCCTATTTCAAACATATTAATCTTACTAATATGGTTGATGCTAGTGTATATATGGGAGATATGTGTAACTCCATTTGTGCTCACCCTAGAGTTTCCAAGTGTTCTTTATAAAAAATAATAACATATTATTAAAAATAAAATGTCTACTTAAATTAAATTTAAACTATTTAGAATTGCATATATATATATAAATCAATATAAATTAAATAAACTAAAACCATTCTCAATGCTTGGTAGATCCCTTTTAATGGATCTATGCTGGTTTATTATAAAATAATGTATATATTTTATTTATAATATAAAAGATAAATTTTAATTATTTTAATAAAAATAAAAATATAATTTTAAATTAGTATTATTAATTTGAATGTTTAATAAATGAACAATTATGTTATAATTATAAAAAATTTGTTACAAATAGTAAATAGTAAAAAGGTAAGTTGAGAGTGTTAAATATTCATTTTTAATAACTTTACTTTGTTATTTTGTAAGTTTTAACAAGTTGAGTTTTGTTGAGTTTTGTATTAGTAGTAAGTTTGTATATTTTTGGTATATTGAAATTGAAATTGAATTTATTTTACAATTGAAATTTAAGTAAAATATTATTTTTTAGTTTATATATTTGTGAGTTTTAGGGTAATAATTTTGTTAAATGATAAAACAAATCTAAAAGTGTTTTATGGAAGGAAATACACTTTTTTTGATCTTCCTTATAAAAGCTAGTCTCACCTTATTGAGAGCATTGTTATGATTAGGTACCTAATGTAAAATAACAAGATAGCTAACATGGTAGACAATAGACTTTCTAAGGTCACTTCAAACTCCAACCAAAACTACTTGGCATCATGTTAAATTAGCCTAGAAATGCCAAGTTTTGGCTAAACAAATGGTAAATCAAGGGAGAAGTTAGTTTACATAATACTCATAGAATTAAAAATATTGTTATATCTAAATTTAAAGAGAAATTTTGGTAAAATAAAATATTAGAAGATAAAATAAAATTAAGATTCAATAAGGAGGTGATGAGCCCCAATCTAAAATATCAAAAGTACCTTTTAAAACGTTAATAATATTTTTTTTTAAAAGTTTTACATTATAATTTTTTTTATTGAAAACACAAATGATTTGAATGAAAATTAACCATTTTTATCATCATCATAAAAAGTACTTAAACTAAATTATAACATATTAACTTAATACATTAGTTTATTCAATAAATTTTTTTATTACAATATAATTATTTATATAAAAAACTTATTTTATGAATAAAAATAAAATTATAATCCTCCCGAAAAATCTTATCATAATCTAATGAGACAAAATTCTCATCTAATATATCCTCATAATCTATGAATACAAGCTCATAAAAAAAACTATGAAACACTTTAAGTGGATAAGTCACCCTAGATGCCCTCCGCAAAAAGCTTTATGGCCAAACATGTGAACAAGAATAATAAAGACCATCTACAAGAAATCTATTTTTGTTTTTTACAACATCATGGCATTACTTAACATTCTCTCCAGTTTTATCTGAAAATAACTTCTCAGAGATTCACTCTGAGCATTATTTATTTACAATGAATGAAGACAAGAGAATGTCAATCGAAATAAACTTTTCGAGATGGCTGTTGCAGTTAAATTTTTTAATGGTATGGAAAACTTTTCACTGACAATGTCAGAAGCAAAATTATAGAATATATATTGTTTTCCGCACAATGTTAAAGTTACAGTGGTATCTCGTTATATTGACGTTCAATTTTATATCCAAAGGCTCAGTGTAGCTAAGATATATTAATTCTGACTGTTATATTCTGAGAAACCAGAAAACTATCTCTCTTTGCTGTTTTCTTGATTACAGTGCATATTGTGCATGTGCTTATCTCGATCCTCGCATTGATACTGGCACCAGTATTTATTTTAGTCTCCTTCTCAGCTAGAGAAAAAGACAGTTTTCTGTGCATACCTAATGTTAGCTGTCCAGGATAATATATGAATTTTAGTTCTGTCATTGCTCAAATACTTCAAACAATTAGCTGTCCAAGAGAAATATTATATCAAAACTCATATACTTCAAAAATTGCAATGGTTCCATCAAAATATATAAATTTAAGTTACATCAAAACTCATATACTTGAACGAATGGAATGGCTATTCCTTTAATTTACTAATTACGTTATCATCAGTTTATCTTGACCTTGAATGAAGAGTGATAAGCAAAGCTCTCCTGAATGAAATGATAAGCAAATCTCTGTGCAGCGGTTGAAGATCCTCAGCCTTATTATAGAGCAAGTTATATCCTCTCGAAGCAACAACTTTTATTAGACAAGATGGCATCTGTACTGTGAAATTCCATTCCTTGAGAAGAGAATACAGTAATTTCTCAGGTTGTTCGATCTTTTATAGCATTGATTCCAAACGTAAGCAACTAAATTGATTAATATCAAGAATTTATAGCATTGAATCCAAACGTAAACAAATAAATTGATTAATACAAAGAAAAATGTGTTAAGAGCATTAAAAACATTATAGATCATTATAACATCACCATATTGATGGCCTCAATTAATGGTTTTCATGGCTGTGCAGATCGCATGACTGAATTCACAATCCACCATATGTGAATTAAGTCATGCATAATCTTTCTGAGAAAAAAATCTCCTGCAATATATACTAACAAGAGCTTTTTAGCTTGAATACTGGTGAGTGGTGGCCTGGTTTGATTCTAATCCTTTCAGGGAGAGTTCCTACACTATGATTTATTACAAATTGGAAAAAAATAGACTAAAAGTTACGATAAGTGTCTAGATCAAAGACTTCTGTTGTGAAGGGCTGGCATTAGTTGTTGATGGTCCAAGCTTTTGGGAAGGGTTATAAGCAATATTAGAACAACCGAAACCATGAAATTGCAAATCCATAGAACGACGACATAAAATAGCAAAGTCTTTGTATAGATATCAGTAGTTTGAAAGAAAGATACATTATGATCAATACAGAATATTATGAACTAGTATAAACTCATCCTAATCTCGATATGATAAACCAAAACAAATATAAACCTCGACTATCGGTTTGAAAGATCTGAAGTTTCTTTATTTTTCATGTAATGGTCGGCCTTTTCGTCATGCAATCAAGCTAAGCTCCTCTTTTGAATTTACCATTCCTGTACTTCTCAGCTGGAGGTCTTTCTCCTAGTCTGAGTTCCAGGTCTAAGTCCTCCATGTTATCCAGAATTTCACTTTTGCTGCATCGATTAATTTTGATAACGTCCAATACATCAACATATTCTTTAGTCTCTGGAAAAAGGGTTTCGACAGCTTCGACTGTCTCAACCCTCATGCCGGCTTTGTTGAAGAGAAAATCTGTCTGTTTATTCCACCGATTGGCCTCTGCTGGTCCGTTAGAGTCCGAACAGCCCTTGGAAACTCTATCAAAAGGTCCCTGTAGAGTCTGAGTGCCTTTAGAGAATAGATTTGGGGAAGGTTTGTAAGGGTTTTTATTCGATAGAGAGATGGAAAGAAGCGTGGAGGGTGAAGCATGTGAAGAAAAGGATGATGGAGGCTGAGATATCATGGGAATAAAGTTGGTAATAGGCTGTGAAGGGATTGGAGCAGATCGAATGGGCTGGGAATTATGGGGTAATCTAACAACAGAATTATCAGGACTGAAAGCAGTAGTATTCTGATACATAAGATCTAGATGAGGCCGGCCTTCATGATAAGCATAATAGGGTTCTTGGCTAATCAATTCATATCGAGGATGAATATGATCAAAAGATGCAAAATTACTCTCTGGAATGATGTTAATATCAATAGGATTACCTTGTCGCAGGCGCGCCCGATCTCTCCTGTGGATATTCATGTGGCCTCCCAAGGCTTGGGCAGAGCGAAATTCTTTTCTGCAGAACGTACAGGCATATGACCTAGGGGGCCAGGTACTGCCCCCTCCCATTAAACCACCCGCGTCCTCTGCAAAGGCCTGTTCTTCCCACGAATACCCATGGTGATTGTCTTCTCTCTGGTAAGAATTAGGTCTACCCGAACGCCAGGGCATCTCGTCTATCGCCATGACACGCTGAAAACTGCACGATTCCTAATTACAATATCCTGTAACTTGGATCAATAAACATCATATATTTAAAGGTCATATTTATAGAATAGAACATGTATGTTGTACAGTGTCTGGGAAATAAAAAAATTCTAAAAACACTTAAATGCAAATTTGCATCATTCTAATTAGGTTTATACGCTAATTGATTTACTAGGGATGTTGTTATATTCTAATTGATTTTCTAAGGATGTAGCGCAACAATACGATGAAGCATTCTTGATTGATTTGTTATAACATCCTTGAATTTCTGCACAAAATTAAACTTGAATAACCATTCTATCATGTCAGGGAGAATCTAGTTACTTCAATTTCATATAGTTGCCAGCTCCAATTCTAGCTGAACAATGTCGAACCAGGCGGAGAAACAAGAATGGAAGCATTAATTTTGTGACCCACATCCGCCATAGAATATATAAAGAGTCTAGCGTATATCACCACTGACGCATTTGGGCTCTTACAGCTCTGCTGATGGATATGACTTATTCAATATTTCATTCCCCGCGCACAGTCCTGTTCATGCAGCCTTCCAATCATTTTCTCTGCCATTTCTTTATTCTCCGAATTCAACGAGGATTTTTGTCCTTTATACTGAAATTAAGGCGCATTAAACAATCCTCTCCTTCCCATCCTTCCTTCCTCACAACGACACTTCAGTGAGAAAATATAAAAATTAAAAACATTGTTTCAATTATGTGGTTGGGTTAAATAAATTCTATTCATTCTTTACAAAACTTCACTCTCCCACGCTCCTATTATATCATTCCCTATGGATCTCGATTCTAAATTTAGGGCTTGTCCAAATATACTATGCAAACTTTGAATTTTTAAATTGGAGGCCCACGTTCTTTCGAATCATGTTACTGAATATTAATAATTGTTCTCTTAGTACAGTAAGTTATACTTCAAATTCTACCTTACTTGCAGATCCTCAACATTTGGAAGAAGGAAGCCTGGATAAACCTGAAACATTTCTCCGTATTCCAAGTATGAAGTTGCCTGCAATATGCCACTTCAATATCAATGGCAAATGATGCTTTGTAAGAAACTTCCTTCGTCCGGACTCTATTTAATAATAATAAGAAGAAAGATACTCACGTTAGAGTGTCAAATCGAACCTTCCAAATCCATTTTCCTTTTATATAATTTACTGGAAGACGTCTTAATACATTTTCCTTTATAATTAAAGAATGGCTTATTTTCTTTAAAAAATAAATCATTATAAGTCAAGTTGTGTAAACGAGTTTAATAAATTTAATATTAATATTATATATTCAATTGTGAAAAAATAAACATTATGAAAAGTAAATAAAAAATAAGAAATACAAAAATATAAAAGTGAAGGTATCCAATATTTATGAAGAAATGTGAAGATAGTAGTCTCTCGTACTCTATGGGAGAGTATATCTTCTAATAGTTTATGTTAAGATGTTAGTAATATGTTTTTATGGATTATACTATAAGTTGATTCTATCTTTTAATAGTTTATGTTAAGATGTTAGTAATGTGTTTTTATGGATTAGATTAAAAATTGATTCTAGTATTTGATATTTTTTAATTTTGAAAGATAAATCATATAATTTTAGTTTTCAAAATGAATCTAAAATCTCAAAATACAAGGATTTTTAATTAAATAATATTCTATTATTAATCAATAATAAAATGAACAATTAACTATGAAGTCCTATTTCAATTTGGACTCTTTATTATATGATTTAAACACAGTAAGCCAATACCTGTCTTTTAACTACCAAATATTGACTTCTTAATAAGATAGTTTGTAACCATCATAAAACTTGAAAAGAAAAACTGCATCCATCATTGTGAAGTCTATGTATAATTTATATATACTCTTTCCCTTCATAATTTTTTTGAAATTTATATATAATTTATATATATTCTTTTTCTCCATAATTTTTTAATAGTTATTTGTTTAGTATATCGTTTATATACTTTTAGATCAAGGCATCATAGCTTCACTAAGTGGGCAATATTATAGCACTTGATTTTATATTAAGAGATTTAATAATCTAAAATATGGAAGCAATTTAATGATTGCCTAGTATATAAGGGTCAATGGATCTTTTTAATCTATTAAAAACATGTATGAAGGTGGCTTGAATACAATTGTGTTTGGAGATAGAGCGTATTTTTAATAGGTATGATTTCTGATTGAATATGAAGTGAAGTTGATTGGAATAATTGTGGATGTCATAGTTTTTAGGGGGTTGGTCATCATGGAAAACTTTAGTGGTGAAATTTAGTTCATGGGCTATTTTTAGACTTTTTTTTTCCAAAAAAATATTTCCCAATTTATTTGTATTTTTCAAAAATGATTCAACCAAATTCCATGTGATAATTGGTTTTACTCTAAAAGTCACCAAAATTATCCAAAAACTATATAAATTGGTTAGAAAATTGAGTTTTTTGCAACAAAACCATGCCAAATGCTCTTTTGTTGCAAATTAAAGAATTAGTGATAATCACCTTGAGGTTTCTACACTTTGAGAAAATTATAGATCCTTAAAAGTTTCCCTATTCCCCATCATGAAATATTTTCTCTCACTAAGATTCATATTTAACCTTCTAAGGCTTTTCTAGGTTATAAGAGTCGTGTCTTGTCACCATACTAACGGTAAAAATAAAAGGAGGAATTAAAAAATGTTCTGGAAAAAGTGGATACATAGGATATGAAAAAAAGAGGTTTTTTGAATTGTAAAGGTGTATTGGGATGGGGTTCGAACAAATAGTTTTGGAGAGGAAATCCTTAATATGTAGTGAAATAAGGAGTATTCTTTAATATCATATGAAGCATGCACTATGCTGTATAATAAATCAACGCATTTAAAAATTTTCAAGCTTGAAAAACAAAATTCTTCAACTTTTATGGGAAAATGAATTTAAAGGATTAAGTATGTCGAATTTCATTGTTTACATGTAATATCATACATCCATCTAATGTGAAACTTCATAGATGCACCTACTATCTCTAGTTCACTTGATGTTGTGAGAGAAATAAAAAATCAAGCGAGTTTGTGCTTCGCGTGACACCCTAGACGTGAACTACAACAAAGCTTGCGATTGATGGTCATGCTATCTCAAGAATTGAAACTCAAACTTGAAACCTCCAATGGGGTTATGGGCCCATGGAAAACCAATTTTGATAGTCATTCTCTAAATTGGAGGATAACTACATTTTTCTATGTTTGTTAACAAATTTGTTTGAAATGTTATTTCAGCTTTACCCTAAGTTTGTTTTTAGATTCAATTATTTTATTATTTTAAAGTTCATTTATTTAGTTGTTTGTAGTTTCATATATTTTATAAAAATATAAATAATATTATTGTTAATGACATTATTAATAATAAAAGATCTTATTAATTTTATATTTTTGTGAACTTAACTTGACCCAAAATCTTACTAATACTTCACCATATTTCATGAATGGCAATGGTGGTAAACGGTTTCCTATCTTAGCAGGAATCCTAATCCTTAAGGACTCTAGGCTCAAAATTGTGACGTCCCATGAACTAAGAGAGTGTGTGCACTTCTTAACAATTGAGATAACCCTTGGAACTCTAATTAATATTATCATTCGTGTTGATTGTATTACTAATATTATATATGTTATTATTATTATTAGGATTATAATAAAACCAAAACTAATATTAACATTACGATTATTAGAAGTAATATTTATATTATCATAACTAAAAATAATCCTAATCCTAATATTTCTAATATTTATATTATAGTCTCTTGAATTTAATGATGAATTTTACCACTAGAGAATTTATCATGGCATCCAATTCCATTTTTCCCCTAGTAATCAATTTGACGGTTGTGTGGATTTTCTCGAAATCCTCATGAATCTCATCTTGTTGCAGCAAAATGACCTTCTCTTCCTCTTCTTGCTCGAACTGTTTTTTCCTAGTAGGGTGTTGAGTTGCCAGTACACGGTAATAAACTTGATGTATTCCGTTTCATTGGTTATATGCAAGAACCAACATTGTCCACCATTGAACCCATCTCAACCTGAATACTCTCCAAACTTGTAGCATTATGTTCAACTTCAATCCACTCCATTCTCTCAATTTTTTCTTTAACATGCCCCAACAATGATTTGTAGTAGTTTTATTTGGTAATTTGGGACTTCTGTAACACTCTCAACATGCAGGTGGGGTGTTTTTATGTGTGAATAATTCCCTTTCCTCTAACCATCATAGACATTTGATCTAAATCCCACTATGAGTTAATCCTAAGGATGCATCTATAGGAGTATAGCTCGAGAGTACTCGTCAATACAATGAGGAGAAGAGGCCTAAGTATCTAGAGAGACTCCCCACAACTAATTGCCAAAGGATACTTCAAACCTCGTGCACCAGACACTAGACCAAATCTATCTGAAATGCTTTCCAAAGAGTCACATTCTCTTAAGAGTCTAGGGATTTTGGCCAGAGATAGTTCAAATCCCCCCATTTGTAGCTTTCCTGAAGGGTAACCCAATGTTATAACTAGGTGGACAAGAGAGTTGATAAAATGAAGCATGATTCAAGCCAACAATAAATGTTATTTGAAGGAAAGATAAATTTACCATTGAGATAATTCTCCATTTCTAGTGATTCATGGTTATCTCATATCCATATACAATCATTATTGCATGCTTCAATACAATTTCATAATGATACCTAAATTGAGCTTCAATGCACTCTATACTCGATTGTCGACATTGAATAGAAAACCTTCATGTCTCGGCATTCCATGGTTCCAAAACCCACTCTCCCCAATATGACGTCATTTCATTATCTCGCATGAGGGGTTTCTTGTGCCACCTTATGAGATGACCTCAGTGAGCTCTTATTTATCCCACACATGGACTGTGTAATACACCAAAAGAACCTGAATATTTATTATTTAAAAGAAATTAAGTTATTAAACTTTTATATTTTGACTAAATGAGGTCAAAATAAATGTAAAAGAATTATTAGTTAATAATTAATTAAAAACTAAGATAAATAAAACTAAAGTAGTTTTTATAGAGTGTTTGTTGAACCACAAGGAGAAATGTCAAGTCTCAAAAGAAAAATCGCAAGGAGAAATGACAAGTCTCAAAAGAAAAACCCAAGTGTAAAAATTGCTTAATGAAAGCTCAAATGATGTGGGAGGTATCCTCCTTAAAAATCATTTTGAGACTAATTGTAGAGTAATAATGGAACATGTGGCTCATAAATTACCAAGTCCTAGCCAAGATACTATAAGTATTGAACCCATCGAATGAGCAGAATGCTTGTAATGGAGGGGAATGTGAACTAGATTATGCAAAGAGAGTATTGTGACCACTCTTTGTCCTTGTGGTTTAGTAAATAGGCTTGGGGTGTCACAAACCCATGAAATCCATAATAATAAAAAAATTGCTTCACTATTTCTTTTACTTTGTCTTAGCATGTAACTATTAGTCACAACATTTTATTTTTATTTTTTCTCAAATATATTGTATGCCTGTGAGTTTAACTTCATTTGTTAAAAATTTATATATGTTAAGCTTCTCATGGCCTTTCCTACAAGTAGCAACTGTCGTGTTGCAGTCTCGCCAAGGTTAGGTTTGTCATCCATTAATTTTATTATTAATGTTTAGGGTGTTAGGACCTAAGCCCAAACCTACGGATTGGTCCTTGCTACCCTTAAGGTTTATCTTTGTTGTTAATTCCACCCTTCACAATTCATGTTTGGAAACAGTGGTTATATGAATAAACTGACTAAGTGTTTGAACTAAGACTAGAACTATGTAAGGACTTAATCCAAAGGTTATGTTTGATGGACTTATTCCACGAGATTTACATATCAATGGGTTGTAGTTTACTCTATGATTCACGATGTGAAAGTTTTAACATATGAAACGATCTTTTAACATATAATATATGATTGTTCACGTGAAAACATTTGAAAGTTGGACGAAGGCGTAAGTGAATTCCAATGAACACGCTTTAATTGTTTGTAATTACGTTTTCTGGGGGTTGACAATGCAGGAAGGCACATTCAATGACATGTATTTTTCACATGTATTGTGGCCCGAGAAGGATCTCGACCCTCCACTTGTAAATATTTGTTACAAGGGTTTTTCAAATGATTTAACGAGTGATTATGATGTCGTGAGGGTTTGGATTCATTCATTTGGTTTGTTTTGATTCTCTATGTGAAATAACTCAACCACTCATTGGTTGGGTTGCACCAGTCTTGCACGTTGTTCTTAATGGTATGTTAATGAACATTTTGTTTTGATCTGTACCTGCATTTTACATGGAGGTTTTTATAAGTTGGTTAATGCCATGTGGTCACCATTACAACCTCATCTTTATTAGTTCATCATAGTGTTATGAAGGGAAATCCATTCACCAGGCTTAGTGTTTTGAAGAGGCTTTGTAACCTACCTAGCTTTGACCAAGTAAGAAAAAAGACTCCTCCATTAGAACTATACAAATTCGGCTTTTAAAAGTTCAATAGTAGTTATAATGTTTACATACAATTTTATGTTTGGTGCAGATAGAGAAGGAGAAAGAGGAAGAAAAGAGGAGCTAACCCGTGGCCATTTGCACATTCATCAAGGGTGAGTTTATCCATTGGTATTCAAGTCTTGTAGATATTTATTTCATTTATATGGAAGGGGATTTTGTTTTAATTCTTCCAACTTATTGATAGGTGAAGGAAGAGAAAGTGAACAGGTTTCAGTAAGCTTACTTACCCCTTACCATCCAAACTTGGATTTCAGGTAATGATTCACACTTGGTTTTAATTTATTTATCTTTCAAATAGGATTATAGTTTTAAGATGAAACTAATTAATAATGGTTTATTGTGAGTTCGGGTCATTAAGAATGTCCTGGAGAGAGCGGTGCCATGGTCACCTCCTCTTATGCCTCCTTTTATGTTAAGAGGTGATGGTTTTTATCCGATCTTGTTTCAAACTAGGGAGAATGCAATTGAATCCTTATCAGTTACATTATACCAGCACTACCTAGTTTGTGCATGTAACTACGGGCACGATTTTTGTCTTCGACTCTATAAATGGATCCGCCAATAGTCATACTGTAAGACTCTTGTAGATTCAGCGTTACAATAGTGTCCCATTGGTTTGGAATCTAAGAATGGATATGGATTTTACAACCATTCGAAAAAAAAGTTTTGTTTTTCTTAATTAAAAAAAAAACTTGAGGGTCTTTACTTTGATTCATTAGCTTATAGCGTGTCTTCATAGCCTATCATATTCCAATGTGTTTGATTTGCAATCATATTTGTATTTACAGTATGTTTTTAGTTATAGAGCGTGGATTCCAATAGATTAGATTACAACCACAATATTCTTAACAATTGGAAAAAATGATTAACATCTTATTTGTAATTTGATTTCAAATGTTTAAATGGAAAATGTGGATTTCTAGTTATGCTTGGATATCATGATCGTGTTGCTTCATCAAATGGTTTATGACATCAACCTAACTTGGGTATGGATGCCCAAGATGAGAGAGTGTTCATTTGTATTATGTTTATTGATTTCATAATAGATTTTCTCTGCGGTTATATCTAGATCTGTTTAATGTTTATCTTATAATGTGGATCTGTAAGATGAACATGTGTTGATTAACTTGTAAAAGATTACTATGTTGGAAGTGACTAAGATCTCATCGTTCAATTTCCTTTTTTTGGTTTGTTCTAATGTTTAGATTGGTCCCAAATGAGTATGAATACCCAAAACTGACAAACGATGTAAATTTGGTTAATGTTAATTTAAACATAGATTTGGGGATTCACTATCTAGTTTATTATTAACTGAAAGAATCCTTTCGGCTCTAATATGGATATCTATGAATATTTTGATTCATTGTATTCCATCTTTTCTCTTAATTCTTTTATTTATTTGTATATGTAGATTCACCCTAAACATGGTGTGAATACCCAAATGGAGATTAGATTTATTAATTTATATATGTATTGTTTAAACAGAAATAGGATTTGTATGAAATAGTTCATCTTTTAGAGGATATATGATTATTATGAGCTGATGCACAATCATTCACTCCTTTAAAGACACTTTAGATGCCACGTAATACTGGAAAAACCTGGAAACTCTGACTTTAGGTGACAATTAGGGGTACTTCCCTAACTTATTTGAAGATGAAGTAAAAAGACAAAATATAGGTAATTGAATCAACTTTCATAATAAATAGCATTTATGCAGACAAAATGTGTGTAAATGATTATAAAATTAGTTTCTGTGAAATTGGGTTTTCAAATTTTCAGCACATCTTAACATATATGTTTGTGTGGGTGTAACATTATATGAGGTAAATGATGTCAATTTGGGATAAAATATTGCATATGTATAAAGGACATATGGGCCTAGTGCAACACTATTTATTCATAATTTTTCATGAATTATTTTTTTTATTATTAATTATTGAAGTCACAAAAGCTTGAAATGAAAATGTTATGTGCGGGTGCAACACTTTAGCGGAAAAAATTAATGAAATACTTGATTTCTATATATAAGATCATAGAGCTTGCTCTGGTCTAGTGCAATGTATAGTTTTCTTGGGAAATGGTGATGGAAACCAAAATTTATATAAAAAACAATCAATGTATCTATTTTCGAAAACTGACATGTGTCATTTAGAAAAATAATTATAAATAAATAAAACGTAGTTTTGAAGGAAAAAATTACATATTCAGAATCATAAGATCATACTCTACAATATTCTAAATTTTCATAAAAAAATATTGTGTCTGTCATAGAAAAACATGCCATCTAAACTGAGCATATTGATAGAGTTCTAAAAGAAAAGCAATAGCCCTAGTTTATTTCTCCTAGCCAATAGGTTTGGTAGTCCGAAGCTATTTCCGAACATAATGCCAAACCTTATTCCCGCCAATTTTTTTAATTTAAAAAAAATGCATATGCGTTATAACACATATGCATTATATCTTATTCATATCGCATATGTGATATAGAGCATATGCAATATGAATAAGCTATAACGCATATGCATTTTTTCTTAACTAATTTGGTATGAGAGTAAAGAAGAGTAATGGCATCCTTATCCCATTATAATACCATTTAGAATCCCAATATTCCATCCAGACAGTCTATGGGGTGGCTCATGGCCCAACATTACATTGGTTAAGAGGGGGGGGAGTCAAAGGAGGGAGAGGAAGGTGTAAAGGGAATGATGGGAGGGAGGGATGGGTAAGGGACATATATGGGGGGGGATGAATGGAGGAGAAATATAAGGGGAAGGGAGGGATGGTTATGGGAGATATATGAGGGGCGGGGGAGAAGAGATATGAGGGGTGGACGGTTGTTCATTGATGTCCGCAAATGTATGGTCCATAGAATAGAACAGATCATCTGGTACTAGGAATATTCAAACAAGTGTGTGGCCATTAGTGTAATGAGTGTTTATATGTGTATTAAATATTTCGATGGTTTTCAAGATTTAGTAATTAGTATTTATAGTAAGCAGGAGAAATATCATTACTATCATCGTCATCATCATCATAATCATTATCATAGCCATAGTCATCATGATCATCATGATCATCATCATCGTGATCGTGATCATCATCATCATCACCATCACCATTATTGCTCATCGTCACCGTCATCGCGATCATCATCATCATCATCGTCATCATTGTCATCATCATCATAGTAATCATACTCATCATAACCATTGTCATCCTCCTCCTCCTCCTCCTCATCATTGTTCATCATCACCATTCCATTGAAAATGCTTGAAAATAAAATCAAAGCAACTAAACCTATCATCATCATCATCATTGTTCCTCATCATCTTCATCATCCTCATCCTCATCATCATCATCACCATCATTGTTCATCATCATCATCATCGTCATTAATATCATCATCATCATCATCATCATCATCATCATCATCACCACCGTCATCCTCATCATCATCGTCATCATCACCGTCGTCATCCTCATCATCATCATCATCATCATCGTCATCATCATCACCATAATTGTTCATCATCATCGTCATCGTCATCGTCATCATCATCCTCCTCCTCCTCCTCCTCCTCATCACCCTCATCATCATCATAATCATCATAGTCATCATCCTCGTCCTCCTCATCACCATCATTGTTCATCATCATCCTCATCATCCTCATCATCCTCATCAGCATCATCATCATCACCATCATCATCCTCATCATCATCATCATAGTCATCATCCTCCTCCTCATCATCATCACCATCATTCTTCATCATCATTGTCATTGTCATCATCATCATCATCATCATCATCCTCACCATCATTGTTCATCATCATCGTCATCGTGATCATCATCATCGTGATCATCATCATCCTTATCATCATCATCATCATCATCACCCTCATCCTCATAATCATAATCATAGTCATCCTCCTCCTCCTCCTCCTCCTCATCATCATCTTGATCCTCATCATCATAGTCATCTCCTCATCCTCATCCTCATCATCATCATCATCATCATCATCATCATCATAATAATAATAATAACCATCATAGTCATCATCATCCTCATAATCATCGTCATCATAGTTATACTATTCGTTATCATCATCATCATAGACACTTCCATGGTCCAAGGATAGGTTTGGAGGTCTTAGCCATTGGTATGGGATCCATTGTAAGGTTATAGAAGTTTAACATATTTAAGTCCAAGTTTGATATGCATTTGATATTTAATATTTTAATATTTGATAAGCATAGATTAGTCAAGTTTCATATTTAGTAAGAACTAAATCGCATATGTGACATATCCCATATGCACTAAATTGCATATGCCTTTTGGAGATCATGTAAAAAACCTTCCCGTTAATTAAAAAGCTTTCTATCAATATCGCATATGCAATAAAACAAAGGTCCGTTATATCGCATATGCGATATGTGTTATATAAAAATTGTTGGGTTGCATGCTGTGGGATAGGTTTATTGTAGAAAAAGACATAATTCTTCTGAACCTATCCACAAAGAACTATTCAACATGCAATTTAATCATTACTTACATAATTCCATAGTTTTGTACAGGTTTGGGTGGATTTCAATGCGGAATGTACGTAATAGAGGTCAAAAGTCAGCGAGGAAGGTGCTTACACCAGAAGAAGCTGAAAATAAAAAAGAAAAAAAGAGGGAAGATTCAATAAATCGTCAGCATTCATTACATGAGCAAATAGTTCCCATTCCCCCTCAAAAGATACCCGACGTAGAGGCTGAGGAGATAATGCAACATTAAAGGAAGCTGGTTATACGGAAGTTGATATTATTGATCCATTAGTAAACAAACAATCTTGTGAAGATTTCAATAATTATGTTACTCCTGATGCAAATGTGACTTAGCAACAACCATGGCCGGTGGTTCAGTCTCCTAATCGAAGTTGTTAGCCTATAGTGGATGTAAATGTCACTCCAGCGTTTCAAACGACAATAAATTTTACATCAAAATGAAAGACAACTCCTAAATGCATACAAGTGGGCGAGAGCGAATTTCCTTCCATGGAAGGTAAGGTGTCTAAACGCACTATCCTTTGTCATTGTTCTCAAATAATGAAACAATATTTTGATAACAAATCCGAAGCGGATAAATTCCAATTGTTTTTAGCTTCACTTAAATCTAGAAATATGGAAATTGTTAGAAGAAATTTAGACATAAGAACAATGAAGAATATTGAATCAAGTAATCACATTGTTAAATCTCTTGCTGCTGCATTCACATCGATTGGTAAAAAAACTTGTTCACAGGATTGTAATGCGGCTCGTCGTGTATTGGTTGAATCAATTGTATGTAGATCCAAAAGACAACGTAGTTTACTTAAATACACATCACAAGTTGTGCCTTTACATCCAAAGACACTTAAAAAATTATCAGTAAGAAGAGACAACCTTGATGTAGAGGGAAAAATGGAAACATTATGGGCATTTAGAGGTAGGTTTCCCCGCAAAGACATGAATTTAGTCAAAGTAGTGAAGGGCCTAGTGCACACGTTTTAGCATGATAACACTAGACCTTCTTCTAACACGAAGGATGTGTTAAAACATTGTAGGGGTTCTAGAAACAATGAACCTCATGTTAAACATTATCTTGACATGACACAAACTCAACTATTCGAGATGTTTAAAGTTTCCCACGTAGAGCTAAGGCTCGGGCAAAGATCTTTTGAAAAATGCAAGCCTTGGTAGGTTAGAATCAATACCATCTGGAACCTTGTAAGCCTTGCTTTTGCAATTCCTTTAGCATCGATGAATGGGATGATTGTGAGTATACAGATAACGTTGATACATGGGATTGAGTGACACTTGTCACCAATTTCAACGGGATCAATGAAATAGACCATTTGGAAGATGATGAGACAGATATTTCTAAAGATTATGATCACGTAACGGATCTCATACAAGTAGGTACGTGAGTAGTACCTAAATTAGAAAATTCATTTATGTATTGTTTACTCCATCTATGTAGAATTGAATTTATGTAGAAATTAGAAATGCAAGACCTTATTTAAAAAATGTATTGTTAAATCGACCTATTTCCTTTCACAGGTCAGATATATGTAGTGGTTACCCTGAAAAATAATGAATGGGGTTCTGAATATTGGTTGGCATGTTTCTTAGAGGGGAAACAAACCATTCTCAAACTTGTTACAAATGATGAAAATATTGAATTCCAAACTGGCTGGATGGTTATAAAAGGGGAGTGTTTGACACTTGCAGCAAAACAGAAAAGGAAGGGTGGGTATGTATATCAGGATTATGTTAAATTTTCATATGCTAAGCTAGATCATTAGTATTTCATTTCGATTTCATAACAAAAGCATATAAATAGGATCACTAAAATATAGACAAGCACAACCATACAAAAGGAACACAAAGATTTATCCTGGGAAAACCCTAAAGGGAAAAACCCAGCAAAAGCTTCCTCAATATAGACGCCCCAAAAAGATAAAAGGTAAAACCAACAAGGAGATCAAATCCTAATCCTCCTCCTTCTCCAGCTACTCTTCTCTTCTCCACTAATGCGCTACACAAGTGATAGTGTGTGTGTCAAATGAGGAGCGCCACACCTCTATTTATATTCATCCGTTCACTTTAATTATTCATTCTGACCTGTAGGCTCGAGTTAATCATGTAGGCTTGAGTTACACATGTAGGCTCAAGTAACCACACTAGGGTGCTAGTGACCCACCTTTATAATTAGAGGGGACTACCTCATGACTCTTATTACTTCTTCCGATTAGAAGCATCGGGGTACAAAGTAATACAAGTGGTTCTCCTAGTAGGACCATCAGGGACCACAAAAGATACATATAAAATATTCTTTGAAGTTACAATATTTCAACACTCCCCCTTAACGAGAAGGGTATTCTACAACAACATCAACAACAACAATAATAGGAGAGAGAGAGAGAGAGAAAGTCATCAACATCATCAGGGTAACATATCTATAAATCATTGGAAGATTTTCAACATCATGTAGTCTTCATCTTCAATCTTCAGTCTTCAGAAACACTTTGACTGTCTTGATCAGCAACAACTTCTTTAGCATTTTGACCTTTCGAACAACATCATCATCATCATCATATTCTCATCTTTCAATCAGCAATATCAGTAACATCATCATCATCATTTTGACCTTTTTGAACAGCATCATCATCATCATCATATTCTGATTTTATGATCAGCAATATCAACAACATCATCATCAGTACTTTGACTTTTTGATTAGCAACAACATCTTCAACATATTCTGATCTTTCGATCAGTAGCAATATCTTCAGCACTTTGACCTTTCGATCAACAACAACTTCATCACTTTGACCTTTCGATCAGCAACAACATTTTCATCAAAGCATCATCGTCATCATCATCATACTCTGATCTTTCGATCAGAAACATCATCATCATCATCATACTCTGATCTTTTGATCATCAAAACATCATCATCACCACACTTTGATCTTTCGATCAGAAACATCATCATCATCTTACTCTGATCTTTCGATCAGAAACATCATCATCACATTCTCGACAACCAAAGTCACCGGATTGATTACGGGATAATCAGTCCCTATCACTTTAGGACTAAGTCCAAGGATGATGCAATCCTACCACGTTCTCGAGTAGCGAAGTCACTAGATCCATTCTGAACCGAGGTTCACAAATGATACAATCCTACCACCATCTTGATGACCGAATTCACCGGATCCATTCTGAACCGAGTTTCACAGATGATACAATCCTACCACCATCTCGATGACCAAAGTCACTGGATCCATTCTGAACTAAGGTTCATGGATGATACAATCCTACCACCATCTTGATGTCCGAAGTCACCGGATCCATTCTGAACTGAGGTTCACGGATGATACAATCCTACCACCATCTCGATGAACGAAGTCACCAGATCCATTCTGAATCGAGGTTCATGGATGATACAATCCTACCACATCCTCGAGTACCAAAGTCATTGGATCCATTCTGAACCGAAGTTCACAGATGATACAATCCTACCACATTCTTGATGACTAAAGTCACCGGATCCATTCTGAACCGAGGTTCAAGGATGATACAATCCTGCCACCTTCTCAATGACCGAAGTTCACTGAATCCATTCTGAACCGAAGTTCAAGGATGATACAATCCTGCCACCTTCTCGATGACCGAAGTTCACCAGATCTATTCTGAACCGAAGTTCAAGGATGATACAATCGTCCTACATTCTCAAGGACCAAAGTCACCAGATCCATTATGGACATATGTCCCGAGATGATACAATTCCTCTTCATTCTCAAGGACCGAGGTCACTGGATTACTTTAGGGAAAGTTCCTAGGGATGATACAATCCCACTTCATTCTTGAGGACCGAGGTCATCGGATCACTTTAGGGAAAGTTCCCAAGGATGATACAATCCCACTGCAACATCACTACTCCCCCTTTCGAGGAAGGTCTTTCCGAACAACACCAATCTTCTCTCGAAAGTGTTCAAACTTTACTCAAGACAGAGGCTTCGTCAGCACATCATCACCTAAACCATCATCATCTACATCATTAGTATGTGAATACTGAATTATCACCATCTGTATCTCCAGTATGTGAATACTGAAAGCATCATCATCTATATATTGAGTATAGAAATACAGAATCACCATCATCTACATATATAGTATGAAACATCATCTATATATTCAGTATGGGAATATTGAAATCATCATCATCTATATATTCAGTATGGGAATACTGAATCATCATCATCTCTATATTTAGTATAGAAATATTGAATCACAATCATCTGCATCTATAGGATGTAAATACTGAAACATCATCATTTGCATCTTCACTTATTTGTAGAAATACCGGATTTCTATGTGTTACGACAGAACATAGGGTTCTCTATCATCACAAATCTGGTTATCACATAGAATCATTGTAGTATCCATATTCAGGTCAAAGAGACCTGATATCAGCTTTTGAAGCCATATGGCTTCACAACTTAGCAGAGAAATCTGCTATGTATTCTACTTCAGCTGTGCTTAGAGAAACACTGGACTGTTTCTTGCTAAACCATGAACTCATAGTAGACCCCAAACAAAAACATCTACCCGATGTGATTTTCTTGTCTGAGGTACTTCCAACCAAATCTGCATATGTATATTCATACAATCTGTATTCATGGTTTCCATTATAGTATAGACCAAAGTCTATAGTCCCTTTTAGATATCTCATCACATGCTTTGTAGCTACTAGGTGAACACATCTAGGTTGAGCTAGATACTGACTTAAGGTGTTCACAACAAAACAAATGTTTGGTCTGGTATTTGTTAAGTACATCAATGACCCAATAATCTGTCTGTATTGAATCACATCCACTAACTCTGATGAGTCATTAGCTAACAACTTCAGGTTGGAATCCATGGGTGTGGCCATGGCTTTGCATTCCAACATATCGAATCTTTTCAATATCTCTACTGCATACTTTTCCTAGTCGAGAAATATTCCCTCTGAATTTTTCCATACTTCAAAACCTAGGAAATAATGCGTTAACCCAAGGTCTTTCATCTAAAACTCTTCAGCGAGCTTCTTCTTGCATTCTAAAATCTATTTCTCATTCCTTGTTAGAAATAGATCATCCACATATAGTAATAGTATGATAGGTTCATCTTCTACAACCTTGTAGTAAAGGTTAGGATTGGCTTTACTCTTGGAAAAGCCCATGCTCATTAGGAAACTATCTGTTCTTCCATACCAAGCTCTGGGAGCTTGCTTTAGGCCATACAAGGACTTCTTCAACTTGCATATGTGAGTATGTCTATCTTCAAATTCAAATCCTTGTGGCTATTCTATGTATACTTCTTCTTCGATCACACCATTCAGAAAAAAACTATTTTCACATCCATTTGGTGTAAGTACCACTTCATCATGGATGCAAGTGCCATGATAGCTCTAATCGAAGTATACCCTGCTACTGGGGCATATGTCTCTTCATAATTAATTCCCTCTTTCTGATAGCCACAAGTCTTTCCTTACTTCTATCTGCAACATATTTTATCTTGCAAATCCATTTGGAAGATACCACATCTTTTCTTTCTGGTTTGAGTACTATATCCCAAACATCATTCTAGTATTATTTAATTATAACATCTTCCATGAGTTCATCTTGTCAGGTCATCAACATATCCTAGTCTTCTACCTTCAACCTTGAAGGTTGGAACCCACTTTACTCTTGGTAAAGTCTCAATCCATCAGGAAGCTGTCCAACATGTCGTACCATGTCGAACTCAGATATCTTCTGTAGTCACTCTCCCTGAAGTGGAGTATCATATTTCCTCTTCATTCTATATAGGTGGTTCTATGCTTGATATATACTTGTCAATAGAGTATGTCATGTCATAGTCTATTCTTTCTAAGCCAAATTACGAACCTTGCTTTGTACACTTGTTCTTGTAGATCCATATGGAAGATACTACGTACTTCCCTTTATGTCTCGAAACCATATTGAACACATCATTCCTCATGATCAATTGTTACTCTTTGATCATAGCTTCTTTCATAGCCATGGTGGTCTTCATCCTTGCAGGTGGATCTACCGCTCTCTGAAGCTCTTTCCTTTGTCATGATGTCTCTAACCCTGGGAGCTTCAAATTCATGTTTATTGAATTGTCATCACTTGTTCTTCGGAACAAGTCTCAACCTTCTTTTCTTGTAGTCAGTTGTACAGGACCTTTCCTACAATTCAAATGCACCAGTTGCATGGTTATAACTATTTCATAAAACATATGCATAACAACAAATTCTTATGCATCATGCAACTATTTATCCAACACAACATTCATCCATATCTCACTACTGTCATTAATGCAACCAGTCTAGCATGCATAACATATCAATTGAATATAATCAAATGTATAACAAAACAATATCATGAAATGACAATTGAATACTTATATTTTATTCGTTTCATGGGTAGACTCCTTATTGATCCTTCTACTTCATCATCTTCTTCATTCATGACATCATCATTTCTTATCCAAATGATAATATGAATAATAGGTTCTTCAAGAATTGAGTTCTTCATATTCCTCATCGCATGAGGGATCTTCTTTGAATGGTGAGAGCTTGGTCTTCAATTGCTCCCATCTTCTTCTTCTCTTCTTATGAGTCAAGCTGAAAGTAATCACTTCCTTCTGGCATACATTCTTTGCATGAATGAATCCCACGATCCTAGGAGGCCATTCAAGGTGGCTATCACCACTTCTACATTCTTCACTTCTTCTTTTACCTCTTCAATTTGTTTCTTAAGGTCATATTCTGATGTATGTTCTTTCCTTCAAATAGCTTGTTCAAGGAATCAAACATCTCTTTCAGTGTCTTTAGGGAAGACACTTGTGGTACAAGTTGATCTGTGACTGAATCAACAATGATCTTCTTGGCCTTGACCAAGTTCTTCTGGTGTAAGGCTTTGAGCCTCATCTCCCTCTAGAACTGGAACCTCTCTACTCATGTAGGTGTCCAATTCATTTTCTTCAGAGAGATCAAATACTTCCATGCTTGGAAGCTGTCAACTTCACCAATATTATCATGAAGCTTATGTGATAGATCACTTTGAAATGAGAACCTCAAATGCAAATAGCAAAAGATTAGATCTTACTGATTTGAGGTGTCTGTCCTCCTTCTGGGGCTGGCTGATCTAGGGTTTTTCAGACAAACCCTAATTTTCAAAACTTGGAATGTTTCAGATCTGATTGGATAGAAATATAGATCTCTTCAAATGGAGCTATCCAATGTACTCCTTTTATGAAAACAATAGAGGGAAGCTCCCACAACAAGAAGCCCTAATTTTTCAATTTATTCTACAGAAATGCCTGTCACTGTTTTTGTGATATCTCAGAAATTACTACTCCTATATCTCTGAAATTTTGCAAAGAGGTAACCATCCATGTCCATGATACAACACCATATGTTTCATCAGAATTGGTTTCACCAATTGGGATTTAATATCCTTTTCCCAAGGTGACCTGTTACAGGACTGTTCAAAACAGCGAAGTTGTATGGCCTGCCACATATCACTGTTTCATCTTCTGGTTCTAAAATTTGGACCATAGAAATTAGATTCCGTGATATTTCTGTAACATCTTCAGGAATTCCATTTGGACTTATGTAGCCCAATCTATATCAATTATCCCTAGGTGTCCTGTTTAGGAATGAATTCTGGAAGAGGCTGGAACCCTAACTTGGAGGGATCATATCTCCCAGAATATAGCGAATATGATCCTGAATTTTGGACACAGGGTACATCAGGATTTTATATTGGGCCTATAAAACTTTCAAAGCCTGAAACATTGCCAATATTTGGATATATTTAATGTACCAAAACTTAGTAGTTTTAGAATTTAGGGTTTTTCTAGCTCGAGATCAAACTAGGGTTTGACTTTCCTAGAGTTTCACCCAACCAAAATTCTTGATCCAGGTCTCTAAAATTCAATTTTGATGAGGAGAGAAATTATATACTAGGCTCACTCAAAAATTCTTCTTTCGTAAGAAGCCCTAATTTCCCGCACCGAAAACTCAAAATGCTCGGAATCAAATTCCGCTTCGACAGAAAGATGCACCTTTCAATGGAGAGTCAGGCTCGCCTTCTTTTGCTGATTGATTATGGAGAGAGAACCAAAAAGTAAGAATCACTAGATTCTATCGCTATGCAATGTATTCTTTAAGGGTGGCTTTGATACCATGTTAAATTTTCATATGCTAAGCTAGATCATTAGTATTTCATTTCGATTTCATAACAAAAGCATATAAGCATGATCACTGAAAGATAGACAAGCACAACCATACAAAATGAACACAAATATTTATCCTGGGAAAACTCTAAAGGGAAAAACCCAGCAAAAGATTCCTCAATATAGATGCCCCAAAAAGATAAAAGGTAAAACCAACAAGGAGATCAAAGCTTGATCCTCCTCCTTCTCCAGCCACTCTTCTCTTCTCCACTAATGCGCTACACAAGTGAGAGTGTGTGTTTCAAATGAGGAGCACCACACATCTATTTATATTCATCCGTTCACTTTAATTATTCATTTTGACATGTAGGATCGAGTTAATCATGTAGGCTCGAGTTACACATGTAGGCTCAAGTAACCACACTAGGGTGCTAATGACCCACCTTTACAATTAGAGGGGACTACCTCATGACTCTTATTAGTTATTATAATTAGAAGCATCGGGGTACAAAGTAATACAAGTGGTTCTCCTGGTAGGACCATTGGGGACCACAAAAGATACATATAGAATATTCTTCGAAGTTACAATATTTCAACACATTATAGACCAGGATCTATTGTATACCACTTTACCAACTTAGTAGTTGGTATAAACATCAAGCTGCGCACACTTGGTCACAAAAATAGGTCGCATGTACGATACTTGCTACCTCATATAGGGAAGGAAAGATTGATGGACACCATCAGCACCAGAGATGATCTAGATTGCCTACTTGTATGAGTGCATTGTCAGGTGCGTTATTTAACCTTCAAAGTGAATTCTGAAGCACAATTTCGGTTATTTAGCCTTAGTTTATTCCCAATGTAATAAACATGTGATTGATCGATACCATTCATAGACATACTATTATTCAGAAGATACTAGACACTATAAACACAATTGTACAACCTCGGGTGAGTTATCTATAAATCATGTTTGCACATTTTCATTGGATTCCTTTTTCTTCTTCTTATGATGTTACTAATGTCTAGCCTTTTGTGTGCTTAGGATACAAACACCATCTACGACACATTGGAGGCACCGATAATGGTGTATTTAGACACCAACAAATAGAATTCGGAAAATACCATCCTCTTGAGTTGTTGAAATTTACATTTTTTGATGTTTTTAGTTTAATATACATTTAATTACATTTCGTTTAATATACATTTAGTGAGCAATTTACAACTTAAGAGAGGGAACTAGAAATTGGATACCAACTAGGGTTGAAAAATAATGAGATGGAACTAGGGTTTAGTGAGCAATTTACAAGTTAAGAGAGGGAACTAGAAAGACATGGACATGTACAAATTGGAAAACAACTAGGATTTCATGAACACCAATTTGCATGCTATCACCAGGGTTGACAAGTTATGAGATGGAACTAGGGTTTAGTAATCTCTTTACAAGTTAAGAGACAAAACTAAAAACACATGGACATGTACAAATTGGAAACCAACTAAGCTTTCGTGAACACCAATTTGCATGCTATCACTAGGGTTGACAAGTTATGACATGGAACTAGGGTATAGTGAGCAATTTACAAGTTAAGAAAAGGAACTAAAAACACATGGAAATGTACAAATTGGAAAGAAACTATGGTTTCATGAACACCACTTTGCATGGGTTGACAAATAATGAGATGGAACTAGGGTTTAGTGAGCTCTTTACAATTTATGAGACAGAACTAGAAACACATGGACATGTACAAATTCGAAACCAACTAGGATTTCATGAACACCAATTTGCATGCTATCACTAGGGTTGACAAGTTATGACATGGAACTAGGGTTTAGTGAGCAATTTACAAGTTATGAGATGGAACTGACAACACATGGGCATGTACAAATTGGAAACCAACTAGGCTTTCATGAACACCAATTTGCATGATATCACTAGGGTTGACAAGTTATGATATAGAACTAGGGTTTAGTGAACAATTTACAAGTTATGAGATGGAACTAGAAACACATGGACATGTACAAATTGGAAATCAACTAGGCTTTCATGAACACCAATTTGCATGCTATCACTAGGGTTGACAAGTTATGACATGGAACTAGGGTTTAGTGCGCAATTTACAAGTTATGAGATGGAACTAGAAACACATGGACATGTACAAATTGGAAACCAACTAGGCTTTCATGAACACCAATTTACATGCTATCACTAGGGTTGACAAATAATGACATGGAACTAGGGTTTAGTGATCTCTTTACATGTTAATAAACATAACTAGAAACACATGGACATGTACAAATTAGAAACCAACTAGGGTTTCATGAACACCAATTTGCTTGCTATCACTTGGGTTGACAAGTTATGACATGGAACTAGGGTTTAGTGAGGTCTTTACAAGTTATGAGATGGAACTAGAAACACATGGACATGTACAAATTGGAAACAAACTAGGCTTTCATGAACACCAATTTACATGCTATCACTAGGGTTGACAAGTTATGACATGGAACTATGGTTTAGTGACCTCTTTACAAGTTATGAGATGGAACTAGAAACACATGGATGTATGTACATATTGAAAACCAACTAGGGTTTGTAGGGTATGATGTTAGTATTGTAGGGTATGGTATGGTATATTACAATGGTATGGTATGTTAGTATGGTATGATGTTAGTATGTTATGTTCTAGTATGTTATTGTATGTTAGCATGGTATGATGTTGGTATCATAGGGTACTGTAGGGTATGCTATGTTATATTACACATGCATGCATGACTTAGTGTTATGATGTTAGTGTATATGTAATTTAGGTAGTGTATGGTATGGTTATGATGTTAAAAAGTTGAGGATAGCCATAATGTTAAAACGTTGATGAGTCATAAATTCTTCCTTTAAGTATTGGAAATTCATAAGTTAGCACACATGTGAACCAAACATATCATTATATCACATAGGTGAACCACACATATCATGTTCCAAGATCAAGTCAACCATATATGTGTAAATTTGAACCTTTTTTTATATTATATATGTATAGAAATAATGTTACAAAAATTGGCATGCCACATGGCCATAATACAAAATAGTGGATCAAAATGTACACCTGTGTGTATAAAAACAAAAATTTACATCTATGTATCCCCCCTATACATTTATTCTAGTTATCCCCCCTTTCACTGCCACTGCCAATGTCTTTGGAGAAGCCTAGCTTTTTTTTTTCCGACTGCTCACTGGTGATCCCCATCGCTGAACAAGAGGGATAGGTCGCATCAGTGGAGACTACAGAAAAACCAAATTTTGTAAGTTAGTTTACCAACCTATAAAAATTCTATGTACATTTGTTCAAATTCAGAAACCAATATAACATTTTTACTTACTTTACATGAGTAAGTAATGGCGGGTCATGGTGCCTCACTAGCAGCGACCCTGATTGGGTGCTCTTCAATCACCACTTGCTCACTACCAAGCTACATAAAAAAATATATATGCCAATGTCAAAAAATATACATGTACATTGGGGGGAAAGAGGTGGGTCACCGATTTGGGTCTCTTCAAGCACCAAATCAGAGAAAGTGATACACAAACATACAAAGAAAGCAATACATAAACGTACCTATTGGCTCATCAGATGTGGGTCATTGATTTTGTGCTCTTCAAGCATCGATGCCTTTCAAGCACCGGTGCCTCACTATAAGCATGCATAAAATAACATATATGTCAGTTTTAGATAATAAAAAGAATCAAAGACATATATACTACATGGACAGAAAATGATGTTTCCAAAGAAAGTGAAACATACATGTACCTAGCGGGGGGGGAAGAGGTGGGTCAACAACAACCTTGATTTGGTTCTCTTGAAGCACCACTATATTAATAAATTCCTGCATAAAGTAACATATGTCAAAGTGATACATAAAACTACAAAAAAATACAAAGAGAAAGCAACAAATTAGGGAAATCCATACATAAATGTCCAAAGAAAGGGATACATAAACTTACCTGCTGGCTCATTAGAGGTGGGTCGACAACAACCTTGCTTTGGTGCTCTTCAAGCACCATTATCTCAATAGATTCCTGCATAAAGTAACATATATGTCAATGTTAGATAATACAAAGAAAAAGAGACATATCAATGGGGGCAACAAGGAAAAATATACTTGCATGTACAAAAAGCAATATAAGCAAGAGTTGCAATGTATAAATATACTTGGACATGAGGATGTGTGTAACAAGTGGATCGATTAACTAGAAACGAGAGAAAAGGAATTCTACTTGTACTAGCGAAGAAGATCGCATTTTGGACATATTCATCAAACTCATGTTCCTACGTACAAAATGATAAATATACAATTAGACAATTTCAAAAAATTAAAAAAGTACATGTTGAATCATTAAAATCAAAATTAAAAGAAAGCGATCATAAACATACCCACTAGCTCGTCATAGGTGGGTCATCAATCTTATGCTCTTCAAGCACTGGTGCCTCAATAGAAGCCTACATAAAATAACATATGTCAAATTCAGATAATAAAAAGAATCATAGACATATATACTACATGGACAGAAAATCATGTTTTCAAAGAAAGCAAAACATACATGTACCTGGCAGGGGGGGAGAGGTGGGTCAAAAAAAACCTGGCTTTGGTGCTCTTCAAGCACCAATGCCTTAATGGATTCCTGCATAGCGTATCATATGTCAATGTCTGATAATACAAAGAAAAAGAGACATATACATGATGGACAAAAAATGATTTTTCCAAAGAAAGAAAAACATAATTAAAATCATATTTAAAATAATACCTATGTCTGGGAATCTACCTCTGCATGAGAGGGACTAGGCTGGGATTCAATGTACTCATCCTGATCACCCTGCTTAAAACATGTTGTATCAAAATTAGGATGTATTGAATGTTACAATCTCTACTATAAATATGTAAATAAAGTTGACAAATTAACAAGTATAGTTCTTACCGCTAATGGTGAAGAACCAAACCCATATGCAATATTGAAAGCAACATCAATGTTCTCAACATTGATCGGCAGAATATGCGACTCTGGTGTGCCATGGGACACCAACTGTATATTTGTTCACATAATTTGTTAGATAATTAAATAGAAATAAATTTCCAAACAATTGAAAATTGTGATATGAAACAAAATATAATATGAAAATAATGAGTTTTACTTACAAATTGAAGTAATCCATCATCCCAGAAGTCTGAAGCAGTGCCATATCATATGCCTCCACATGATGTACAAGGATGTGGAGTAAGACAACGCTCTGAACGCTCTGCGTCTCCTATGTGATCTGTAGATGGATCCTTACTATGTAATGGGCCTGCCTTAGAAGTGCCAACCCCTTGGCCTACATTGCCTTGGACATCAATCACATGCTGAAGCAATGTATTTGCCAAGTCAAATAAGGCCTCCTATGTATCCTCAATCACAAGACCCGCAGGAGGATATAACCGAGGGGGTTTTGGTGTGCGTGGAGGGTGTCGAACATGGTTAGGATCCATCCTGGCCCCTTCCCTATCTTGGGGAATCCCATGACCAACACCTTGGAAGCCTAAGATATCGATATAGTTAACATGTTTCCCTAGGATGAATTCTGCATACAAATTCCTAAGGAAATAAAATGGGATGTCCCTATTCCCATGAGGGTATTCATCGAAGACCATATACCAACGATTCATCCAATTGGCCTTTATATTTGGTTCCATGCACCAGTCTATGGAAATGTGTGCTTGACTGGTGGGTGGAACCAATCCGGTGCTAGGGTCCCAAAATAATGAAAATAATTGGTCTTTTGAAATCTTGAGGTCTTTGATGTCTTTATAACTCAAACCATCGGAGTAGTATTTCCTCCTGGATTCTCTTTACGAGCTAATGTTGTACATAGCTCCTTGGGAATTAGAAACCGTGTTTGTTATTTTTTCCAATGCATCGGATAAAGATTGTATCAAATGATCCCCCCCTCTAATAGATGAGCTAAGGTGCCTCAATGATGCCAAACACGCTAGAATTTGTGAGTTTCGATCTTCTTCCCCCTCTGGGTTTGGGTTTCGGTTCATGTTTGGGTAAGGTTCTGGGTTATTAGTGGGTTGGTTTTCCACATTATCTTGCTCATTTCTATTATCTTTTAATAATTCAACAAAAAAATACAAATTGTTTAAATTTATCATTCTTTGATTTAATTCAATTTTTTTTATTAAATTTGTTTTAAGCAATTATAAAAACTATGAACTTAATAAAAACAATAAAGAATTGAAAACAATTTGTAATGGATATGAGTAGTTTCCTGCCATTGGAGCCAACCTACCTCCACAGCCACCTCCAAATCGACTTCCAAATGGTGAAACGCAAATCGCCTATGCGGTTTATCACTCCCCCAAAACGTCACTATGCAAATGAGAAATGAGGCCCGTGGCCTTTGTTTTGTTTTTTTTTTGTTTTCCATATTGCATATGCGATATATCGCAGATGTGGTATTTAACTTTTACAGAATGCATATGCGATATATCGCATATATGATACTTCCTTACTAACCTTAGCCGTGTGTTTGGGCTCAGGTTATTCCAAACATACCATCAATAATGCATATGCGTTCCCGATTTACACTTCGGAAGTGTGTTTTCGATTTCTTAAGTGGCAGTAAAAAGTGGAACCAACTTTGTGCGAGCACCCTTATACATTTACTTAGATCTAATGATTAGTTTGATATATATTTAAAATACATTAAAAAGATACATATATATAATTATAATATAAATAAGATCTATGATTTGGGGTTGTGTGAAAGTTGATGAGGGTCTCTTTTGATGCGTTAGATGTAATAGAAAACTAAAAAAATAGGCATGCATCAACTTATATGGTTATTTTGAGATACTTACACAATGAATATTGGGATGAGTAAAAAAGAAGAAATGTAGGAAATTGAATGACGTTTCCAAATATATAAAAATTTTCTAGTGAAAATGTTCTTAACTAGATCTAAAGTTAGATCTTTTTGAATGGAAACTTTTTATTTTTGGGACAAATTATAAGGTATATGTTTTTGTTGGTGTGGCCTTTGAGTGACTAAATGATGGAATAAACTTAGGAAAGTTGGCAAAAATGTAGAGAACATATTGTACTAGTGCACGACTATTTTTCCAATGATAAAAATATTTTTTTTCTTTTTTTTTAATTATCTAAGTGATTAAACCTCAAAAACGGTATGTCATATGTGTGTGCAACGTTTGAATGTATTAATGCAATTATTTGGAAATGGGTATTTTATAGCATGTAGAGGTCAGTGTTCTGTAGTGCACCATACAATTTTTTTCCAAACTGGATGAGAAATGAAAAAGTTATGGATGAAACACTAACAATGTGTTTTTTGAGTGAAGTGATGATAGAAGATAAATAAGAAAAAATAGGAAAAATTATATATTCTTGTTAAAAATTACATAGTTGGAATTTGCAAATAAACTGTATTTGTTTCTAAGATTTCATAAAAAAATGGAGGTGTGCAACATATTTTAACCAAGGGCTAAAAACGAGCAATTGAAAATTTGGATATAATTCTCAATTACTCATGCCTTATCATACTCCAAGTCATAGGCATGTTGAATCTGAAGCAAAGTCTGAAGCAGATACATATGCATAAGAATTCCACGCTAGCATGGGCGGAGGCTCAGCCTTATCATTTAGAGGAAATAAATTTTTGAATTTAAACAAAATGCACACTCATTATATTAAATCAAAATGAGTGCATGTTTTATTGAAGCAAAACGAGTGCATGCTTTATAGAAGCAAAAAAAGTGCACGTTTTATTGAGTCAAAATG
>LPNX010588839.1:6459-30201 GCA_001517045.1 Pseudotsuga menziesii | reverse complement strand
TCTCTCTCTCTCTCTCTCTCACACACACACACACACACACACACACACACACACACACACACAGTAATGCCCACAAAAATTGAAAAAAAATTTATTTGGCTAGTCAAAACTACCTATTCTGGACATTAATTGAACTTTGTGGAATGTGTCGTACTCTGTTTGTAATGTTGTATTGACGTAAGCTATTATTACATCCTGCTTCCATAATTTCAGATGTGATTTATTATTGTATTTACCTATGTTTCCATAATGTTTATTACTATGTTGTTTGGTGGTTATGTATTGATGTGTGAGTTAGTTATTTGATTACGTACTTCATTGATTATAACATGTGCTTACTGATCTATACATGATTCTAACTTAACTTTGTTATTGGACAAAGGAGTGGAGTGGTGAAACTAGTTTTCCTTGTAACCACCTAAGAGGTAACAATTTATACTTGTCACGTCGGGCTTACTTAGTTTAGAAGAACTAATGTATTTTTGTCCCCATTGTGTACAAGTGCACTTAGAGACGGATAACCGTTTATAAAGCTTAACAGACGATGCTGACTGTTTTAGTCACTAGTCCTCATCTTTGTAGATTTACCCTAGTGAGATTACATTGAGTGTTATTGTTGTTATTATGGACTTTATGATAGTGACATGGTCACTTCTGCACTTACTATCTACGTGACACAGATTCATTATTTATGTGATACTTAAATGCTTATGACTTGTTCATGCCCTAAAATATTTTTACTATATGCTTTTTAAAGTTGGTAATACATTTGTAGAACCTTGGCTTTAAACATTCCATGGCATATTTCATATGCTATGGACTTAGGGCTTAAATCCTAAGTTATTCGATATATAGTGGGGTTTATACCATTACGTTGATTTGGTGTCAAGGTTTAATATAGTCTAAGGACTATACGATTATGGTTTTGAGGTGAATTAATGGTAGCTAGGGTGGTGACATCAATGCCCCTTGGGAAGAGGGGTGACCAAGCTTAGGGCTTGGCCCAAGCGATAGTTTTGTGTTTCGTAACATTGCTGCTTGTTTTGTTCTCCTGCTCAGCGTGAAGGAATGCAATTGTGATGGATTAGAAGACAGGCATGTGGATGGTCTAGGTTTATTAGCATCATTTGTTGACTTGGATTGGATATTAAACATACTTCTCATTGTGGAATTTCTCTATTGCAAGTTTGGATGGGTGGCGAGAATATGCATGGGTCGTAGCTCATGGGAAAGCCATGGAAAAAGAAATACCTACTCGGGTAAGCCTATTGTAACAAGTGTTTACTTGTCCCCTAATTTTCTTCGTTGTTATGACTGAGTTATCACTCATCATGGGTTTGTATTTGCTTGGGTCTGGTTCCTAAATGTCTATGTTTTGGAATGGGGTTTCACTGTAACTTAATGGAACTGCATTTGGAAATTCGATAGGCTTGGGGTTTTGCTGGTTGGGGTTCTAAATGGCTTCGGTCCTAAACTTTTAAATGTATTGGTATTTATTATTGGGTAGTCTGTGTAATGAAAAGGGCCTAGGTAAATTCTCGACAAGCTCTCTGTATTTTGTAAATACTATTTCAATTGTGTTACTGGCGGCAACACCAGTCCTCGCAATGGCGCAGTGGTCGAATGTAAATGAATCTGTAAACTCTTTATTAGTTTTGTAATGACTTTGTTTATGTTTACATGCTATGTTGATTTCAATGGTTATTATTCTTTTGGACTGTGTGGATTCGCAACATTACTTGGGTTAGTGGTATGGGTGAAATGTGTGACAGTGTTATGGCTTTGGGGCCATGTTATATACAGCATTGGCATTTCCCACCATGGTAGCTGCGATAGAGTATGGGGTTCATATTTACTGTTTAATATTCTGATGCATAATTACAGATATGAGGATCGACTATGGGTGTGACCTTTCGTTGGAAAACGTGGTTGTTTTTTATATCGCTGGCGGGGTTTGTAGCATTGGTAATTTTATTTGACTGCTGAGATTACGTATGAGGCCGAGGGCCATAGATTACAATGTGTATATTATATATGGGTCTTTCGACCACTGTGTATAGGGTTTATGTTTTGTTTACAGTCTACACATATTTAATATAGCGTGGCTTTTGATGGGTGGAAATATTACAGCATGTGGTAGAATTTATGTATTGAATCCTATAGGATTTGTCATTGTGGATTTGTAAAATATTAATAGAACCTAAAGGATTCGATCCTGGGTCATTTACGGTCATGCGGGTTTAAATTTATATAGATGCGATTTGGGCTTAAATGCCTAGAGGAATCGATACTGTGACCTCTGTGCAATTATTTTGGTATTTAAATGTTTACTGTGCATTAGTATTGTGGTTGATTTTATGCGTTGGGTCCTTGTTATGGCATATGATTTATAAATTGATTTGTAGATATTTAAGAGTTTGATTTATTATAATTACAATGGATTATTTATGTGGATAATTGGTTTACTGTATTTCATGGATGTAGTTGTTAGTAATAATATATAGTTTGTTTTACTTATGGAATAATGGTGAAGCATAAATCATGGACCATTAGAGGGTCTCAATACTTGTTTTGTAGATTTGATTTATGATAATATTTGTTTTAAATAGGTTAGGGTTTTGTTTATACATGATATTACTAAACTATAATTTATATTTATGTTTTTTTAAAAGCTTAATTTGAAATAATCTGTTACTTTTAAACATAGCTCTGCTGGAAATATGAAATCTTCCAGTAGATTACATAGGAAAATAAACACATAGGCCATGCTAGAATAATTCCTAGGACTTAGGAACTCCAAAGTTTAAGCTGTAAATGAAAATACAAAAGTAAAACTAAAAGAACAAAACCCTTGATAATTTTTACACAGGTATTAAATTACAACCTAGGGTTTATAATTAAAATGTAAATCCTAAAAGAATTTGATAGGAAAACAAAGGCACATAGGGTTAGAAATATAATATAAACACTTGCATAATCTAGCTAGCACTTATTCTAGATAATGAAAAAGGAATATAAGAACCTCATACCTAAAAATTGGAACTCTTCTAATGGCTAAAACTTGCACAACCAATTACCCAGCGTTAACAATTCACAGCAATATTTGACCTCTGTATAGATGACCGAATCGGTTGGGAACTATGACATTGCACCCAACCATGACCCAGAACTGTTCCTTATTTTAATCCGAATGCCCTTGAGCTAGTTCCAACACATAATTAGCTTAGAGCTCCTAAGGTAAGGCTTCCCTAACTAGTATATCAGGTCTAGATCAATTCTCCTTTTAACTCTTAGGAAAATGTTCTCCAAGAACTCTATTTAGAAAAATCAGGAAGAATAATGACTCAAAAAAGATGGAAGAGATCATGAAGATTCTCTTTGGCCTGGGAATTTATAGACAAACTTTTCAATCAAAGGGAAGTTAAATCATGAATCATTTGATTTCTTGATTTAACCCTTTTTATTTTATTTAGGTACTTTTAATATTTTAAACTTAGGAAAATTTAAGTAGTTCTTAATTGAACTTTTGTAGATATTATAATATTTAATTTTCTCTTAGTAATAATAATAGTAAATGGAAATTTTCCTTTTTTATTACCTTATTAATATTATTACTAAGTGTACTCTTTATACATACTGTGTACAAAATATATAATAATATATTATTTGTTAACATTTGTCTTAGGGTAACACATATTGTGATCCCTAGACTTATGACACTTTCTTCATTAAGGTCATCAAGTAGATGGTTAGGTATACTAGGCTAGGAAACTCTAAACATCCTTGCATGTTGGATACCCCCGTTTAACATGATAGTTATTTAGTACTTGATGAGAATACATAAATTCAAAATTTTATTTAGTCACTTATAAATAAGTTAGATGAGATAAATATTTACACGAGTCATTTTCACTCGGGAATCATTATTTCTTTTCTGTAACTCCTAGCGCTTACCAGAGCCCATACTCAATGCTAAAAAAAGGGAGTTACAAACTTAGTGCAATTCCATAGCTCCTCGCTCAACACCAATGCTAGGATGTACTTGTGGCATACACCCATGGATACAATGGCCAAGGATCCGATGCTCTAGAGCTTATGGTCAACATCAACATGGAAGGCTCCAGGGCTTATACCCAATACTTCCAAATTTTCTTTTCATGTGTTCCAGAGATTCTCTCTCAACACAAAACATCTCATCAATCATGTGCTTCATGGTCCACGCCCAAGACAAGAATACACACACACACACACACATATACATATATATCATATGCAATTGGATTACACCCAGTATATTAAACAAATCATCATTTTCATATGCAGTGGGGTCTCTAACCTGATATATCAAAATAAAACATCAAGGTAAGATCATAATCAATGGGGCTCATGCACATTAGTGTTAGGTCCAAAATTCAGAATATTACACACACACACACACCTATCTCCCCCCTTACCACTAACACCTATATCTCCCCTACCCCCCACCCCTAAACCCCTAACCCTTTCTCTCCACCTTTAACTCTAAAACACCCCCTATTGTTCTATCTATAATCTCTTAGCCCCGTGAAACCCCTAAACATCCATTCATCTCTCTCTCTCTCTCTTCCTCACACACACACACACATCCCCATAGCACCTATCTCTCACTCCTAACACCTAACACCTCTCTCTCCACTATTTTTTCTCCCCAACTCATCCAAGTACACTTATCCACCACCCCCTATTTATTACCAATCCCTCTCTCTCTCTCTCTCTCTCTCTCTCACAAACACCCACATTACATATCCATAGGTCACCCCATAGCACTAACACCCCCAATTTTCCCCAAAATTCTTTCTAATTATGCCTCCTCCTCTACCCACCTCTAACTCCCCTCCTCCTCCTACCTTTCTCCCCCCTTCATCTCCATTACTAAACCCTTCTCCACTATCTCTTAATCTCCAACTCCTGACACATAATAACCCCANNCTAACACTCCCCCTCCTCTATATTTCTCTCTCTCTCTCTCTCTCTCTCACACTGTAATGTCCCTAAAAATCATAAAGTAAAAAAAAATTGTAGGTTAATAAGATATTGCAATCCAAGGAAATTGTTTAAACTTCTGCAGAATAATACTTGGTTGTGTACTGAACCTAAGTATTGCAATATTTTTATCCCTCTACTTTCTTTTTGGTTGGATTATGATGTGTTTATGTGATGTTGTTATATTAATTGTACTAGTTTCTTTGGTTACTCTTCTTGTTTACTAAATGTGGACATTCTGTCGATGCTTGTTAGTTTACATTTTACTTCTTAATTATATGTCTTAATTTTTGTTTATGTTTTTTATTCATTAAAAATGATGAATTTCTGTTGTATGTAAAGGGGTGGAGTGGTGGGGTTTATTCCTTGAGAGTCCACTCAGAAAGGTAAGGATTCCTATTGCTTTAAGGGGATTACTTAGTTCATTGCGAACTAATGCAAAATCCTACTCTTGTACATGTTATTCTAGTGGTGAACTCTGTCTATGACTGTGGCAATTATAGAAATTCTACAACACTACATCTATACTACACTATCATGTTCAAGTTGGTGAAAGGAGGACTAAAGTGCTATGCTTAACTATGCCTAAGTCCTACATTTATGCAAGATTGATTTAAATGTAAGGTTTTAAACTTTATGGTAGAAATTTATTATGTTTAAGGTTTTAAATCCTTATCCACCTTGATATATATGTTTTGTAAACTTCAGGGTAAAAATTGTGGGGTTTATGGAATATTCCATATTCGATCAAAAACCTTGTAATAACATAAAAAAAGTTGGTTTTATGGTTTTAACGTTGGGAGGGTGGTGCATTATGGATTTTTCGACATGGGAAGAACTATAGCTCTATGTGTTTTGATTTTATGGCCTGTGGAGGATAGTTTGGCACCTTGAATACTTCCAAAGAAGCATGGGAATTCAACATCAAACATTGGTTAGGGTCAATATGAATTTCATTTGGTCTCTCTCTAGTTTTTGCTTGTGGTCTCAATCTCTCAAGAGCTATGCTGCGCAATGCAACATCATGTCAGCTCTCTCAAGGTAAGCCTATATCAAAAGGTCTGCACATTATCATGCTTTCGATTTTATTTAGTCTGGTATCTTGCATACTTCTCATGGTGTTTATGTGGGTTTGTATAGGTATAGAGCATGTCTCTATGGTGGCTTCTATGGTGGCTCCTTAGGTGGCCTACGCAACCTCTTTGTGGGTAATCCCCGAAAAAATGCAAAGGTCCTTACCTCTATGTGTTTGTTTTCTACAGAGGTTTGAAGTTGGGTTGAGAGAAGTATCATTGTGTAATTTTGATTGATTGGGTTTGATAGTTGGTTTGGGAATCCAATGGATGCGACTGTGTTAGTTTTCTGTATGTAAAATTTTTGGGGTAATGACTTGACTCTCCAGAGATGGTTGGATTCTATGTATAAACTCTTCATGTTGCAACATTTCTTTGTAATGGTTTCTATTTATATTTGATGGAAACATATCCATTTTAAAATGATGGTGCATCTATTTTCTTTACAGTGACATTGCTTGTAATGATGTCGTGGATAGCACGACTATATGTTCTATAAATTTTATGCATTGTATTTTTTTCATGCTAAATTCATTAGTTTAGGAGTTAATACTTATCATGGTTTTGGTTTCACCTTATGACCGTGAGCTTGGAAGCTTGGCTCGTCCCTTAGGTGAATATGCAACCTGTAAATATGGTTTTGATGTTTATTAATAATGTGACTATATAATTGGCTATAAGAGCATAGCTCTATTTCGTTTAAGCTGTCGGTTTAATTGTAGTTCTTTTGGGAATCCTGAGAGGCAAAACCTTACTATACAGGTTGCAGCGTTTATGTTTTTTGTTTAATTGTGGTGCCTACAGGATTCGATCCTAGGATTTTTTACAATTTAGACTTGTGGTTTATTTTAGCGTTTATGTTGGGTTCTAGCTGTGGTTCCTACAGGGTTTGATCCTGGACCATTTTCATGAAATATGTTTATGGTTTGGGTTGGGCATCCCATAGGATTCGATCCTGGGTGCACTCAGTGTAATTCTTTAATGATAAAAAAAATGACTATGTATTTAATAGTTTCATTTATATAAATGGTGAGTTTGGTTCCTTGTTTATCGTTTAGTAGTTTGATATGTTTATATGTGAATTGGCCTACAACCAAACCTTTGTAGGTTTCGATGGATGGGCTTTGTCTAAATGATTTTATAATGTAAGATGTAAGATTTATCTTGCAGCCAATCCTGTAAAGGATTCAATGGCTATGATGGTTTTAATACAAAATTGTTGGCATTATGTTTTCTTAGCATGGTTTTAATGTTTAATTTTAATGTTTTGAATAGATTTCATGATATGTTGTTTATGTTTTATTTTAACATGGAAAACAGAAGCATATGTGCTACTAATGTTTGAATCTTCCAGTGTTGGAAATATATGTTTAGAGTTGAATTTTAATGGTCTGAGAAATTTGAACTATGGTTTAATTTATGTTCTTTAGTTGGTAGTTTATTTTAATTATTTTAAAATGTGTTGAAACTAGTTTTTAAAGTTGTAGAACTCATAGATTTGATCTCTGGTCTGTATATTTATAAATTTTTAAATAGTTTGTTTTTAACGAATTCTCTGGTTTCTATTTTAAATTTTTGAGGAGAGTTTCAATAGCTAATTTATTTGAATAACTAGGGTTTTGATATCTAATAAATGCATATAAGAAAATGAAAACAATACTGAAGAATATAAACTATACTTTTACTAGCTAGGCAATAATGTTGAAGCAAATAAATTCTCGTGTACGATAACATCTACTTCTAGGATTTATATGTAAATAGCTTCAACCTTTAAGGATCTATAAACAAAAGAAGTATCCAGCTGAAGCCAACACACAATATACAGATTTTCATTCTAGATTCTAACCCTACTTTAATAAAATATGAAAGAACAAAAGAGAAGGAAAAAGCCCTCCTACCTGCAATGTGTAGTTGATTTGATGGCTAGAACCTACACCCTTAAGCACACATAATTAATAAGAAGAAGGACAATTTTGAAATCATATATGTCAACCGAATAACTTGGGAACTACCACGTTCCACCCAACCATGACCCAAAACCATTCATGGTTTCAATATGGATCCCCCCGAACTGGTTCCAACATGCAATTACTCTAGATCTCCTAAAGGTAAGGATTTACCTATCTTGAATATCAGGTTATGTACCAGATTGCTTTCCTTTTGGGAAAATTATCTCAAAATTCTTAGGAGAATAATAATCATATAGCATAGAATGGGATCCCCAAACCTTTATTTGGATTGGTTCTTTATAGACAATCTTTAGGAAAAGGGTGACTTAAATTTCAGTTAGATCAAGAGTCATTTGTTTTCTTGAAATAATCTTTTACTTAATTTAGGTTAAATTGATCTTTATTTATCTTAACTTAGGTACTCTTTTACTAGTTCCTATTTGGACTCTTTTAGGTACTTAAAATATGTAATTAATTATTTTACTAAATAATAATACATAGATATTTCAATTATTATTATTTACTATTATTAATACATATTCTTACTCTTTCATTCATACCATATATAAAATATGTATATACATATATTACTGTTAACATTTTTACCTTGGGAATCATATAGCATGATCTTGAATGACATGTTTTTTTATTTAGATTCTTAGTAAATTATTTTATCTTTCAAATAGGATTATAGTTTTAACATGGAACTAATTAATAATGGTTTATTGTGAGTGCAGGTCATTAAGAATGTCCTGGAGAGAACAGTGCCAGGGTCACCTCCTCTCATGCCTCCTTTTATGTTCAGAGGTGATGGTTTTTATCCGATATTGTTTCAAACTAGGGAGAATGCAATTGAATCCTTATTAGTTACATTATACTAGCACTACCTAGTTTGTGCATGTAACTACGGGCACGATTTTTGTCTTGGACTCTATAAATGGAACCACCAATTGTCATACTGTAAGACTCTTGTAGATTCAGCGTTACAATAGTTTCCCATTGGTTTGGAATCCAAGAATGGATATGGATTTTACAACCATTCGAAAAAAAAAGTTTTGTTTTTCTTAATTAAAAAAAAAACTTGTGGGTCTTTACTTTGATTCATTAGCTTATAGCGTGTCTTCATAGCCTATCATATTCCAATGTGTTTGATTTGCAATCATATCTGTATTTACAGTATGTTTTTAGTTATAGAGCGTGGATGCCAATAGATTAGCTTACAACCACAATATTCTTAACAATTGGAAAAACTAATTAACATCTTATCTGTAATTTGATTTCAAATGTTTAAATGGAAAACGTGGATTTCTAGTTATGCTTGGATATCATGATCGTGTTGCTTCATCAAATGGTTTATCACATCAACCTAACTTGGGTATGTATGCCCGAGATGAGAGAGTGTTTATTTGTATTATGTTTATTGATTTCATAATATATTTTCTCTGCGGTTGTATCTAGATCTATTTAATGTTTATCTTATAATGTGGATCTGTAAGATGAACATGTGTTGATTAACTTGTAAAAGATTACTATGTTGGAAGTGACTAAGATCTCATCGTTCAATTTCCTTTTTCTGGTTTGTTCTAATGTTTAGATTGGTCCCAAATGAGTATGAATACCCAAAAATGACAAACGATGTAAATTTGGTTAATGTTAATTTAAACATAGATTTGGGGATTCACTATCTAGTTTATTATTAACTAAAAGAATCCTTTCGGCTCTAATATGGATATCTATGAATATTTTGATTCATTGTATTCCATCTTTTCTCTTAATTCTTTTATTTATTTGTATATGTAGATTCACCCTAAACATGGTGTGAATACCCAAATGGAGATTAGATTTATTAATTTATATATGTATTGTTTAAAAAAAAATAGGATTTGTATGAAATAGTTCATCTTTTAAAGGATATATGATTATTATGAGCTGATGCACAATCATTAACTCCTTTAAAGACACTTTAGATGCCACGTAATACTGGACAAACCTGCAAACTCTGACTCTAGGTGACAATTAGGGGTACTTCCCTAACTTATATGAAGATGAAGTAAAAGCACAAAAGATAGGTAAGTGAATCAACTTTCATAATATATAGCATTTATGCAGACAAAATGTGTGTAAATGATTATAAAATTAGTTTTTGTGAAATTGGGTTTTCAAATTTTCAGCACATCTTAACATATATGTTTGTGCGGGAGCAACATTATATGAGGTAAATGATGTCAATTTAGGATAAAATATTGCATATGTATAAGGGACATATGGGCCTAGTGCAGCACTATTTATTCAGAATTTTTCATGAATTATTATTTTTATTATTAATTATTGAAGTCACAAAAGCTTGAAATGAAAACGCTATGTGCGGGTGCAACACTTTAGGGGAAAAAATTAATGAAATCCTTGATTTCTATATATAAGATCGTAGAGCTTGCTCTGGTCTAGCGCAATGTATAGTTTTCTTGGGAAATGGTGATGGAAACCAAAATTTATATAAAAAACAATCGATGTATTTTTTTTCGAAAACTGACATGTGTCATTTAGAAAAATAATTATAAATAAATAAAACATAGTTTTGAAGGAAAAAATTACATATTCAGAATCGTAAGATCATACTCTACAATATTCTAAATTTTCATAAGAAATTTATGGCAAATTAGGATGTTTCTTAAAAAACTTTGATAGAAGTAAAATAACTGCCCTAAAAACTTATATTGCAGGAAGAATATCACGGTTTGCACTATTGTTGCTTCCATCTTCAAGCCCATTTTAAATAATCATGCCTAATCCTCATTCCAAACGAACAACTTCACCTTTCTCGAATCTTGAATCCATACCACTAATGAAGGTTACTATCTTTCCTTAACTATGCAACTCTAGCCTCCCTGGAAGCTTAAGGTTCCATAACATTATTCCAATAATTCAAAATGCAACATATGACAAGGAGATGTGCCTTTTAAATGTTTGAGTTAATACTAATTCAAGTTTATTCTTTGAAAATTAAATCATATCAATAAGTGAACTTGTAGTTAACATGAAAATCCTGGAACTACTCTCAGGGATAGAATTCTCTCAACAAAGGAATTTCAATTGTTGTTTCTCACATGAAAAGTCTAAAAATCCAGTGCTTGGGTTTTCGTAAGAGACAACAAACTACCTCATTGATATTCACTAGCTGTAATAACCTGTGTTGTGGACTATATGCATCCATTCTTCCATGAAAAGCATCCTTGTGCTTTGGAAAGTGGATAATTAACCAAAGCATCTTTTTGAAAGTTCTATTGAATTATCGTGAGTTTGAATAATCCTGGTTCCTCACAGACAACATAATCAAAATTCCAATATTGTGGCCAAGCCAAGGCCCCATATAAAGAGTGCCTTCAACAAGGAGTGTAGCACCAAATCCACTCACTTGAATAGTTGCATGATCAAGCTAGTAATTAGATGTTACTATCAATTCATAAATGAAGGGGTTTCTCGAATCTTTGTGTGGATGGGTCATCATCATATGGATGAGATTGTGCATGCATGGTATCCTATAGCTTGCATGGGAAAGCTATGCTAAAAGGGTAAGTAAGAGATCATACCATTGCATTTAGCTGACCAGACCATATGATATGGTGTGCTTCTGCCACAAGTGGTACTTAAATCTTCACGCCATTACATTAAAATATGTAACACTTGGCGTACTAGACCATATCACATTGTGTGATTCTACAATAAGTGGCACATCTTGATGCGAACTAATGGTAGTGCATTGTAAGTTATGGCAATGTGTTGTGTTAAGTTGCATGATTTTAATGGTGGTGAAGTGTCTTAATTTAGACCATCTCTATGGCGATATAATATATGTATGCCTATGTTAATATTAACCATATTTTTTATGAGATATTCTCATTGTTTTTTGTTTAAGAATATTTGAATAACTTTCAAGAAAAAGAGAGAACTTGTAGTGAAAACAATAAATTAATGTTGTCCGAAAAATATGCCAACGATGTTTTTCAAGTGAAGGATAAAAAGATTAAATTTCTTTGAAATAGAACTAAAATAAGTAGCAGTACAAAGATGGTATAAATTATTTTATGAGTTGTTGAACTCATTTCTATTGCCGTCGATCTACTTTGAACTTCCGTATGCTATATATTTTATAAGTTGATAGCTCATTTTATATCGTTTATAGGTCATGGTGTATCATATTATTTTATCTAGCATCACTAGAAATCCGATAACAAAATTAATTATTTGGCATGTTTGGAAAACACCCCTAATCACAGCACCAAATTAGACCTAATTTGATCGCCCCTAGTTTAATTCCAAATTCACTAGTCACAAGCGATAGGATAAAGTACCATGAGACCGTGGTGTCATTTCTATTCCTACCTAAAACAAATTCCTCTTTTTACTTTCGTCAAGTGGATGGAGCTACTTGTTGATGTAATTGTAACTTTGGAATGTATTCACTTGTATTTCTTATGTATTGTACCCCGATGTTTATTCCGGGAAGTGTTTGTAATGTAATTGAGTCATGTCATGCCCCGATGTCCTAATCAGGAGTTTCTATAATATAAACAAGTCATGTCAAGTCAATGTGGGTAACCCTCCTATTGTTCGAGGGTTAAAGTCCCCGCAGTTCCAGGGCCCTAGGGTTGTTAGACTCACCTAGTGAAGTCGGCCCTAGTGAGTCATTGTCAAGTTCGGAATTAGTATAAATAGAGAGTGAGCCTCTCTATTTATCAAAAAATCACTCACACTCAGTTGTAGCGCATAGCTAATGGAGAAGAAGTTGTTGGGGCTAGAAAGAAAAAGGCTACTGCTATCGAGAGATCATCTTACTATTTTGGGTTTTACTATTGGTGTTGATTCTATCTCTAAGGAATTTGCAGGGTTTTCTCCATTTATGGTTTCCCTGAAGAAAAAAACTGTGTTCATTGTCTCTTGTGTTTGATTGTTGTGCTTGTTATTCTCTCAGTTAAAAGATTCTAATATAATGCTAGCTTAATGTTAAAAATCTAACATGGTATCAGAGCTAACCTGAGAAGAAGACACTGTGCAGCTGCGGGAACTAGGGCTTACTACTTTTTGTATCTCTCTCCACATATTTTCAGCAAAATAAGGTTGGACTAACTCTCCTCCCTAGGGCGCATCTTTCTATCGAAACAGAATATGATTCTAAGCTTTTTCAGTTTTGGACTTGACACTGCTGCCGAAAACTAGGGATTTCCACAAAAGTGGAATTTTTGAGTGAGACTAGGCCTGGATTGATCTCCTCCCAAAAATCAAAGTTTAGAGATCAAGATCAAAGAATTTGGTTGGAAGGAAATTTGGGAAAGTCAAACCCTAATCTGCTCCTGAACCAGCACTACAGAAATTCAACTCCAAAACCAGATCCGACATCTTGACCTGGTAAGATCTAAATATTTTGTATTTCCATTTGAGGTTCTTGGTTAATATGTCTCATCATACCAAGCCTGATGAAAAGCTTGAGGGAACTGATAACTTCTGAGCCTGGAAGTATAGGATCTCCCTAGTCCTAAAAAAAAATGAGTTGGACTCCTACATCAATGAGGAGGTTCTAGTTCCAGAGGGAGATGAGGCTAAGGCCTTACACAAGAATAAGTTGGTTATGGCTAATAGGATTATTGTTGATTCAATCAAGGATCACCTCATACCATAGGTGTCCTCCCTAAAGGAACCTAAAGCTATGTTTGATGCCCTAACCAAACTGTTTGAAGGAAACAACATAAACCAAAAGATGACTTTGAGGAACCAGTTGAAGAATGTGAAGATTCAAAATGCAGAGACCATACAGTCTTACTTCACAAGGGTCTCCCATATCAAACAACAACTTTAAGTAGTGGATGAAGAATTGGAGAATGCAGATATTGTAGTGACCACCTTGAATGATCTCCCTAGGACATGGGACTCTTTCATTCAAGGGATCTGTGCCAGAAAGAAGCTAGTCAAGTTCAGCAGACTATGGGAAGAATGCTGACAAGAAAAATCTCAAATAACAGCCTGAGAAGAAAAGATGGGAAGTGAAGAGCAAGCTCTCATAGTTCAATCCAAGAAAAATAGAAGGGACCATCATAATCATCATCACCAAGGTAAGAATTCTCATCAGAAAAATAATTTTGTAAGAAGGGATCCATCCAAACTCAGATGTTATACATGTGATGAAAGAGGACACTTTGCTAGAAGTTGTCCCATGAATAAGAGTGGATCCAAGAAGAAGAAGAAATCCGGAAGAAGACATCATGCTCACACTACTGAGGATGGTGATCCTCCTAGGAAGAATGTAAAACAATAAAGTGAAGTCTCTTCAAGTGATGAAGAATATGTTCTGATCTCCATTCTCACGGGAACTATCACTCATGGAAGCAAAGATTGGCTTATTGACAGTGGTGAATCCTCCTACAAGCCAGACTCTGGAAAGTCTATGAAAATGAAGGATGTCATGTTTGCACCAGGACTAAAGAAGAATCTTCTCTCCATATCGGCACTAGATGCAAAAGGCATGAGGGTTGCATTTGTAGATAGCCAAGTCCTCATGTGGCCAAGAGGAAAGACTATTGATGATGCAATAGTAATTGGAGAACAAGAAGGAGGATTGTACAAATTGAAGGGCCATCCAAAACAAGCTTTGGTCCATGACACTGTAAAGCCAAATGAACATTGGCATAGAATTCTTGCACATGTGCACTACATAGCACTACCACTTGCAAGCAAAACTGTTGAAGGTCTTCCAGAAATTCAAGCAAAACATGAAGGAGTCTACAAAGGATGTGCCAAAGGAAAGAACACAAAGAAGACATTTCCAAGTAGCGAAAGAAAAGCAAAAGGAATCTTGGAAACCATTCACTCCGATGTGTGCGGTCCAATGTCATCCAGTTCTTTAAGCGGGTATGTATACTATGTTTATTTTATTGATGATTATTCTAGGAAGACATGGATATACTTTATGAAGAACAAAGATGAATTTTTCAGGAAGTTTAAGGAATTCGAAGCGTTGATCGAGAACAACATAGAAAATAAGATCAATACCTTTCGATCAGATAATGGTGGAGAATTCACATCAAATGAATTCAAAGAGTTATGCAAAGATTTAGGGATTAAGAGGGAGTTATCCACTCCATATAATACACAATAGAATGGGGTTGCAGAAAGGAAGAATAGAACTATCATGGAAGCTGCAAGAGCAATGCTTCATGATCAAGATCTTCCCATGCATCTATGGGCAGAAGTTGCTAGAAAAATGGTGTATGTATAGAACCATATTCCACACATAGTACTCGAGAACAAGACACCTGAAGAAGTCTTTTTCGGCAAGAAGATAGAAGTTATCCATCTCATAATATTCAGTTGTCCAGTGTACATACACATTCCGAAAGAAAAAAGTACAAAGTTAGATCCTTCAGGAAAGAAGGGTATATTTGTGGGATACTTTGAAAGCTTGAAGGCTTACATAATATACTTCCCAGGATTCAAAAATATCGACATCAATAGGGATGTAAAATTTTAGGAAGACTCATCTTACAACAAATCCAAAAAAATGAAGATCCTGAAGAATCAGAAGCACCCAAAATTCATGACACAACCATGAACGAAGAAACTCAAGAAAAAGATCAAGAATTTGAAGAACCTCAAGAACCTATAGATCCACCTCAAGAGAAGAATGCTCACAAAAGGAAACCTTCTTGGGTATGAGAAGCTATCCAAGGTGTGGAAAGATACGGGGCTCCATAAGAGAATCACAGAGAAAGAAAGAGGACCAGGTCTTGCTCCAGGTATGTAGCTTTATTGTGTGACTTTATCAGTAAAGAACCTTCCAACTATGAAGAAGTGGCAGAACGGAAAGAATGGAAGGATGCTATGATCGAAAAGTATCAATCAATCATGAAAAATGATGTTTGGGATGTTGTCCCAAGACCAAAAGGGAAGTCGGTTGTAACTTCCAAATGGATCTACAAGATCAAGCATGCTACAGATCGCATCATAGAGAAATATAAAGCAAGATTCATGGCTCGTGGCTTCTCATAGAAAGAAGAAATAGATTATGAAGAAACCTTTGCACCTGTAGCCAGATACACTTCCATCAGATCAGTACTTGCTCTGGCTGCAGTGATGAAATGGAAGATAAACCAAATGGATGTCAAGACTACTTTCTTGAATGGTGTAGTGGAAGAGGAAGTGTATGTACAACAACCACTTGGTTTTGAGACACATGACAGGGAGTCTCATGTGTGTAGATTGAAGAAAGCCCTATATTGTTTGAAACAAGCACCCAGGACATGGTACGACAGAATTGATGGCTTTCTATCTAGTTTGGGATTTACCAAAAGTAAAGCAGATTCTAACCTTTACTACAATGTTGAAGATGGAAACCCAGTGATGCTCCTACTATATGTAGATGATCTGTTTGTAATAGGTATGGATGGGTTGACTTTTGATACAAAGAGGAAGCTTGCTACCGAGTTAAAAATGAAGGACTTGGGTATGATGCACTATTTTCTAGGCATGGAGGTGTGGCAAAATGCGGATGGAATCTCCCTTGGACAAGAAAAGTATGCAGTAGAGATCCTGAAGAGGTTCGAGATGATGGATTGCAAGGCCATGACCACACCTATGCCATCGAACCTGAATCTATTGAGTGATGCTTCATCAGAAGGAGTTGATGCTACGATGTATCGTCAGATGATTGGGTCCTTGGTGTACCTGATGAACATGAGACCAGATATTTTCTTTGCTATGAACACCTTGAGCCAGATCCTAACATTTCCGCGACATGCTCACTTGATTGATGCAAAGCATATTCTGAGGTACCTGAGGGGTACAGTTGATTATGGGATCAAGTACGAGGCAAATCAGAAGATAAACCTTGAGGGTTATGTTGATTCAGATTGGTAGGAAGTGCCATCAATAGGAAGAGCACTTCAGGGTGTTGCTTTAGTATGGGATCAGGTGTGATCTCTTGGTTTAGCAGGAAGCAATTCTGTGTGGGACTGAGTACAGCTGAAGAAGAGTACGCCACAGCTTGTTCAGCTAGTTGTGAGATAGTATGGTTGAGGAAGCTACTATCTGATTTATTTGATCTCCAGTTGGTTTCTACTTATATATATTGTGACAACGAGAGTTGTGTGAAGTTGTTGGAGAACCCGGTGTTCCATGACAAGTCGAAGCATATCGAGATCAAGTATCACTATATCAGGGATATGGTTTAGAGGGGAGCAGTGAAGCTCCAATATGTTGCGATGAACAAAAAGATAGCTGATGTGTTGAAAAATCCGTTGGCTAGAGTGAAGTTTGAGTACTTCAGGGAGAAGCTTGGTGTTCTCTAGATCGAGGTTCCCTCCAAAGGGAAGTGATGAGTCCGTGAGTCATTCTGACATGGTGAGAGGATTGCTTCCTTTTATGGTCAGATGTAAGGGCTGAGCCATTCTATCATGATGAGAGGATTGGTTCCTCGCATGTCAGATATGAGTGCTGAGACATTCTGATGTGACTGTAGGATTGGTTCCTACATGATCAGATATAAGCATTGAATGCCATTCTTGGAATGGAGGTACTTGGTCAGTTACCAGGAAATCTCAGTCTGGGACTGAGGGCCTTTCTAATGTGACTATAGGATTGGATCCTACACGATCATATGTGAGTGTAGAGCCATTGTGAGGTGATTGTAGGATTGGTTCCTACAATGATCAGATGTAAGTGTAAAGCCCTTTCAGCATGGAGGATTGGTTCCTCGCATGGTTGAATGTAAGTGCTGAGCCTTTCCGACATTGGTTTTCAGATGTAAGTGCAGAGCCCTTTCGACATGGAGAATTGGTTCCTTGCATGGTCAAATGTAAGTGTTGAGCCTTTCTGACATTGGTTTTCAGATGTAAGTGCAGATCCCTTTCGACATGGAGGATTGGTTAGTCGCATGGTCGAATGTAAGTGCTGAGCCTTTCTAACATTGGTTGTCAGATGTAAGTGTAGATCCCTTTCGGCATGGATGATTGGTTCCTCGCATGGTCGAATGTAAGTGTTGAGCCTTTAAGACATTGGTTGTCAGATGTAAGTGCAGATCCCTTTTGGCATGGAGGATTGGTTCCTCATATGGTCGAATGTAAGTGTTGAGCCTTTATGACATTGGTTGTCAGATGTGAGTGTTGGGCCTTTCTGACAGGGTTGTGGGATGTGTTCCCACATGGTTAGATGTGAGTGTTGCATGTGCCTTTCCGATATGATTATAGGATTGGTTCCTACATGAGCAGATATAAGTGTTGGGAGGGCCATTCTGACTTAGGGTCAGATATAAGTGCTAGAAAAGACCTACATGGAGGTTAGGTCTACAACCAGCATGAAAAAGGGTTGGATATATAGAATTTCCTATGACGAAAATAATCAATAGATAGCACTTGTGATGACGATCCAGTAGAGATGTTCCAGAACTATAGATGACCCAGATCGAGTGATGATCCAGATCCAGTGATGATGATCCAGATCTAGTGATGATCTAGATCCACATGAAGATGACTTGAAGATGACGAGGACTTGATGATGATCCAAATGATAAAGAGAAGAAGACTTGTGCTGATAAATTGTGTTGAGAGAATACCTTCCTAGTTAAGAGGGAGTGTTGATGTAATTGTAGCTTTGGAATATATTCACTTGTATTTCTTATGTATTGTACCCCGATGTTTACTCCAGGAAGTGTGTAATGTATTTGAGCCATTTCATGCCCCGATGTTTACTCTAGGAAGTGTGTAATGTAATTGAGCCATTTCATGCCCCGATGTTCTGATTGGGAGTTTCTATAATATAAACAAGTCATGTCAAGTCAATGTGGGTAACCCTCCTCTTGTTCAAGGGTTAAAGTCCCCACAGTTTCGGGGCCCTAAGGTTGTTAGACTCACCTAGTGAAGTTGGCCTTAGTGAGTCATTGTCAAGTCGGGAATTAATATAAATAAAGAGTGAGCCTCTCTATTTATCACACACACACTCACACTCAGTTGTAGTGCATAGCTGAGGGAGAAGAAGCTGCTGGGGATAGAAAGAAAGAGGCTATTGTACTTGTCAGGAGATCATCTTACTGCTTTGGGTTTTACTATTGGTGCTTATTCTATCTCTGATGAAGTTGCAGGGTTTTCTCCATTTATGGTTTCCCCAAGGAAAAATAATGTGTTCATTATCTCTTGTGTTTGATTGTTGTGCTTGTTATTCTCTCAGTTAAAATATCCTAATATAATGCTAGCTTAATGTTAAAAATATAACACTACTTACTACAACTTTATGCTTAGGACAAAAAATAGTTTATGTTCTGACTTTAATTAACTAAAAGGATACTATATTTATTAGATAGTTTGGGTTATCTCTTGTCTTGTAGCATATAGAAAGGTGATAATAGGTATATGGGCTCATTTATCTGTAGTTTCTTCTCTTCCACTCTCATTCCCAGGAGATAGTGGCTTCTCTTTGCTTAACTCAAATGGAAGTTCTTCAGGTTCTCTCCTAATATAATTACCCAGTGATCTTGTACTGTTGCATAACCATGGAACTTAACATAATTAAGAAGTATTTTAACCAAGCATCATCACGACCACCAATAGTATTAGATAGATATGCAATCAGATAGGCCCTTAACAAAATTGAGAAGTATTTTAACTGAGAATCTTGATGACTGTTGGAGACATTTACCATCATACACACTCTTTAGGTCAAATTGGCCTAGTTAAACCACTATCCTAAGTTTAATTGACATCAGTGGAGCATTAATTGCCATCATCCAGTCACACCCACGCCTACCTACAGTCAAGGAGGCTAACTTAGCCTTCTCCTACAGTCAAGGAGGCTAACTGGAGCACTCCAGGGGTAATCTGTGTGACATTAATGCACCTAATTGCTAACTGGTGGTTACAATCAGTTCAACCATTCAGTTACAGCCAGTTAAGGAACCTCTAGTCATTAAATATATTATTTTATGATTATTTTATGATTATTTATGATTATTTAATGATCTGGAGTCCACAAGGCGCCTCCACCAACTTCTCATGGTCAGTTTAGCTTCCGTTAACCTCATCAGAATCCATTGGAGTCATGCAGCACTAGCACTTGATGGTTCGATTGCTATGACATGTGTTTGATCTCCTTCAGTTGAGATTCAATCATTTATTGCACTCCGACTTCAGTTAGGGTTTGGTGAGTCAATTAGGGTTTTGGTCAAGTGGTTAACTGAGTGAGATTGCATGATTGAAAGTCAGTTAAGCTAGACTCACTCACTGAATTCGAATTGTCTCCTTAGGTATTCAAATTCTTCATGGATTTAAGCCATTGCTCAGCATTGGTATTGTAACCCTTTATTGTTTATTAAATATACAGAGAGGAAACCAATTCTGTTCCAATAATTTCCAATTCATGAGTATTTGTTAATAATTCTTTGATGATTTTGATTCCTAGTTCCTAGATCATGTGCAAGAATTAATATGGTATCAGAGCTTACGGTGGGACAAATAACAATCTCTCAAAAACAAGATTTTTGACAGATTTCTCCATGAGAAGTGAGCTATAGCTCAAAATTCCAGCACTGCACCAGAATCCAAGGCTTACCACTCAATATCCCAAGTAAAGAACTTGTTGATCAAGATTGCTTGATTGACTATGCTGGGTGTGATGAAAGCCTAGAATGTGCAGGCTGTCCGACCTTATTTTTCCCTTTCTGTTTTTATTTTCAGGTTTCTACAGGTGAAGCATTCACTACAGCATATCCAGATGGCCTCCTCAGTACCTATGTTGACTCCATACAATTTCCACACATGGAAAAGTAAAAGGGAGATTCAACTGTATTCCAAAGGACTCTTTAGAATCACCATGGACACTGAAGTTGATCCTGGATCCGCCATAGAAAAATCAAGATTCTTGAACAAGAAGGATGAAGCCTTCGGTTTCTTGTGCCTCTCTATTTCCGATGACCTTCTCTTCCATCTTACGGATCTAAACACACCGAAACAAATATGGGACAAATTGGAATCTCTATACAGAAAGCATGATGACTTGAGAGTTTACCAACTTGAAAATGAACTCATGTCTCTCCAACCTTCCAAATTCGAGACTCTAAATGATTTCTTTACAAAGTTCAAGCATACTGTTTTTCTCTTGAAGCAATGCAAAGTGGAGAAGGAGGATGATCAGCTCATCCTAGCCATCCTCTCCAAACTTAGGGCTGATTATTTAGTTTTTGTTTCTACATTCTGTGCGGGGAAGCTCACAATTCCCGGATGGAAGATGCCTACACTCAATGCCTTCATTGAGTACCTAACTAGTGAACATGACACGCTTGTCCAGATGGGGATCATTTGATCTTCCCATGATCAATCCCTCCATGTCTCGGGACCCAAAGATGTGAAGGGTAAAGGGAAGCAGCAGAAAAATCAGAAAACTAAATTTGATGCTCCCAAGCCTAGAGTTGAATTTCAACAGCATGATGAATCTTCCGGCTCAAGGAAGAACAAAGGAAAAGGGCACAATGGGAAAGAAAAATTCAGGTGTTCTTATTGTGGGAAGGGTTTTCACCTTGAACATGCCTACATGAAGAAAAATCTTGATGAAGCAACCTCTCTCCTTGAGAGGAATCACATCAATCTTCCAGAGAGCTTTCGGAGGAGAGATCACCAAGATCAGGAACCACAGCATGAGAAAGGTCATACCCTCATGGCAAGCACTTCAAAGTCCAAATCACTGCTGATTGACAGTGGAGATTTGAATCACATGATGGCTGAAAAAGACTCTTTTTCATCCTTAGAGACCAGAAAATCCATCCCCATCCACTTGGGAGATGACTCCACCATCATTACCAAAGGACAAGGTACTGTAGATCTAGAAAATGGTTTTTTTTCTAATGTTTTGTATGTACCATCTCTAGCAGCAAATCTCCTTAGTGTCTATCAGATGAAACATACAGGAATGCCTTAGAGAGTCTCTTTCATCCCAAATGATGTTGAGATAACAGAAATTGCATCCGAGAAACTCATTGCAAAAGGCCATGCAAATCATTATGCAAAAGCCTATGAGTTCTCTCACTTTGTTGCGGATGCAAAGCCCACCGCTCTGCTAACTCATGGAAATGAGGTTAGTAGGCTGTGGCATGAAAGGTTTGGAAATATTAATTTCAAATATTTGCAGCAATTACAGAAAAAATCCATTGTTGAAGGCCTTCCGGTCATCAAGGCAACCACGGGAGTCTGCAAGGGCTGTGTGATTGGAAAACACCCTGAGCACAAGTTCGATCAAGGGAAGGCATACCAAGCTACAAGCATATTGGGGATGATACATTATGATATCAGTGGTCCAATGCCTATCACATCCATGAATGGATCAAGGTACCTCCTTACCTTTATTGATGATTTTTCAAGGTATACATGGGTTTTTTTTCTCAAAAAGAAATCAGAAGTATGTGAGAAATTTTCTGAATTGAAGGCTTTGATCGAAAATGCCTCTAGGATTAAGATCAAGATCTTGAGATCTGATAATGGAGGGGAGTATGTCAGTAATGATTTTCTACACATATGCTCCCAAAGTGGTATTCAGGTCCAACATTCAATTCCCTACACTCCCCAGCAAAACGGAGTAGCGGAAAGGAAGAACCGGTCTCTCAAAGAGATGACCACCTGTATGCTAGAGTCAAAGAAGCTTGCTGAAAATTTGTGGGATGAATCCATGGATGCTATAGCATACATTCAGAATAGGGTGCCACATTCATCAGTGAAAGGAAATACTCCTTTCGAAGCATACTTTGGACACAAGCCAGATGTGTCGAACCTACGGGTGTTTGGGTCCACTGCATGGGCCCGGATTCCGCTTGATAAAAGAAGGGTTTGCAACCGCAGAGCATAGAATGTTTGTTTATTGGATATCCTAATGAATATAAAGGATTCAAGCTACTAGATATCAATACCAAACAGATCATCATCTAGAGAAGTTTCAAGTTCGATGAGCCTCTTCAGGAGGTGGAACTAGTGAAAGAGAAAACTGCTGAAATTCCTTCCTATTCGACTGAATATTTGGATGATGAAATTGGGGGTGATGACCCTGATTTGGATCCTTTGATTTCTGATATCAGTGTGTAGTAATCATCAGATACTGAATCAGAACTTGAAGTTTGAAATCATCTTCCTACATGGGCCCAAAAGACACTCTCTTCCGCGGGAGACAACATTGGAAATCCGAATGATCCAAGGAGAACCCGGTCTGATTTCCAAAGAGCAGGTATTGCACTCTCTTGTTCTGATAATTTGCTGTCAGAAACTTTCTATTTGATGATTAGTTCAGATCCAAAATCCTACTACTATACTCGGAATGATCCGAGATGGCAAGTTTCCATGGATGAAGAGATGAATTCTCTTCAGAAAAACACTACTTGGGAGCTAGTTCCTCTTCCTCCGGGAAGGAAATTGGTTCAATGCAAGTGGGTGTTTTGGATAAAGGTTGCTACTGATGGAAGAACCTACAAATATAATGCAAGGATGGTAGAAAAATGTTTCTCTCAGGTCCAAGGAGTGGACTACCATGAGACCTTTGCACCGGTTTCAAAAATGGACTCCATCCGCCTTGTTTTGGCTATTTCCACATCCAAGCACTGGGAGGTGCATCACATGGATGTTAAGTCAGCATTTCTACATGGAGATATTCATGAGGAGATATACATGAAGCATCCTGAGGGATAA
>LPNX010588822.1:555238-628815 GCA_001517045.1 Pseudotsuga menziesii | reverse complement strand
GGGGTGTTAGTGGGTTTGGGGGGGTGTTACAGGGTTGGGGGTGTGTTAGGGAGTTGGAGAGGGGGTGTGGGTGATTAGGGGTAGGGGGTGTTAAGGAGTTAGAGAGGGAGTGTCAGGGAGTTAGGTTGGTGGTGTTAGTGAGGGTGTTACAGAAGTGGTGTTAGTGCAGGTGTTTGCTAAAATATTGTAACTTCAAAGAATATTCTAAATGTATTTTATTGATGTACCCCAAGGGAAATGTCTTATTCCTCTGTTGGGATGTTACTATTGTATTTGGTCATCAGAGAATCATGAGGTATAACCTCCATTGTAATTCGGATCGATAGTACCCTATTGAATATAATATAATATTAGTTTGAGTCTTCTTAGGTGAATTCGACCCAGTCAGTTTAGTGGGGCCAACTTGTTAGGGAAAAAATCAAGTGAATGAAAGAGTATAAATAGAGAAGTTGTTTTCCTCATTTGAACACACACTCACTCGCTTGTGTAGGGCATAGGGGAGAGAGAGAGAGAGAGAGAGAGAGAGAGAGAGAGAGCATCAAGGAGGAGAATACCTAGTTTTTGGGTTTTATCTTATACATCTATATAGAAGAAGATTTGTTGGATTTTCTTCCCCTTTAGGGTTTCCCAAGATAAATATTGTGTTTATCTTGTGATTATGTTTCTTTTAGTGATTCTGCATATGCTACTGTTGTGAATTTGTATTAAACACTAATGATACCTAGCTAAGCATATGGACCTTAACATGGTATCAGAGCTAGCTTGAATAGAACAACTTTCAAAAGGTGAAACTCTCTCTCCTATCCCTCCAGAAGAAATTAGGGTTTCTGCAAAGTTTGGGATTTTGAATATTTGCTTACATAGAAAGTTGTGCCTCCCTAGAGTGCATAAATTAAGCCCGAGATCAAATATTTTGAGTGAGTGGATCTCCAGGAAATCCAAACCCTAGTTTGGCCCTAAACCAAAAAGTTGCAGAAAACCAGAACAAAGAATTTGCAAAAATTAAAATCTCACAAGCAAGTTTTAAAGAGTGAATATTTGGAATCACCAGAAACCAAGTGGACCAACAAACTCTCCTCAGTCAAGAGCATCTCCTAGTAAGGTCAACTTTTCATTTTTGAGAAATTTCAATTTTTAGTGACCTCCTGGATAAGATGGCCCTAATCACTAAGTTTGAGGACAAGCTGGAAGGCATCAAAAACTTCCTAGCATAGAAGTATAGGATTGGTCTCATTCTTAGAGAGAGTGATCTTGAAAAATACATCAAGGATGAAGTTGCAAAACCAAAAGAAGATGAACCTAAGGAGAAGCACCAGAAGGACCTAATCAAGGAAATGAGGATCATTGTTGATTCTATAAAATATCACTTGATCCCTAGAGTGTTATCTAAGAAGACACCAAAACAAATGTATTGTGCCCTTTCTAGAATGTACTAGGGAAATAAAATCAACAAAAATATGAATTTGAGATCTCAAATGAAGGGTACCAAGATGAATAAAGGAGAATCCATTCAATATTACTTCATAAGGATCTCCCAGTTCATGGAACAACTAAGTGCCATTGGAGACTCCCTTGATGAAGATGAACTAGTTATGACTATTCTCAATGGCCTCACTAGACCTTATGGTTCATTCATACAAACTCAGTGTGCCAGAAAAGAAAGTATGAAGTTTAACATTGTATGGGAAGATTGCATCCAAGAAGAAGCTAGAGTAGCTAACAGAGAAGCTCTACTTAGAGAAGATGATCAAGCTCTATCCACCCATACCAGAAGGAGAATACAATCAAACTTCAAGAAGGATATTCACAAGGAGTATAGGCCTCCAAAGAAGTTTTAAAGGAAAAGAGAAAACAATAAGAAGAAAGACTATTCCAAATATCAATGTTATAACTGTCATAAGATAGGACACCTTGCCAGAGAGTGTCCGTCGAAGAAAACAACAAAAAAGGACATCATGCTCATCTAGTTGAAGACAAGGATGAAGAAGAAGAAAAAAGACCTCAAAAGAGACAAGCAAAAGAAGAAGATGTAGAAGAATATGTACTATTCTCTGCACTCTTTGGGTCTGTAATACCTGGAGAAGATTCATGGCTTATTGATAATGGTGCTTCGAACCACATGACAGGAAAGAAGCAAATTCTGTCAAGACTTGAAGAGAAGAAATCTCCTCAAAATGTATCATTGGAAGATGACTATCAATATCCCATCAAAGGCATTGGTGAATCAAGCTACAAGCTTGACTCTGGAACCTCCATGAAGATGAAGGAAGTACTATATGTACCAGGTTTGAAAAAGAACTTACTTTCCATCTCAGCATTAGATAAGAAAGGATATAGAATTCCTTTTATAGATGGACACGTACTCATGTGGACCAAAGGAAAGACACTTGAAGATGTTTTTGTTATTGGTGAAGAAGAAGGAGGATTGTACAATCTCAAGGGACATTCAGAAACAACCCTTGTCCATGAGACCACTAGCTCAAGTGAACTATCGCATAGAAGGCTTGCTCACTTCAACTACAAAGCATTACCCTATGTGAGCAAAGTCGTAACAGTTTAACCATATTTAAAGATCGATCAAGAAGGTACTTGCAAAGGATGTGCAGGAGGAAAGAATATCAATACTCCATTTCCAAAGAGTGAAACAAAGACTAAAGGTACGATGGAACTAATTAATTATGATGTATGTGGTCCTATGCCCTCCACATATTTAAGTGGATATGAATATTATGTCACATTTATTGATGACTATTCAAGAAAGACATGGATATACTTCTTGAATACAAAGAGTGAAGTGTTCAAGAAATTCAAGGAATTCAAAGCCTTGATAGAGAACCATTCGAAAAGAAGAATCAAGCCTACTCAAAACATAAAATAGTGGAGAATATACTTCAAAATAATTTGAAGCCTTCTACAAAGAAATTGGAATCAAGAGGGAACTAGCCACTCCCTACAATCCCCAACATAATGGTGTTGTGTAAATAAAAAATAGAACCATTATGGAAGTAGTGAAAACAATGATTCATGATCAAGACCTTCCCATGCATCTATGGGTTGAAGCAACAAGAAAAACTGTGTATGTGCATAATGTATTATCTCACAGTTACCTTGGTTTCAAGATTCCTGAAGAAATGTATACAGGAAAGAAACCTAAAGTGAGCCATCTCAAGATATTAGGTTGCCTAGTATATGTACACATTCCAAAAGAGAAGAGAACCAAGTTGGATCCTTCCGGAAAGAAGAGAATATTTCTTGGATACCGTGTAGTCTCCAAAGTCTTCGGGATATACATTACGGGATTCCATCATATAGAGATTAGTAGGGATGTAACATTTGACGAAGAAAAAACTACATGAAGAGGATGTACCTCCCAGAAAGGTAGAAGCTAAAACCTCTCCTGAAATAGTAGCATCAAAAGATCATGATATGTTAGAACCTCAGGAACCCCTACTAAGGATATATCTTGAAAGAGAAAACCTAATTAGGTAAGAGAAATCATACACAAAGTAGAGAATTATGGAGCTCCAGAAGGCTCCACAAGAACAAGCAAGAGATCAAATCCATTCTCCAACTATGTAGCTTTGATGTGTGATCTTGTAGATCAAGAACCTACCAGTTACGAGGAAGCCGTACAGAAGAAAGAATAGGTAGAAGCAATGATGGAAGAATACCAGTCAATAATGAAGAATGAAGTTTGGGATATAGTACCCAAATCGAAAAGCAAGTGTGCGGTATCTTCCAAGTGGATATACAAGATAAAACATGTTGTTGATGGAAGTATTGAAAAATACAAGGCAATATTTATGGCTAGAGGATTCTCTCAGAAAGAGGGAATCTATTATGAAGAGACATTTGCGCCAGTAGAAAGGTACACTTCCATCAGAACCATCATGGCACTTGCTTCCACAATGAAATGGAATCTACATCAGATGGATGTAAAGACAACCTTCCTGAATGGTGTGATCGAGGAAGAAGTATACATCGAACAACCACAAGGATTTGAAGTCGAAGACATAGTGAATTGTGTATGTAAGTTGAAAAAGGATATGTATGGACTAAAGAAAGCTCCTAAAGCTTGTTATGGAAGAATAGATAGCTCCTTGACAAGATTGGGATTTACCAAAAGTAAAGTTGATGCTAACCTTTACCTTAAGGTTATGGATGAGGAACCTGCCGTATTACTACTATATGTGGATGATCTATTTCTGATAGGAAATGAGAGGCAAATCACAGAAAGAAAGAAGAAGCTAGATGAAGAATTAGAGATGAAAGATATTGGATTGATGCACTATTTTCTCGGGTTGGAAGCATGGTAGAGCCCAAAAGGAATCTTTTTGAACTAGGAAAGAGATTTGATATGTTGGATTGTAAATCCATGGTGACACCCATGGATAACAACCTGAAGCTGTATTTTAATGAATCATTAGAGTTAGTGGATGTGACTCAGTACAGACAGATTATTGGTTCATTAATGTATCTGACGAATACTAGGCCAGATATATGCTTTGTTGTGAACACCCTGAGTCGGTATCTAGTTAAACCTAGATGTGTTCACCTGATAGCTACAAATCATGTGATGAGTTACCTGAAAGGTACGATAGATTTTGGACTATACTATGATAGAGATCATAATATTGTATGGATATACAGATTTATATTGGGCAGGAAGTGACACAGACAAAAAGAGCACCTCAGGTGGGTGTTATTGTCTAGGATCCTCCATGATCTCATGGTTTAGCAAGAAACAGTCCAATGTTGCTCTCAGCGCAGCTGAAGTAGGATACCTAGCATCATGCTCTGCTAGTTGTGAATCCATGTGGCTTCGGAAGCCGATGTCAGGTCTATTTCACATGTAGTTGGATACCACAGTGATTCTATGTGATAACCAGAGTTGTATAAAGATGACAGAGAATCCTTTGTTCCATGATAAATCAAACTACATAGAATCTGATATTTTTACATAAGGGATATGGTACAAAAGGGAGCTATACAACTCTACTATGTGAGTATCGATGATCAAGTTTCTAATGTAGTGACCAAGCCTCTATCTCAAGTAAAGTATGAATACTTATGTGACAAGATTGGTGTAGTCCGAAAAAACTTTCCTCGCAAGGGTGATGATGATATAGACTTTCCTCGCAAGGAGGAACAATGATGATGATACAAATATTTCTTGCAAGAAGGAATGATGATGATATGAACCCTCCTTAGAAAGGGGGAGCAGGTTGATGATACGAACCCTCCTTGGAAAGGGGGAGCCGGTTGATGATACGAACCTCCCTGAAAAAGGGGGAGTGATGATGAGGTTGTTATTGATGATGGGATGGTAGTGATGTTCCAGTACCAAAGAGGCCAAGTGCACTTGCAAATGCTAATGAAGTCTGACGTTCATTGGTGGATGATAGTATCCTCTTTTTAGGATGGTCTTGCAGACAATAACACTCCCTTAATGAGAGTGGTCCTAGATTTTTCTAGTTGAGGATGGTCTTGCAAATGGTACTCTCACATGGAGAGTGTTCCTACATTCAGTTGTAGATGCCATAGAAAATAACACTCACTTGTGAGTGGTCCTATGCCTAATAGGCTAAGGATGGTCTATGATGAGTCCTTATGGATGACAGGCCCTGCATTGAGTTGCAGACGATATCTGCATTCAGTTGCAGATGATATTCTTGCATGGAGAGTATTCCTACATTCACTTGTAGATGCCGTAGAAAATAACACTTGCTTGGGAGTGGTCCTAGCTCTAACAGGCTAAGGATGGTGTATGATGAGTCCTTACAGGCGACATGTCTTGCATTCATTTGTGGACGAGATCTACATTCAATTGCAAATGATACTCTTGCATGGAGAGTATGCCTACATTCACTTGTATATGCCGTAGAAAATAACACTCGCTTAGGAGTGGTCCTAGCTCTAAATGTTGAGGATGGTGTATGATGAGTCCTTGTAGACGATAGGTCCTGCATTCATTTGCAAACGAGATCTACATTTAATTGTAGATGATGTGGTCTGACATTCATTTGTGGGAAATCTAGCTGGTCAATACTATGGACCCTCCTTGTTAAGGGGGATTAGGATGACGAGGATTGCATCATCCTTGGACCTATGTCCTAAAGTGATAGGGATTGATCACCCCTTAAAGAGATAATGTGTATTGCAGGTAGTGTTGCGGCAAAGGATCGAGAAGATCGAAGTGTTGGTGCAAAGGATCGAGAAGATCAAAGTGTTGCTGCAAAGGATCAAGAATATCAAAGTGCTACTATAAAGGATCGAAAGATTGAAGTGTTGCTGCAAAGGATCAAGTGATCAAGTGTTGTAGAAGACGAAGACTCAGTGCTATAGAATTTGATGTTCCAGTACTAAAGATATTGAATATATTCCAGTAACAGTTCCAGTTGTTAATGGTCATTGAAAACTTCCTATGATGTATAGATGTATTACCCTGATACTGCTGAAGATGTTCTCTCTCATTACTCTCGTTATTTGTTAAGGGGGAGTGTTGAAATATTGTAACTTCAAAGAATATTCTAAATGTATTTTACCGATGCACCCCAAGGGAGATGTCTTATTCCTCCGTCAGTGTGTTACTATTCTATTTGGTCATCAAAGATTCATGAGGTATAACCTCCATTGTAAGTTGGATCATTAGTACCCTATTGAATATAATATAACTTTTGTTTTGAGTCTTTCTAGGTGAATTCATCCCAATCAGTTTAGTGGGGACATCTTGTTAGGGTAAAAGTCAAGTGACTGAAAGAGTATAAATAGAGGATTTGTGTTCCCCATTTGAATTCACACACTCTCACTTGTGTAGTGCATAGGAGAGAGAGAGAGAGAGAGACATACCAGCAAGGAGGAGAATACATGTTTTTGGGGTTTTATCTTATACATCTATATAGAGGAAGTTTTGTTGGGTTTTCTTCCCCTTGAGAGTTTCCCAAGATAAACATTGTCTTTATCTTGTGATTGTGTTTATTTCAGTGATTTTTCATATGCTACTATTGCGAATATGGATTAAACACTAATGATATCTAGATAAACATGTGAAATCTTAACAGTGTTAGGGAGTTGGATAGGGGGTGTTAGAGGCTTGATTTGGGGAATAAAACATGCTTTAAAAAATGTGTACACATTTTGCTTATTTAAGTAAATAAAAGGTTATTATACAAAGTATAAAATACTTTTCTTTGTTTGTTTTGTTGGCTCCCTTTTGATTTCAACCTCCTTATAGAAATCATTGGAATTTCTAGGAGGAGCTTCTACTTCATTATCTAATTTGGAAGCCTTGATCTTCTTCTTCCTAAACTTTTGTAACTTACTGAAGTTTTTATTATGTGTCTTCATGAAGTAGATAACCAATGATATTTTTCTTAGTACATGACAACATCTAGGGATGATACTGTCATTGGTGTATTTCTTTGAGCGAGCTAGAAGATATACTCTTTCCGGAGATCAACTACAATCTCCTCAAGCTTATATTATTTTTCCTTCTTTGGAGGAGACTCATCTACATTGGATGTTGATGCATGTACTATTATTCTTTGATAATACTTTGGCCTCTTCTTGAACACAGTCAGCTCATAGTCAATCAAATTTAGTTAACTCCTCTCTTCCATAAACACTCTGAATAAAAGATTCCCATGAGGAAGGAAGTCCATTAATAGTTACGATAACAAGTTTTGCATCCTCAATAAGATCTCCACTGGCTTTAAGTTGATCTCTCAATTGGGATACCTTCATAAACTAAGTAGCCATTGAATCTTAATTGGTCATCTTCATGCAACAAAGTTTATTTATCAAGGCTTGTTTTTTGCTAATGTTTTGGTTTTGAACGATCCTACTAATGCCCCATACATTGCTTTAGCAATCTTTAACTCATAAATATGAGTCCAATAAAATGATCTTTCACAAACTCTATTAAGACCCTTTTTTCCTTTGCTTCATTCTTCTTGTGTTTGTCTTTCTCCCTATCATCTTCTAGTTTTGAGATGTACTTATTTACATAATCATGGATTTCATTTTCTTCCGAGAGAAAGAATATTCTAGTCTTGAAAGATCTAAAATTTGAAGCACCACCTAATCTATGTTCTAATATGAGACTGGACACCATTTTTGGAAAAATTTGAAAATATGACCTAGAAACCATACTAGGAGCTAGGTCAAAATGGAAGTTTGGAAAATGTGAAATTGAGTCTATAGGTAGGTGCACCCTCCTAGGGTGAGTTCCAATATGCTAAGAACGAAACCAAACTATGGTAAAAAGGGATGAAAACTAGAATCCCTAGTTCTTGACCCCGATAGAGACTAGGTCAAAACTGAAATATGCTTCCATAAATAAGTGCTCCCTCATAGGGTGAGTTCCAAATGTGATATTTCCAAGTCCATATCGAAGACTTAGATAAATGAGATACATTTCATTGAAGAGATTATTGCTTCTAATATATTTTTAATCACGAAAAAAATCTATCCAATTTAAAATTTTATTAAAAATAATAATTTTCTATTCCATATAAAGTATATCAAATTTTAAATTTTATAAAAAACTTATAGAATGATTTTTTTAACATTTAAAGTTTCAGTAGTATATTGATCTTTTGACTTTCAGGCTTGCTGGAGGAAGCCCTTTCTGCTGGTTCCTCTTGCTCCTATGGTGTGGGGCATGGCAATGCTTCAGATACTGGTACAATTTGCAGAGCTAGGGCTGCATCCTCTTCTTGTTCTTCCTTAGAATATGAATAGTGTAGATTTAAGACATTCTCATGGTGTGCTTCTGCCTCCTGACCTTTCTCACTAGGTACCTGCAAAATAGTTTTCAGACTTGTATACAGTGTGCTTTGGCAGGCTGCTCTTTCACAGCTAGTTTTTCTAGTGGAGAAAATGCTAATTTCGAAAATGAAATACGATGGAGTCTCCTGGCACTAATTATGAGGGTTTTCTGTCATTATGGAGGATGAGGTCACAAAAATGATTACAGCAGCTCGATCCTCTAGATCTCTTTTCCCACAGAACTGTAACCTACTTCAGCCAGAGCATTCGGTGGCTATTTGATGATATTTTGGATAAGTGGAGGGATACTGAGGGTTTCCAGTTAGATCGGCCTTTTGCCAATTGCGTAACGACCCTTTTTACTCTTTTCCCCATGCAGTCATAGAGCTTGAGATATTTTCGGTGGGAAATCACGCTCTCAAATGATCATTTATCTTGTTGGCGGGGTCAGATGTGACAGTTCCTAACCGTTTCCTTATTTTTCCCTTTCGGTGGTTAAGATCCTCCAAGATTTTGTCAGCTAGCCACTGAAAAGCCGACTTTTGGTGGCTAACAAAGTGTTGTCTTTCTTGCTTAAGCCGCCAAAACCTTTACCCTGTCGTCGTGGTGAACTTCTGCTTTCGGCAGATAATGACCTTGTCAGAAAAAAAAAAATTAACTACCGAAAACCTATTCTTTCGGTGGTTAATAAAATGCCCTAGCTTTCGCCTAAATCGTCGAAAGGGTTTTTCACCTGATGCTTATCTTCCTGCTTTCGGTGGATAGCATATACGTTGCACCTTTCTCTAATCTGTCGAAAGTGACCTTTTTCGGTGGCTAATGAGACGTTCTGAGCCTTGCCTAAGCCATTGAATGTACTTTTCCCAATGCTACTCGCCACTCGCTTTCGGTGGTTAAAACCTTTCTTTTTTCTCTCTCTAATCTGCCAAAAGCACCCCTCTTCGGTGGCTAATGAGTTTTATGTAGTCTCACCTAAGCCACCGAAAGTGTTACTTTGACTCTACTTGCTCAGACCGCTTTCGGTGGTTCGCCTTTGCCCCGCGTTCAACTGTTTAGCCGCCGAAACATAGCTTTTCGGTGGCTAACGAGCTATAATAGTCCTCTCCTAAGCCACCGAAAGCTATAATTTGTAAAATTTTCATCCAAATAAAAAACAGAGGCTTTCAAATTATCAGTGATACTCATATCTTTCATTACATAAGAAGATTCTTCCTACTATCAAAATAAATTTATTTTGGGAGATAACAGATCCTCTAGTGATTTTGTAGGCTTAGAGACCAAAAGCCACTCCCACAAGCCTAAAAGATTGATGCAAAAAAATCTATTACATCAAAAAAGAGTAAGATATGTTATATATACTAGTATTAAAAATATTGTAACTTATCTTTCATTTATCCCATATAAAGTTACCCAATTTTAATTTTTATACAAAACTAATAAACTTGAATATACCTAAAGAAGTAAAATCATTTTAGACTAATAATAAAAAGTTAATGTAATTTTATATCATTTTACACTAATAATAAAAAAGTTAATGTAATTTTAAATTTTATATAAAAGTATATATCCAATGAAGTGAGATGCATTTTACTTGCAATTATTAAAGAGACTGTAACTTGTATCTTATTTGTCTATTCCATCTAAGGTCGTCATAGTTTAAATTATATATAAAATTATTAAAATAAAGCATATATAAAGCACATTAACCTAAATATTTTATTTAAGATTTAGATAATAATATTTTAATTTTTTTTATGTTTAATAAAATATAATTAAAATGGATTTAAATAAATTTATTAAATATCAATTATGAATTAATAAAATGTAGTGAACTTTTGTTATTTTTCTTTATTATATGCAACTACAAAATCAAATTTAGTTGATTTATATATTCTTAAATTATTAAAAATATAAGTATGGTTATTTTTATTAAATTTTATTATGAATTAATAAAATATAATTATAATTAATTTTTTCAAATTCAATTATGAGTTAAGGATGATGATAATGATTATGCTATCAACGTTTTTTTTAACTCAAACAGATAATTTTTTATTTTTTATTTATGAAGAAAACCAGGTATGATTTAACAATTTCCTAATCAGTCATTTACAAAAATAATAGAGGGTATACTTCGAGAAGACCAAGAATTATTACAGATTTTTATATTTTGAAAATCTTTCTCCATCATTGGTAGATCAATGCTTGATGAAACTCAATTAAGGAAGCGGCTGAAATATACTAGGATCTCCATTGATACTGAGATTTCCTTGAGGCAGTAGGCAAGCTTTATTTGCTAGAGAGTCTGCATGTTAATTTAGCTCTTGCAAAATATGAAAAGAAGTAACCCTTTCAAAATATTTCAAGGTATTTCTGATTCGCTACATGGTTTTATTCAAAGAAGGATTTTTAAAATGATCTTCAGAGTTTAACAATTTGATCAGTAGCTCTGAATCCCCAAAAAATTGAATTGACTTGTATCCAATCTCCTTTGCAATATGGCACGCCTTAAGAAGGTTGTAGCTTTCTGCCTGGTTATTCGAAATTGTTCCTAGTCCCCAGCTGAAAATAGTCTGGAGAAAAAATCAACCCATCTACACCTGCGATCCCAGGATTTCCCTTGGACGCACCATCGAAGAAGATGGAATCTCTACAGGATCTCTTCCACCATGATGGAAAGGTTGCAGCACAAAATCTCACGCTCCAAGAAGGAGGAGGCAACGGTTTGAAGCTTAGTGACTTTCTCAAAGATGCAGAGGATCCCAACCACGTGGCAATCTATGGAGGCAGAGAGGAATTTGTAATTAATTTACTGACTGATTCCAAAATTAGTGATTTCGCTTTGCTAGCCACGTCCCTACGAATGGATGAGTTGTTATTAAAAATCCATTCATTTCTGGCCAACCACAGTTTCCACCAAATACATTTTGGGATTGCTTGCCAGAGTTTAATCCAATCTGTGTTTTTACCTTTTATCTCGGGAATCCAATCTTTCCAAGAGATAAACAAGGGGACTGATGTCATATGTGAGGGAGCAACGACAATTAGACCATAGAGAACCAACTCCCACACTGTCTGAGTGAAAACACAATTGACAAAAATATGATCTAACGTTTCTAAGGCAGAATTGCAAAAACAACATCTAAACAGTCCATGAAACCCGTGTTTATTCAAGTTTTCACATGTCAGCGCCTTTTATGCATGATTAGCCACGTGAAGAAATTCACCTTAAGAAGTTTGAATGATGACCAAACGGACTTCCATTGAGCAGGGGATAACAAGGAATCTTGAGGAGTTTGTAATGCAGAGAATCCTTGAGCAACTGAGTAGTTTCCTGACCAACCCCGTCCCCATTTATCTTTATAAGAGCGATGGATAGGAGCCAGACCTGAAAGTGTTGAGATCAGCAAGTTTTGTTGAAGGAGAAGAGGTTCTGGAATCTTCAAAAAATACCAACTTGTCCAATTCCCATTGCTATCCCAAGAGCAGATGTCTACAGGCCGCAAGAGACCTTTATTGATTAACCATAACTTGATCACATTTAACAAGTTTAAAGTGGAAAGAGGAGGGTTTCCTAAAATATTATCTTCCCACAATAAGATCCTCATCCTATTGCTAGGGATTCTATAGAACTGATGTTGAATATGATCAATTCCTCTTTTGCACAAGTTCAAAATTGTTGTACCTGTAGGTGTATTTGCTGATTTTAAATTTCTCAAATAAACTCCCTTGAGATATTTCATCCATAGAATCTTGCTTACCAAATGTTTTTTATCTGCAAACAACTGCCAAATAATTTTTCCTCCTAGAGCCAGATTTTCCAATCTAGGATCATGAATTTGCAATCCACCTTCCGTAAGAGGTATTTTGAGAATGTCCCAGCTAGCCAAGTGCATCTTCTTCTGATTGTCTTTTCCACCATTCCAAAGAAAGTCCCAGAGAATCTTGGAAATCTGAGCAGTGATGGACTTGGGAGCAAGGAACAAAGAGGACTAGAAGATGGGGATGGTTGAAAGGACCGCCTTAATCAAAACTGGCTTTCCAACCTTTGTTAACCAATGGCCACCCCAGGAAACTATTTTAGCTTTGATTTTACTTATAACTTCCAGTCAAAGCGAAGGAGGACTTGGTCCCAAGGTTAATGGGAGACCCAAGTATTTGATCTTATCCCACTTATCAAATCCAAGAATCCCAAGGAACAAGCTATTCAAAGAATTGTCAGATGATCTACATTCCAACCATATGCAACACTCTTTCTTTTGTTGATCAAATCCCCTGATATTAAGAAGAAGTTTTATAAAATTTCATTGAAGGCCCAAGCAATATTTAATGAAGCCCCTCCCAAGAGAAGAGAGTCATCAACAAAAAGAGCATGATTTATAGAATCCACACCTCTTGCTGCATTAATGCCTGGAATAGAACCTACTACTGATTCTGCTGAATGTTTTCTACTTAAATATTAAACCATCAATATATAAGGGAAAGGTGACAAAGGACACCCTTGACGGAGTCCTCTTGAGGCTTGGAAAAAATATGAAGGTCTACCATTAACAAGGGGCGCTATACAGGGCCTATCTATGTAGGATTTTATCAAACTAACAAATTCAACACTAAAACCAAAAGAGAGAAGAACTTGAAAGAGAAAGGAGAGCTTAACTTGGTTGAAGGCATTTTTCATATCTAGCTTGATGATCATACCTTTCTCCTTCCTTTGGCAGTTGGAGTGAAGGAACTCTTGCACTTATATCACATTGTCTACAAGATGCCTACCTTTAACAAAACCCCCTAGAGAGGAGAGATTAAAATTCCCAATAAGGGCTTGAGCCTATTGGATAAGAGTTTCGCCAGGAGTTTATATGAAGCTTTGCATAGCGAGATAGGCCGAAACCTGTCAAAAGTTGCTAGATTAACTTCCTTTTGAATTAAAGAAAGGAAAGTAGAATTAGTACACCCTCCTACTTTGGATTTTTAAGAAATGCTGAAATCATACGGAAGAGATCTAATTTTATAACGTACCAACAAACTCTGTAGAAATGAATGGAGAATGCATCCGACCCGGGGGCTTTATCCGACTCCATTTCCCATATAACGTCCACTATTTCTTTTTCTGAAAACAGTTTCACTAAACCAACATTTAACTCTGCAATGACTAAAGAAGGAATATTACATAAAAATTCAGCATTCACTACATCATCTATGATGTTGTCCTCTGTAAGCAATTGCTGAAAATGTGATTGAGTAGCCTGTTGTATTTTCGAGTGCCCTTTAATAACTTCACCCTCGCTTGTATATATTTTTGAAATGTGGTTTTGAGAAATCCTAGCTCTGCATTGTCTGTGGAAGAAGGAAGAATTTTTATCTCCAGCTTGCAACCAAAGACTACGAGACTTGAGACGCAGATACTCTTTTTCCTAGCGAAAGGAAAGAAAAGAATGTGTTTGACTAGAGTGCTCCTTATCCAAATGAGATTTAGAAATTTTTTATTCCTCTATACTTAACTGAATCTCTACTAAAGCATGCACAATCACTTGCTTGCTGCTCATTGGAGTAGTAAGAGGTTTTTTCACCCAGCTTTTCAAGGCATACTTAGTACGCTTGAGTTTCTGTTCCCATACATATCTGGGATATCCTTCAACAAACTGAGACTAAGCTTGTGTCACAGTTTCCCAAAAGCCATCTCTCTCAATCCAAAGAGGACTGAAACGAAACAGAATAGGACCCAAATCTTCCTATTCTTCCAACAACAAGGAGATGGGGTGATGATCAAAATTTAACTTGGGAAGGATTTTGGAAGAGATTAAAATTTTCCCCTCCATCATAGAGCTTTGGACCAAAAATCTATCAAGACGAGCAAAAATGTTGGCAGCCCCTACTCTATTATTGGTCCAAGTGTAACGACCTTTCTTGGGTTTGAAATCAAGGCGTCGAGCATGAATCAAAGACTCCACAAACTCCTGAAGAGGATATTTTCCCCGAACACCTCTTTTTTTCTCATTAGGGTTTAAAATAATATTAAGATCCCCTACCACAATAATATTTATGGGAGTGTGTATTTCAATGAAAAGTGACAGAGAATTCCAACAATCTTTTTTTCTCGATAATATTTTCTAGGACATAAAGGTTAAAGAGAGCCATGGAATTCTTACTTGTTATATGTTGAAGTTCAGTATAAATCCAATCTTGTGAAGCAAACAAGGCTTTCAGAATAAACTTATCCTTAGACCATAAATTTGTGAGGCCCCCTGAAGTGCCTCGTGCACTGACTGCCATGCCAACATTCTTTTTCCACTTTGATCTGCTTAAGAATAATAATGCTTCCTCTTATATCTTAGTCTCTTGAAGCAAGAGAATGTCTGAAGGTTCCATTCTCAATAGATCTTTCACTGCTTTTGATTTCTTAGGATTCCCTAGACCCCTACAATTCCATGAGACGATATGCATTATTTACCTGAGAAAGAGGGAGTTGGCCCTCCCTTTGGGGGTCTATTCCGCTTACTTCTACCTATAGACCTCTCTATTGTAGCCTAACTACCCTGCATCTTTAATCTCTTAGCTTCTTCTTCTCCGATCTCCTTTCGATACTTCCTACCTGCCTTTTTAGTGATTTGCTCATTAGAATCTTCTTTCGAGGAACCAGAAGTATCTACCGACTTCTTCTTAAGAACTTATGCATAGGAGGGAGGAGATATGGCACACGAGGGAGATTTATGAATTTCCTATAAGATTGCATCAGTGCAAGGAATTTCAAAGAGTATAGGTCCAGATTGTTCTTCTAACTCGATATTTATTTCACCTTCATTTATGTGCACATCTTATTGCTGCACTTCACCCTCTTCGAGAACAAGAGAATTCTGATCTTCAGAGGGACATAAAACAACAAAAGGATTTGAAGAATCAGTAAATTTTTCCACAACTTATGGTTTAAAAATTCTCTTCTCAACAGGAATAGCTCCATTCCCTGTATTTCCTCCTTTGCCTTTTGTTCTAGTATCTTGCTTGGGAGTGCATGTTTTTTGAACTTGAATCCATTGATCAACCTTCTAAGTTTTCAATTTCTTCTTCTGGTTTTTTCTTTCAATTTCAAGAAAAGTGGCCATATCCATGGCAATGGTGGCACTTCAAAGGGATTTGTTCATAATCAAGCTCATGAATGTGTGACTATTCAGCAACGGTTAATTTGATCGTCTTAGGCAACCCTATCTCTAAATCTACTTCAACACAAATTCTTTCACACGAATATTGTTCTTTCCTTTCTGCCCTATCAATATATTTTCCAAGCTTATTCCCGATGGTTTCCATAGATTATGAATTCCAACAATGAAGGGGAAAATGGGGAATCCTAACCCAAACAAGAATAACTGAAGGAATGCCCTGTGTAGGATCAAAATCAGGAGTCCACTTATTCAGATTGAGCCCCTGAGGACCCATAAAATATGGACCATTTCAAAAAATGAGATCTCTATCTTCAGCTGAATCAAACACAAAAACATAGTAACCTCTGCCAACCAAATGATTACGGATTCCTTCAGTAACAAGAGGCCTTCATTTTCATTGAACCCATCCATCGATTGCCTTAGGAGAATGCCAGAGACCAATAAATTTCCCAACTCCACGTTCAGATAAATTCAGAGTGGTTCGACAAGCAATTTGACGGAGGGAATGTCTGCTTTCTTCACAAATTTATGCACTATAGGGCTACCCTTCCTCTTACCGCAGGAGGCAACTAATCTTTTGAAGGAAACAATCTTTGGAGGAAGAGGAGGTGGTGGATCCCCTTCAGAGTCCATGATTCATAACGCTTATACAGCCAAAAGTAAACCCATATTGATAAGGATCAAGAACCCAGTATTTCTTGTTCGAAGAATCCAGAGATAACCAAAAATCCTGAAAACAAAAAACTCCCTAGTGCACAATCACTTCACCAAAATGGGGATAGATCCAACGGGATGGAGCCACTCTGTAGCGTCAGTAGTAATCCCCAAATCTCGATCCAAAAAGAACCTGAAAAAAAACTACTCGAATCCAAGCCTCCTACAGAGCTGAAGACTAAACATGCATAGATATTTTGAGATTTTCTCGAAATCAAACACGATCTTGGCCAAGGATCATAAAGCTAAAAGAATTGACAGACCCAAGATCTTGACTTGTGGATCCTCTGACTCAAGATCATCAACAGCACACAATCCTGCAATTCAACCAAGTATGCAAAAGGCTCGTAGACTCTTGGTTCGTGAATCCTCTTTCTCCATATCAGCAGCAACTCACAATCTTGCAATTCAACTAGGACCTCCAAAGAAAGAACAAGAGCCGAAGGCTCTTCTCGAATCAGGATTTCAAAATCTTCTTGGAGCGCCAAAGTCGAATAGTTTTTTGCCTCCGATTATGCTACCAACTTTGGTCATAACCTAAAATAGCAATTCTTTGTAATTAGTTAAAAGGTCATGAAGGTTAATATTGTGACAAATATTTTGAAATTCTTATTTAATGTGACTCTACCTACAATTTTGGAAAATAAAGCATTTTTGTTTTCAACACTTTTAGTGTCACAAAGATTACCGACTCTTTTATCTCACATTTTAAGAATTGTTATTCATTCCTTCTATTTAAATTTAAATGTTATAATATTTTTAATATTATCACTAGTATATAAAGTGATCTCTTAGTTTCTTTTTCTAGTTAAAAAAATGATCTCTTCTTTGACTCTCCAATAATTTAGCCAAGACTTAACATATTTATGTCAATCTAACTTATAAAAAAATTAACTTTTACTTAAATATAAATAAATTTTATTTTTTTCCAAATAATATAATACTAATTTGTTTTTCCTTATTATATATTAAAACAAAATTATAATATAAATATAAATTTCTTCCCCCATTATTTACTAAAACAAAACAATACACATCCCACTTTTATAAATTAAAGAGATCATAAACCAACTATCACCAACTTCACTTTTAAAACCTTGGTCAAAACATAATAAAATAGTGATTTAGGGACCCAATTCAAATTCAAAATTAAAAAAAAAAACCATCGTTAGAATTCTCACACTTTATGAAAATGATTCAAAAGTTCAAAAGCAATTAAACAAATTTACAATAAAAAACAAAGAGAGGGGGAATCCATCTAATGAGTTCAAAGAATAGAGGCTCCCCAAATTTAACCACACTCGATTTTTTTTCCAAACAAAAAAGACGTATTTTATTTTCATGTTAAAAAACAAAACATATTCTTTAGCTGTTGTTTGCACAGTTACAATCTTTCCATTGATCAAAAACATTTTTTGAGATGTTTTCTGATTTCTACATTCTTTTACTTTAAAATTCTTTTAAAAAATTATTCAAAGTTTTCCAAAGATAGAATAAGAATAACTATCTGAAATATAACTCTTCAAAATGAGTCTATCGTAAATGGCAAATGAGTGAGTTTCTAGGAGTATAGGTTTTTTCGCTCCAAGAAGTGCTTTTCATTTTTTTTTTTACGTTGGAAGCTTGTTCCAGAGCTTGATTTTTTGGGTCATCCCTCGTTGGAGGCCGTTTTGGAGTATTTTGGTTGCAGGAGTGCAGAGGATCTGAAGTTCAGTAAGGTGCCTCGTGGTTTAGCCCTAGAATCTCAAAGATCTGTTGATTTTGCAGGTTGTTTGTGCATTTGTAGGTCGTGTGGCGTAGACAAAGTTCCTCCTTCGCTATTGCTAGAGTGTTCAGGAGTTTTGAAGTGTGATCTCAGCGTTGCTTGTTAGTTGGTATGTTGAAGGAGTTTCTCTTCTCTTGACTCCAGAACTCTGGTGAGGCCTCCCCTGGAGACTGGAAGAACTCCTCTCAAGATCTATCTCGGTGGTCTTTGCCTCATGGATTCTGGAGGGGATCCACCTCTACCTCTTCCTCTTGATATTGATGCATTCAAGAGATTGATTGCTTTCTGTGGAAAGAGGGAAGGGGGTCCTTCGTAGAAATTTGTTAAGAAAGTAGGCATCCCCTCAGTCAAACTACCTGTAGAACGAACTTGTCGAATGACTCTAAACCTTGTTGAGAGTGGGATTATTGGGAAATTCACAGGTCTTTGTCCATCTCCAAAGGATATTGATGGATGGGTGTAGAGAAACTGAAGACCCTTAGTATCTAAAGGAATTCAAAACCACTTTGTCGGAAGAGGGTATTACGTCTTTGTTTTTTACTCTGCAGAGGATCGAGATCTCATTTTTCAAAAAGGTCCATACTTCATGGGCCCTAGGGGATTTATTTGAACAAGTGGACACCAGATTTTGACCCTACTCAAGATGTTATGTCTATTGTCCTTGTTTGGGTAAGCCTCCCTCATTTACCTTTGCATTGTTGGAGTTCAGAATCCCTTGAAACCATTGGGAACAAGCTTTGTAAATACATCTATAGGGCATAAAGGAAAGATCAATATTCATGTGCAATAATATGCGTTGAAGCCGATTTGGAAATAGGACTACCTGAGAAAATTAAGTTAACAGTAGCTTAATGGTCTCATATCCAAGAGTTAGACTACGAACAAATACCATTCAAGTGTCGTTTTTGTCATGGTTATGGTCATTTTTCCTGAAATCGCAAGAAAAAAACAGAAGATGATCTTGAAAAAGAAAAGGCTCAGTGGACACAAATTCATAAATCAGGTCTACTTAACCAAGTTAATAGAAAAGAATGACAAAGAAGGAAAGGCTATGAATGGAGTTCAAGCTGATGGGAAGATCCATCCTAATGCACATGATGTGAAAATCCTAACATATCTTCTATTAAATTTGTTGTTTTAAGTTCTTCTAAAGATATTGCTATTTTAGAAGATGGTGAATTGCAACATACAAAAGTGCAGGATGATGAAACTGAAGCAAACATAGGACTAATGGATATAACTGGAGCAGTTCACACAGAATTACCTAGAGTAGGTAAATTCTTGCAACAAAATCATCCCTCTCCAAATGGAGCCAAATCTTCTCCTTCATATGCAGAAATTACTAAGAAGAAACTGGTTGATAGTTTAGGCTCTTCTGATGAAGATTCTATTGAGAAAATCTCTAAAAAGGCAGGTAGGAAGTCTCGAAAGGAGGCTAGAGAAGAAGAGGTGGAGAGACAGAAGATGTAGGGAAGTCAGTCCACTATTGAAATGTCACTTGGTAGGAGCAAGAGGAATAGACCTCTAAAGGGAGTAATAACTCCCTCTCTTTCGAGTAAATAATGCAAATCGTCTCTTGGAATTGTAGGGGATTGGAGAACCCAATCAAAGCTGAAGCAGTCAAAGATTTAATGAGAATGGATTGTTCTGATGTTCTCTTGCTACAAGAGACAAAGATTGAAGAAGGTTTGCTTCTTCTCTTAAGCAAATCAAAATGGAAAATGAATACTGGCAAGGCTGCCAGCGTGAGAGGCACCTCTGGGGGTCTTGCTACTCTATGGTGTGAAGAAAATTTTCAACTAAAAAGATGGTTTGTTACCCAACACTGGATATTTATAGAACTATTTCACATCTCAAGTAAGATCTCCTTGGCTATGTTCAACCTCTATGTCCTAGTTAATTTTATTGAAAATAAAGAATGTTGGAAATCATTATCATATTACTTAGGCATCAATTCTCCTACAAATTCTATAATAGCAGGGGATCTCAACATAACTTTAGCCCCGAATGAGAAAAAAGGTGGAGCCACTGGCAAGGATTATTTTCAAGACAAGATTGAGGCTCAAGCATGTGATCTGATTGATTTTAAACCTAAGAAAGGACGATTTACCTAGTCAAACAATAGAGTGGGGGTAGCCAACATTGCTGCATGTCTTGACATATTTTTGGTTAATAACTCATTGATGGATAGGAATTTTGTAATTACAACTAAAATCTTTCCCAAGCTCACATCTGATCATCACCCCATTACTCTGAAGCTCGAAAAAGAGGAGGACCTCGGCCCAATTACATTTCGTTTTATACCTTTATGGGCTAAAAGAGAAGGTTTCTTGGACACTATGTTTCAAGCATGGACGCAATATGTTGAAGGGTCTCCCAGTTTTGTATGGGAGCAGAAACTCAAAAAAAACAAATAGGCTATGAAAAATTAGATAAAAAAGCCCCAAAATACTCCAACTAGAAGCAGACAAGGGAAAGTGATTGAGTTAGAAGACATCTAATTTGTAATGGAAGAAATTTGATATCACCAAAAATCAGCTAGCACTTGAACAGTCTGCTCAATTTTATACCTTACAATCTTTCAGATAGGAAGAGGAATTTCTAAGGCTGAAATCTCGAAGTCTATGCTTGCAGGAGGGAGACAAAAATATAGCCTTCTTCCATCATCAATGCAGAGCCAGATTGTCAAGAAACCATATCTTGGAAATCTCCATAGGGGAGGGGGAAGTTATTAAAGGCCACGTTCAACAAAAACAAGCTGCAAGAAAGAATTTTCAGCTCTTGTTTCAGGAGGACGGACTCTCTGATGGTGAAGTGTCTACATATTTTTTGGATAATATTCCTTCTCTTGCCAACACAGAGGATAACAAAAATCTATTGAAACCTTACTCTGAACATGAAGTTTTGGATGTCATCTGGGAAATGGAGTTGAATAAAGCTCCTAGGTCGGATGGGTTTTCTTTTCATTTTTATAGAGCCTGCTGGAATGTAATCAAATCAAACTTGATCCGCATGGTGTCAGCCTTCCATAAAAAAGCTAAAGTTGGAGGGTGTACCAACTCCACCTTTCTTGCTTTAATCCCTAAGGAAGCTAATCCTTCTTCTTTTGACAGGTTTAGATCTATTTCGTTGTGTAATGCCTCTTACAAGATACTAGCCAAACTTCTAACTAATCGATTCAAGATTTTGTTAGGAAATTTGATCTCTCCTTTCCAGGGGGGTTTTGTAAAAGGCATACACTTATAAGATAATGCAATTCAGGTTCAAGAAGCCCTTCATTCAAGATTCCAAAGGAAGGAGAAAGGAATGATTATCGAACTAGATATGAAAAACGCCTTTGATAGAGTAAAGCTCCCCTTTATCTATTGAGTCCTTCTCACTTTTGAATTCATCCTTGAGTTTGTTAATTTGATAAAATCATGTACATATAGGCCCTGGATTGCGCCTCTAGTCAATGGTATACCTACATAACTTTTCCAAGCTACAATAGGTATTCGCCAAGGGTGTCCACTATCACCTTTTTTATACATATTGATGGCTAAAACTCTCAGTAGAAAACTAACAATTGAAAAGGAAGTAGGTTACATTCCTGGCATTAATATTGCAAGGGGAGTGGACCCAATAAACCATGCCCTCTTTGCAGACGATTCTCTTCTTCTAAGAGGAGCCCCATCAAAAATAGCTTGAGCCTTTAATGATATACTTCAAAATTACTGCCTAATTTCAGGACCACTGATCAATAATAAAAAAAGTGTTGTTTATGGTTGGAATGTAGATCATGCTTCAATTCTTCGAATAACAAATTCCTTGGGATTCCCTGTTTTTGGTAAGTTGGAGAAGATACAATACTTGGGGTCGCCACTAACTCTTGGTTCAAGCCCTCCTTCTCTTTGGCTCGACATCTTAGCTAATATTAAAGCCAAAATAGCTTCTTGGGATGGTCAGTGGTTTACCAAGGCTAGGAAACTGATTTTGATAAAGGCATTTCTTTCAACCCTACCCATTTTTCAATCTTCCTTGCTACTTACCCCTAAGTCTATTTTGTCTCAGATTTCCAAAATTTTGCGAGATTTTCTATGGAATGGTGGGAAAGGAAATCAGTCTAAGATGCATCTAGTAAGTTGGGATATTTTTAAAAGACCTATTCCTGAGGGTGGATTACAATCTATGACCCTGTATTGGATAATCTGGCGTTGGGAGGCAAACTTCTTTGGCAACTATATGCGGATAAAAACCACCCTGTCAGCAAGATCCTTAGGATGAAATACCTAAAAGGCGACACTTTGAGAAATTTAACAACTTCCACTACTCCCACAGGCACAGCTATCTGGAGTCTATGTAGAAAAGGAATCGATAAATTCAATCAACAACTCTATCGAATTCCAGGTAATGGGAAGAAGATCCGTTTGTGGGAGGATAAAAATTTCAGGTAATACTCCTCTTTTCTTTGTAATTATGTTAGAAGAGATTAAGGTCTGGCTAAAAAATAAAGGATTGCTCCGGTTGGCTGATTTTTGCACTTGGGATAGCATTGGAAACTGGGAAGATTGGTCTTTTCCTGAGCTTCTAGAGCATCTCAACTCCCCAATTTTTTTTCTCACCACACTCTCAGGTCTAGCTCCAGTCCATAGCTCTTATAAAGACAAATGGGGTTGGGGTATTACAAGAACTTATTTAGCTACTAAAGGTTATTTGGAATTACAAAAGACTCCGCATGAATCTTGTCTCTCTCCTGCGATTTGGAAATCGGTATGGTCTCCTTTTTGCCTCCCCAAGGTGAATGTCTTCTCTTGGTTGATCCTGCACAACAAGGTGTTTACTAGTGAAGTTGCACTGAAACGAATACGGATACGGGGAGGGAAATAGATACAACAAATTTTGAAAAATGTCGGATATGATATGGAAAGGAAACGACAACAGACTTATATATATATATCAAAAAAGCCACGAGACATACATACTTTAAATTAGCATTCATCAATCAAATTTAAACGTAGTCATTCATTTATAACAATTAAAATTAGCAAACTCAAATATTGTCTTAAACAATATTCTTCTATCTCAAGTACCATAGATAAGTCACCCACTTTGCCATAGATAACTCAAAAATTTGTCATTAAACAGAATTTGTGATGTAAGCCAAAGACTCAACTATGCTATAATTGGGTTGCTCCACTCAATGGCGAGACAATCAACTAGGCAAGTGAGAGTTGATTGACCAACCGAGCGGATCAAAAAGTGACTAACCGACTGACTCATAAAGGGCCTAAATTTATAGGATTGTCTATGATTTGCAACCAACTTGGATATTCAAATTTGACATAATCAACCATGTTTTAAGGGGATTAATTAAGCACTCAAGTATAAATAAGTGAGATCATGTTTTAGTGCAACTTAGGTGTGACTATGATGACATGCAATTTTGAATTCAATGCCATAATGCTATCTCTAGACACCAATAAGTTCCCTTGGATATGTTGTTTACATTTTATGGTTTATACTAATAAAAATGCTTGAATTAAGAATAAAATCTCACATGCATATCATATGCAGTATTGGATAAACAATGCACCATCATAATTCTCTCCATGACACAAGGATAGGGATATGAATGTACTAGAAATGGAGTAAATAAGGCCATAAGTCAAGGGTTCATACTAATTCAAACAGGAAAAGAAGAAAACTGAAGCTTGTTGGAAGATTATTGGAAATATGTGTTAGTTTATGTAACCCTTCATAAATGTAGTACACTATTTTGTATGGATAAAAAATTCATTGTATCAATTTTGACATGCAAGTTGTTTTATCACATATGCAATTACTTGGGGTTTATTTGAAATATTGTGATGAAATGGCAAAAAATCTGGAAAAAAAGGCATTGTACTTCTAAACTAGGCTGTGAAACTAACACTATAGTAGACAAGCATTTGATACAATAAAATGTCCATAGAACATTGGTTTTTTGAACCAACGGTAAGTCTCTATCAATTTTGAAAAATTGCAAGGGTCCATGGAAGCCACGCTTTATCAGGTTTTCTCCAACGTTTCCAAGCCGTATCGAAAAATCCGAAACGTTTCCAGTCCGTTTCCAACCGTTTCCTAAAACGTTTCCAGAGTTTCCAGTCATTTCTTGAAATGTTTCCAAAGTTTCCAACCGTTTCCGGAAACGATTCCAGCAATTTCCTGGTTTTCTGAAACGTTTTAGTTGCTACGGGGCAAGTTTTTTTTACTAGAAATTGTGACTTTTTTGACATGAAAATAAACAAATAAATAACCCTAAAGGAAAACTATAAAATCCTAACCCTAAATTGAACCTCAAAACTTGGATATAAAGCCTCAAAGCTTATAAATCAAGACAAAAACCTTAATTACCATTCACCAATTTAGGATTAAGGTTTTTCTCTTGATTTATAAGCTTTGAGGCTTTATATCCAAGTTTTGAGGTTCAATTTAGGGTTAGGGTTTTATAGTTTTCCTTTGGGGTTATTTATTTGTTTAGTTTCATGTCAAAAAATCACTATTTCTAGGAGAAAAACTTGCCCTGTAGCAACTGAAACATTTCAGAAAACCAGGAAATTGCTGGAAACGGTTGGAAACTTTGGAAACGTTTGAGGAAACGACTGGAAACTCTAGAAATGTTTCAGGAAACGGACTGGAAACGTTTCGTATTTTTCGATACGGCTTGGAAACGTTTCAGTGTTATTTCCAAGCCGTATCCCCTCTGTTTTAGTTTCTGAAATGGGGAATGGAGTTTCCCCTCCCCTTCCTAGGTGTTTTCGGTAACCTAGTTGACTGGTGAAAACATGATAAAGTGTGGCTTCCATGGACTCTTCAGGTGTTGTTTTTGCACCTCAACCTTTGAAACCGCCTATCACCTCTTCAACACATGCGATTTCCCAAAAACAGTGTGGGAGCTTGTCCTTCACGGTCTAAATTTTGTTGTCCCTATCCAAATAGTCATTGTCCCTCTATATCTGCATTGGATTGATCGGATCCCAGCATCACGTGGAAAAAATGAATATTGGTTTAAACTTTGGCAGCTAATTCTGAAATTCATCTGGTAGAATTTATGGATTTCCAGAAATAACTGGATTTTTAACAATCTACCATCAACTCCTCAGATCGCTGCCCAAAAAATCAAGATGCTTATTGTTGAATCTGCAGGAAAATTGGCGTCCCCTTTAACTCTGACATCAGATATTTCAACGCGTCTTGGCTCTATTCCGATGAGATTGATAAAGAAGGTCTGCAACAAACCAGCTAGCTCCCCCTCCTGGCGTATTCGTGACATCGGTGTTGATTTTAATACATGGTGGATTAATTCGACTTCAGCAACAAATTCTTTTTATGATGCACAAAAGGGAAATCCTAGGATCTCAAGAGTTGGGGGGCTGGTGTACTCTCCAGAAAAGTTGATAGAAATCAGTTTTAGTCGGGGTCTTGGATTCATATCGAGCAACTAGGCTGAAATTTATGGCCTCCTCAAGGAGTTCCAAATCACTAAGGAGCACGGTTTCAAGTCAATTCAAATCTTCGACGATTCATAGTTGTTGAACAAAGCATTAAATTCAACATATCACTTTTATAATTTTGATTTAAACAATATTTTGCAGAGAATTTAGAATCTTTTGAAACATTTTGAAAGGGTTGAATCTTTCCACATCCTTCGGGAGTTAAACAATTTGACAGATGATTTGGAAAATAAAGCTTGCCTGGTGGCTCAAGGTCATCTTAGCATCAACGAAAAATCCATTTTCTTTCATCCAATTCCTTAATTATAATTAAATAAGTTGTAATAAGTCTTTCTGGTAGATATACTCTCAAACTATAAGAGGTCTTGCAATATCTGATCTTTTCGAAGTTATTCTTTTGATCACTGTGTAATTGGCTGATTGGTAATTGCCAAATCACATCTGTAACCATTCATGAAAAAAAAAATTTATCCGTTTGAGTTAAAAAAAAAAAATGAGTCCATCATAGATCTTCTTTCTTCCGTAATACCATATTTTTATAATATAGATGATATTTCTAGCTGACATATGGAGCCCCTTTTTTATATAGAATTTGCTTGTTTGTTTTGCTCTCTAAAGATGTCACATATACTGAACAAATTAAAATCTCCAACCAAATCCTTCAAATTCTCTCTCAAACCTTGTAGATTTATAATTAATATTTTTTTTCTCTCATTCAGGTGCTCAGCCCATAATTCAAAATCTCTGAACACATTCAAATCCTTAACTCTTTCCTCCAGCACTAGTTTTAAGAGGACCCTTGTAGCCAAACCTTCCGCCCTATTGTTGGTTCCCCTCCCACAATTTGTTTTGTACTCAATTTATAGCTCTTCAAAAATAGTAAGGATTCCACCCACTCCACAATTTTCCCCTTCACTAGCTCCCAAAAAAAAAAAAAATCTTATCTTGAAATAATATTTTTGGAATTCTCACCTTTTTGTTCAGTTTCTTTTTCAATAAAGGATCTATGCAAGGCTATAATCTAGCTCATCGCCGCAAGACATGGAATGTACCTGTTATAACTAGATCTTGTTCTTAGTTTATCTGTTCTTTTTGTCCTAATTTTCAACTGTTGGTTTAAAATGATTTTATATTTCATGTTGATTTTAAGAATTTTTGACAATCAATAATTTTGGTTGGATTTAATGTTTTTAATGGTTGAATCATTTCATTATTTTAGTTTTAAGGTTTGTCTTTTGGGCTTATTAGTTAATATGTACATCTTTAAGCTTTCAAAAACTTTAAATAAAAGTTCATTCCAAGTTTTGATTTATAATCTAACTGTCATTTTTTAGTCCTTTGTCAAATATTTTCATGAGGAGATTGCTGTAGCAACTCTGTTTTTCCTGTTTTTGTCATTGTCATTGGGAGCAGATTACGAAGAGATGGAAATGAATTCAGGAAAACCAAAGGAGGTTTTTGTCCACAACAGACTGATTCACAAAAATCTCTCTCATTGTTGCAACAGCTATTATCATTTGAGAGATTCGAATTCATCTTTGTGGCCTATTTTCAAGGTTTGAATTATTTAATAATTTCATGTTTTAGTCACAAATTTTCAAAGCATATTTCGATCAATTTAAGAGGAATTTTGAAAACCCAAGAGAGGTTTTTGTTCATAACATAATAATTTAAAAACACCTCTCTCAGTTTTTACACAGGTGTTCTGAATCGAGAGATATTAAGGCGTCTTTAAGACCCAAATTTTCAGAAATTCGTCAAATTTCCCCAAATCCGATTTGTTATTTTTGGGTTAATTATCTTTAAAGATTTTGAGTTATCATGTAACTAATTGATGTAAGTGTTTCAAATTTCGACCTAGAAGGTAGTTATGGAACTACTTTACCTTTGTAATGATAAAAGGAAGACAAAACATACAGTTTAAAAAAAAAAAGGATTTTTCACTTAATGAGAGGCTTTTGGAGCTTTGATTTCTCAAGCTAGCACTTATAACTCTTATGTAAGTGGATGACTGTTATTGATTATATATAAACTAATAAGCCCTTTTACCTGTCATGCTTTTTCATTTCTGATTTGTTTGATTCCTCAGTCTACAATTTCATTTCTTGTTTAAATTTTTATTCATGTAAATGCTTGTAGCCTGTGGGTGGAATTAGTATTTCATGTGTAATGTTTATGGCTTATTGGGATGTGTTTGATCCCCAGTTTATCCAATTTGCATGATTCAGTTCTGTATTAGCTTGTGGATGTTTATTTCCTCCTTGCTGATGAATTTTTTTAAACCCTAAAACCTATTTTATTTAATTTTACTTTTGAGATTGTGTTGGCTTGTTCTTTTGGTAGTCTAATAACAATTTCTGGCACAAACATCTTTGGCACCATTGCCGGGGACGAAGCTGAAGTATATCTTCCCTGGGATATCATTATTCTTCTAATTTTGAGAGGTGAACAAAGTCATAAAATCTTTTAGACTACAAGTTTTCACCGATGACTCCACGATTAAAGATTCCACTGCAAGGAGAATTTTGTTGATAGAAAAATGAAGAAGCCAAATGGAAAGACTAGATATCAGCTTGTTACTTTACTCCATGAGGTTTTGTTCTTATTCATCAGTTCTTTCCTATCTTTCCCATTGCATGTCAAAAGAATTTTTTTTGTTTTGTCTATTCCGATGATCATAAACCTTCTTTGGAAGAAGAAAATCTGCATTCTTCTTGTGTTATTGATGTTGATCATATTCCTTCATTTGAAATACATGTTCAGCATGATATACATATACCCATATCTCTTGAAGCTAATTATTCTGGTCATCTTGTAGAGAATAAAGCTGATCTATTACCTTCTACTATCACTGCTGAAACTTTCGAACAGCTAGTTGAACCTCATTTTCAACTCACAGATTTTCAGTCTAGACTGAGACAGATGATGTTTAAACCTCTTAGGCTGCCATATCTCTTACATCCTTACCCTTCCTACTTTGTTGAATATCTTCCCCATTTTATTGGAAAAGACCATATTACAGCAGAGAAGCATTTAGAATCTTTTCATAATTTCATTGATAATTTTGAAATCATGCATGAGGATGTTGTCATGAGGTTATTTTCGAAGTCATTTGCTGGAGATGTTGGGTTTTGGTTTCGAAATTTAAAAGCTGATTCAATTGGATCGTGGGAAGAGTTACATGATGTCTTTTTGAAGTATTGGGGTAAGAATAAATCTTATGATCAATTTCTTTCCGAATTTTATAGTTTGAAAAGGGAAAATGATGAGCCAATTATTAAATTTAATTCGAGGTTTCAAAGTTTTTATATCAGTATGCCTACGGAGATCAGACCTTCGGAAAAACTTGCTATGGTATATTATGTTATGGCTCAACATTCAGATCTTGTCTTGTTCCTGTTTGAAAGAAAATCATCATCTTTAAGACAATTGTTTGAGGATGCAAAAGGAGTGGAGGAGAACATCCGAGCTTGCAAAATGCTTCGAGATCATGCTCATGTTGAAGATATACAAGCTTATGAACAGGAAGAAGAACGTAGGTATCATTCAGATTTAAGACAGTTTTCTTCATCACTTTCAGATTTTCATATGAACAAGGATATAAATGATGCTTGTGTTGATTCTTCATATCAGTTTGCTGAATTTTTCGATGAGAACATACTTTCAGTGGATTGTAGTAGAAATTTCTTAGTTCCTGCTATGAGATTATCATGTTATGAAGAAGAAATTGCTGCTCTTCAACCTCTTACTATTGATATAAGAAATAAGTTGTCATTCTTGACTTATGGTCACTTTCAGAATTTTATTTGTTCAAGTTTTGATCAAGGGTTTTATTTAAAGGTTGAGAAGCAGTTTGAAAAGCCCTTGGTTTCCATTCTTGATCCAAAGTTTAAAAAGAACAGCAATGGAGAGGAAGAGAATGCTTCACTTTATGATGAATATAATGAATACATTGAAGTTTTAAATCGGAAATTTCATGATCATGTGGCTTCTTGGATGGAGTTGTATTTTTCAAAGGTTTCTAATGCTCCATATTTTGGCATACTTCTTATTTCCACTCATAAGTATCAGCTGCCTACAGACTCTTTATTGCATTTATCACATCTTTTGTGGGTTTTCTCAAATAGTAGCATGCATGAAATTATGATTTTCAGTCAAATGGTTTCTTGGCTTCACTGGAAGTATGATTACACTTGATTGGGTTGTTTCCTCCGATTAGAAGTAGGAGTAAATAGCAGAATAAGCTCGCTATACGAACATGTAGATTCTTTTCAGTATGTTGGTTTGTAGCAGTATTTTTTCATTTCAGAGGTATGTGGTCAGAGTTTGACAAAGTTGCAGAGATTTGGTAAATAACTCCATCACCCAATGAATAAAGCACAAGGTCTACAAGTTCTTGAAGCCTCACAAGGAGGACTTCATCCCGCAGCAGGAGCCAGATGTTATAACTATATCTTGTTCTTGGTTTATCTGTTGTTTTTGTCCTAATTTTCAACCGTTGGTTTAAAATGATTTTATATTTCGTGTTGATTTTAAGAATTTTTGACAATCAATCATTTTGGTTGGATTTAATGCTTTTAATGGTTGAATCATTTCATTATTTTAGTTTTAAGGTTTGTCTTTTGGGCTTATTAGTTAATATGTACATCTTTAAGCTTTCAAAAACTTATAATAAAAGTTCATTCCAAGTTTTGATTTATAATCTAACTGTCATTTTTTAGTCCTTTGTCAAATATTTTCATGAGGAGATTGCTGTAGCAGCTCTGTTTTTCCTGTTTTTTTCATTGTCATTGGGAGCAGATTACAAAGAGATGGAAATTAATTCAGGAAAACCAAAAGAGGTTTTTGTCCAAAACAGACTGATTCACAAAAACCTCTCTCAGTTTTGCAACAACTATTATCATTTGAGAGATTCGAATTCATCTTTGTGGCATATTTTCAGGGTTTGAATTATTTAATAATTTCCTGTTTTAGTCACAAATTTTCAGAGAATATTCCGATCAATTGAAGAGGAATTTTGAAAAACCAAGAGAGGTTTTTGTTCATAACATAATAATTAAAAAAACCTCTCTCATTTTTAACACAGGTGTTCCGAATCGAGAGATATGAAGGCGTCTTTGAGACCTAAATTTCCAGAAATTCACCAAATTTCCCCAAATCCGATTTGTTATTTTTGGGTTAATTATCTTTAAAGATTTTGAGTTATCATGTAACTAAGTCATGTAAGTGTTTCAAATTTTGACCTAGAAGGTAGTTATGGAACTACTTTACTTTTGTAATGATAAAAGGAAGACAAAACATACAATTTATAATAATAATAAAAAAGGGATTTTTCACTCAAGGAGAGGCTTTGGAGCTTTGATTTCTCAAGCTAGCACTTATAACTCTTATGTAAGTGGATGAATGTTATTGATTATATATAAACTGATAAGCCCTTTTACCTGTCATGCTTTTTCATTTCTGATCTGTTTGATTGCTCAGTCTACAATTTCATTTCTTGTTTAAAGTTTTATTCATGTAAATGCTTGTAGCATGTGGGTGGAATTAGTATTTCATGTGTAATGTTTATGGCTTATTGGGATGTGTTTGATCCCCAGTTTATCCAATTTGCATGATTCAGTTCTGTATTAGCTTGTGGATGTTTATTTCCTCCTTGCTGATGAAGTTTTTAAAACCCTAAAACCTATTTTATTTAATTTTATTTTTGAGATTGTGTTGGATTGTTCTTCTGGTAGTCTAAGAACAATTTCTGGCACAAACAGTACCAATATTAAAAAATATTCTCATTCTGAGCTCGCCACTGTAATGTCCCCATTTTTAATCATTGCATAGCAGGACAATTCCATCAATCCTACTAGTTCCCTAGGTTGGGTGGAAACATTGGTAAGTTAATAAGGGAGCTAATAAATGGTGTTTAGACATTAGAAGGAATAAATATTTATTTAATGGATTTAATTAAATGAATGCAAGTGAAAAATGAAATATTTGTGGAGAATGGAGACACATGGAGACTATGGGGCCCACTCAAGATAGAATTCCTATGTTAAATGGCATCCTCCTTTTGCAGTCTCGAATCTATGGGAAGCCTAATGTTTTTGGATGGATTACAAGGTTAATATACGTGTCCATATACTTCATAGGTCAAATTTGGGATGAATTGTAACTTACATGGGGAGAGCAAGAGCCAAATGGGAGTTTCATGGACACTTGCCTAGATTCCTATTACATTTATGACATCTATGACACCAATGATGGAGATTCTATGACAATTATGACACATGTCAGATATGAAGGCTGACATATGACATATATGATATGGAAGGCCTGAATAGAGCATAGTAGAGGGTGCTCATGGGAGTTGGAGAAGGCCAAGAGGCTCCTACTCGAATTTGGGAGAAGAGGGAAGGTGAAGAGAGAGGCCACATGGCATAGCATGAGCAGCCACACCAATTCGACTTGGATTTGGTTTATGGATGGATTTGGAACCTTATAAGACCAATAATGTTTATAAAATTCATGTATCATCCATGAGAAGGACCTTTTGATCATTTGTGAAAATTGTTATTGTGAAGAGAGAGAGCTAGTGGACGACTAGTTCATGCCTTAGCTAACTTCGAGGGTGAAAGATTCCCATCCTACTTGGTATTTGGAGAGGCCACTCAAGTATTTCAAGGAGATTCAATGGAGTCATAAGTTACAGGTTCAAGATATAGTAGCTCGTGGACATATCAAGTTCAGCTTGTTCTTTCTTTCATCTCAAGTTTTCTCACCATATTTCAGCTCTATGGAGTGAGGCGCACTTGGTGAGCTATTCATCTCTTTGAGGGAGATTTTCTTGCTCCAGTATTTTGTATTCTGATGTAAGTGATATTCTATTTAATTTAAAAAATATCTTAGGTCTAAATGCCAAGAAACCTTGTATTATTGCTCAATAATGAAGAAATAGTGCCATTTCCCCACTACCTTGTTGTAAACTCCTGTAATCTTGATGGATTCGAATGAATGTATAAAATATTGATGATTTATGAATGAATGTACTTTAATTAAAGTATATTATGGGTTTCATGTTCAGTAACTGATAATTTGTGGCCATCGGGTCGAATTTCATAGCAATTGGAGCAAACTACACCTCATTTCCCCAAGGGTCAAAAACTAGTTTTTTTATATATGATTGAAAGAAGTGATAACAGCCATGGGAGGTCGATTGGTTATGCATATGAGTCTTTGATAATGTATTCTACACATCCCTTGCTTCAATTTAATAATTTGAGTGGGTTTCTGCACATTTGGGAATCTATTTCTACCACTTGCCCCGGGGGGGATTTGAGCCCAAAATTGCAAGTAAAATCATCTATCTTGTTTAGAATTTAGTACATACTTGCAAAAGTGATTGGAGGAAAATAATACATCCCTGAACATTAATTTATTATATGACTCATACACCTTCTTTGAATATTTGGGAGCAATTGGGCTACTTTGGAGACCAAGACACTAAAACTAGTCAAGAGCCAAAAATTGTGAAAAAAATTGTAAAAATGGGCATTTTGGTAAAAAATTAAAAAAAGAGACATTACAAATGGTATCAGAGCATGATCTTGGAATGTGATGTGGTCTAATATTTATGAGCACAAGAATTCAGGGACATCCATTATATATTGAAACCCAAAAGTGCTTTTGTTAAAGAGGAAACAATGACTAGGGATGACAGGGGTACCTCATATGATGGTGATGAGCATATAAAAATCATTGAACCTATAATTGAAGACATGACCAAGAATATTATGAAAGTATTCAATTTTTTTGCTATCCAAAGTTAGGAAAAATATATTGATTTTAAGAAAACCAAGGGGGAAAATGCATCAGCTTGCTTGAAGGAGCAAAAGGAGGAGACCCATGAACCACCTAGTTTTGAAATAGGTGAAGTAGAAGAATTAGTACATGAAGAGGATCGAAACTCACTCCCAATTGAATCTAAAAAATATGAAGAGAAATCACATGAGTATGAAGAAGTTTCTATTGAAAATACTGAATATAATTTCAAGACACGTTCTACCTTGGAAATGAAACAAAGAGAATCTAATGATGGATGCTTGAACTATGAAGGAGTACCTACTGATGGGTGCTCACACCTCTATGTTAGTGATATAGAGATCAGATTTCAAAATGTTTATGTAAGCCAAATTTTTAGTAAACATGAAAATGAAGACCTTATAACAGTTGAAGAAGAAACAAGATCCGCTTCCCCATCACCACTTGAGCTTCATGAAGTTGGTCCAAGCAAGAAGGAAGAAGACGAGGAGGTTCATTTGCAAGAGCCTCATTTTCTTGAAGGGTACTTAAATATGAATGAAAAGAAGATCCAAGAGACCCTTAGAATACTACATGACACTAAAGCATTGGTGTCAAATTATTGTTGGAAAATTTCTTCATTGGAGGATCCATTCTTCCTTGAAGACATGGAGAAGATTCAAAGAGCAATGTGCAACATTGAAGGTAATTTCATGTCTTTGATTTTTGATAGAAACAATTTGGTTGAGCTTAATGAATTGTTACATGGTTCATACTTGAATAATAATGAGGATAATCATAAGCTCACAATTCAAAATGACACTTGTTTTTCCTCATATGTTTCAGATTGTCAAATGGTAGATTGTTTGGAGGATTCTCATGACATGGTGGATCATGAGAAATGTGGAAATTTGAATGTGTTTGATGTGTTTGAATATGAACTTGAAGAGATCCAAACACTTGATGTGGTGGAAGAGGAACTTAAATTGTCTCTTGATGAAGGTTATGCAATTTTTAAAGAAGAGCATGGTTCCTCTACATTGGAACCAATCTATGACAAAGGTTTCACACTTTTGAAGGAAATGCATGATACTACCCATATGGATCCTTTCCATGATGAAACTTCTGCACTTTTTGATCATTTGGGTGAGTTAGTTCATTCTCCTACATCCTACAATTCCATGTTTTGCAACATTAGCCTCAATGAAGTATGGGTGAAAAAGTACTTTTTGATGATGCCACATGACGAGTATGGAACTCCTAGATTTAATTTTTATGATGAGATGGTTGGAGCACACTCTTATTCACATTTGCAGCAGCATCCATTGTTACTTTATGATGATGCACATCTACATGGATTCACCTATGATATGCATTTGAGTCACTTGAAGACTCGTGGTTTTTCTTGCTCAACACTTGGTTCATTTGATGTTGGAGGAACTTCATCCAAAACTGGGGTGAATAGATTTATGATTGGAGAACATTTTTGTTTCCAGCAACATACTTTGTTATATCTTTATGATTCTCTCATTCATGGATGTATGGGTGAGACTTCTTTGAGTCATTTGAAGTCTCCTTGTTTCTCTTCCTCATTATTTGGTTCAGATTTTAGTGGAGATTCTTCATTCACTTCTTGGATGAAAGAATACATGGCTAAATATTTTGATGCATATCACATCCTTTTGGAGCAGCATTATTGGACATGGGATCATCACCTATGTCATTGGAGCAGATTTGATTGGTCACTTGAATCTTGTATGCACTTGGAAAATGGTGGTTTACTTACTTGGAGGTATAAGCACTTTCATGATTTTTTGATAAGGCACCTCCTTGATGTACATTTTTATTATGTTTTTATGTACTTTTATGATATATAAAATGTACTCAAGATGTTTGGAAGAATGCATACAAGAAAATGGGATCTTGGAATTTTCTTTCCTAATGGTATGGGTTGGAGAGCACTCTTAATTTTTTGGATTGAATACAAGCAATGGGACCCTGGGATATTTTTTGTCCCATTGAATTCAATTTTTTTGGGAAACAAGCAGTATGGGAGATAGATTCCCCACTTAATAAAGTGATTTTAATCAGAATAGTGCATCAACAAGCATGGTGGTTCTTACCTCAAATCTTCATGGAATCTCAAAGAATCATGAGTGCTTTTTAGCAAGAATTCTTCATATTGGTGGGCACTCAATTGACTCCAAGTACAAGCTGCCATCCCCAAATTGATGGAAAAATAGAGAGGGTGAATAAATGGTTGGAAGGGTACCTCCGAAACTATGTGGGAGAACAACAAAAAGCTTGGACAAAATGGCTACACTTGGGTGAGTTTTGCTACAACACCACCTTTCACATGTCAATAGGGATGTCTCCTTTCAGAGCATTATATGTTTATGATGCACTTACATTTTCTCATATGATATCTGGTGATAGTAGAGCTCCAAAAGCTAAATATTGGGTGGAAGAAAGACAAGAAATTTTAAAGCTTTTAAAAGGCAATTCGGAGGTTGCCCAAAATCAGCAAAATAAATATGCAGATAAACATAGAGAGGAAAGAACCTTTCAGGTTGATGATTTAGTGTATTTGAGGTTGCATCCATACAAACAAATATCTCTCAAAAGTAATGGAGCAGAAAATCTAAAGCCAAGATACTATGGGCCCTACAAGGTAATCCAGAAGATTGGAGAAGTAGCATATGAGTTGGAACTTCCGGAAGGGAGTAAAATTCATAATGTATTTAATGTTTCTTGTCTCAAGAAATATAATGGTCAACAAATTGTTATTTCAGATACACTCCCTCCTTTGGATGATGAAGGATAGTTCACATTTGTCCCGGAAAAGGTTTTGAAGACAAGGGAGAGAAGATTAAGGAGCAGAACAATCAAATAATACTTGGTCTAATGGAAGGATCTACCAAGTGAAGATGACACATGGGAAGAGGAGAATATTTTACAGAATCCAAATCTAAATTTGCTTGAGGACAAGCAATATTGGGTGGGGAGGACTGTAATGTCCCCATTTTTAATAATTGCATAGCAGGACAATTCCATCAATCCTACTAGTTCCCTAGGTTGGGTGGAAACATTGGGAAGTTAATAAGGGAGCTAATAAATGGTGTTTAGACATTAAAAGGAATAAATATTTATTTAATGGAGTTAATTAAATGAATGCAAGTGGAAAATGAAATGACTATGGAGAATGGAGACACATGGAGACTATGGGGCCCACTCAAGCTAGAATTCCTATGTTAAAAGACATCCTCCTCTTGCAATCTCGAATATATGGGAAGCCTAATTTTTTGGATGGATTATAAGGTTAATATACCTATCCATATACCTCATAGGTCGATTTTGGGATGAATTGTAACTTACATGGGGAGAGGAAGAGCCAAATGGGAGTTTCACAGACACTTGGCTAGATTCCCCTTACATTTATGACATCTGTGACACCAATGATGGAGATTCTATGACAGTTATGACACAAGTCAGATCTAAAGGCTGACATATTACATATATGACATGTCAGGCCTGAATAGATCATCTTAGAGGGTGCTCATGGGAGTTGGAGAAGGCCAAGAGACTCCTACTCGAATTTGGGAGAAGAGGGAAGGTGAAGAGAGAGGCCACATGGCATAGCATGAGCAGCCACATGGAACCTTAGAAGACCAATAATTTTTATAAAATGTAGGGATCATCCATGAGGAGGACCTTTTGATCATTTGTGAAAATTGTTATTGTGAAGAGAGAGAGAGCTAGTGGATGACTAGTTCATGCCTTAACCAACTTCGAGGGTGAAAGATTCCCATCCTAGTTGGTATTTGGAGAGGCCAATTAGGTATTTAAAGGAGAATCAATGGAGTCATAAGTTATAGGTTCAAGCTACAGAAGCTCATGGACATATCAATTTCATCTTGTTCTTCCTTTCATCTCAAGTGTTCTCACCATATTTCAGCTATATGGAGTGAGGCGCACTTGGTGAGCTATTCATCTCTTTCAGGGAGATTCTCTTGCTCCATTATTTTTTATTATAATGTAAATTATCTGATATTTAAGTTCAGAAATATCTCAGGTCTAAAGGCCAATAAATCTCATGTAATATTGCTCAATAATGAAGAAACAGTGCCATTTCCGCACTACCTTGTTGTAAACTCTTGTAATCTTGATGGATTCGAATGGATGTAAAAAATATTGATGATTTATGAATGAATGGAATGTAATTAAAGTATATTATGAGTTTAATGTTCATTAACTGAGAATTTGTGGCCATTGGGTCGAATTTCATAGTAATTGGAGCAAACTACCCCTCTTTTCCCCAAGGGTCCAAAACTAGTTTTTTTTATATTTGATTGAAAGAAGTGATAAAAGCCATGGGAGGTCGATTGGTTATGCATATGAGTCTATTATAATGTATTATACACATCCCCTGCTTCAATTTAAGATTTCTAGTGGGTTTCTACACATTTGGGAAGCCATTTCTACCACTTACCCTGGGGGATTTGAGCCCAAAATTGCAAGTAAAATCATCTATCTTGTTCATAATTTAGTACAAACTTGCAGAAGTGATTGGAGGAAGATAATAAATACCTGAACATAATAATTAAGTTATTATATCATTCATACACCTTCTCTGAATATTTGGGAGCAATTGGGCTGCTTTGAAGACAAGGACACTAAAACTAGTCAAGAGCCAAAAATTGTGAAAAAATTAGAAAATTAGGCATTTTGGTAAAAAAAATTAAAAAGGGACATTACAGCCACAAACCCCACACTATAAGAAAAGGAACACACTTTATGCTTCTTAACTCTTTCTCATACCACATCTTCAAATTCTTTTCAACCGAATCTTATGTCCATAATTTTTCCAACTATAGACCCACTCTAATTCCTTCCCAAACATCTCTAATGAATTGACATTGAATAAAAAAATGATTAATGTTGTCCTCCTCGAGCATGCATAAACTATAGATGCTAGGGCTCGATATGTTTATTTTCCTTAACATATCCCAAGTTAGTACCTTATTCTTTAAAATCAACCACATGAGAATTTTACTTTTTGGGGCACCAAAGCTTTCCAAANGGGCTCGATATGTTTATTTTCCTTAACATATCCCAAGTTAGTACCTTATTCTTTAAAATCAACCACATGAGAATTTTACTTTTTGGGGCACCAAAGCTTTCCAACCCTCCCGCCACGGCCATCTTCTTTCAAATTCGATATTATTCCAAAATAATGCATATGCTTTCTTCAACGAATAAAAACCTCCCTCTTTGTTATCGTTCCACACCAATCTATGAGTCTCTTCAAAAATAAAAATAAACCCCTTCTCATCTCCTGTATCCAATCATTCCACTACTCAACCTATCTACCATGTATTCCCAGACTCTCGGTTATTTTCCATTCCTGAAGAAAATTGTTGTTCCCTCCCAAGATTGCAACATATTGAATCCTAATAACTCCTTGCTCATTTAGATACCCAATAAAATCAATATTTAGTTTTTTCTTAATCCCACAACCCTGAATAGAGTCTCTACCAACCATGGCCTCAGTCATGTTCCCCACTTTCCAAGATAACAAATCTCCAATTACCGGATAAGCCAAATTTAATGCTTTCCAAACTATAGAACCACCCTTGAAATTCTTTGTCAGATTTTTGTTTTAGCGTAATTGATTACCACCATTAAGGTATTTACTGATTAACATTGCATGCCACTTGCCTTCTTTAGAAATGAAGTTCCAAACCGATTTCACTGCAAGCGCTCTTCCAAATTTAAATAGTTCCTTTAAACCCCACGGAAAATTAAAGAAGATTTTCCTTATCCAGCTCAAACTTATCACTTGAAAATATCGAAATACAAATTCAAATACAAACACACCATGGAAAACAAATCACTCTTTTAAATCCTCTCTTAATCTCCTCCAGGCTCCACTTATGCCATATTCTTCGTCAAATATTCTCATTCATTCAAACTGGAACACATTTGATCCCAAGAGGAAAAATAAGGTAATGGGGGCAGAGAAATTCAAAGATGGAGGAAATATTTTGGGCACAATATTGCGCCGAAAGCCTCATGATGGCCCTCCTATAGTGTTTTCTCAGTTGGGTTCCGAGAATAATGGCGGTCATCAAGCTACCCAAGAAGAGAAAGCCAATATAAATGGTTTCTAGATTGTGGTTATTGGTGAAGACGGTGTGAAAAGGGATAAGGTCAAACCCCTCTACACCCTCGATTCAAACAAGGTGTTCAAGAAGAGTTGTTTTCCTCATGTCAAGCATTCTTCTATGAAGGTAATAAGATGAGGCTTGATATGTTATTAGATTGTTTGTAGTTTGATGATTGGGGTAACTTATTGAGCTAGTTTTAATGGCATAATTTAATATGTGATGATTGGAATTGGGTTTTGAATAACTGTTAGTTTTGCTTGTTGGGTGATTTGGTGTAATGGCCATTATCGATTGGTCTTTTTATATGTAGAGAATGTTCAATGTGATTGTTTCTTTTGATTCATTGATGATGTCATGAAGCTAAGAATTCCCTGTATCTAGATGTAACAGGTTGTTTTAGCTGCCACAAAGGGATATCATGTACATAATTCAAAAATTGCATGGGAAGGCCTAAAAAAATGCATGTTAAGTTCAACACTTGAAACTCCCAATATTAACACCGTTATGATATGACCCCATATGACCACCTAGAAGACTTACATTATTTTAATGCATTTAATGACTTCTCTATTCTTTTTATTGGAAGGAAGTGACAAAGAAAATTTTAGATGTTTCTTTTTTAGTAGTGTCATCCAATCAACATGAACGAGGAATGTTGAAAGAGTTAGGGTAAGGTACATTATCCACTATTCATGCACAACATGTAGGAAACCATAGAGACCCGTCTTTGTGAAGGAGTTAAACCAGAACCATAGAGACCCATCTTTGCAAAGGCGATAAACCAATTATATTCTTTGAGAAAATTGAACTTCCATGAGGGAAATATCACCAATTTCCTTGATTAACCAATCAACCATGATTACAACATTGTAGAGATTTAAGTTGTATATAAAATTTGAGTAGAGAATATCATGTTCTCGTCGATTTCTAATCTCTCCCTTGTTTTTTTTTCTTTGGAAAAAATCTACAATATATTTATAAAAATATCCCATTTTGTAGAGATATGAGAATATTACAAAGAAAGGATCCCAGTGGTTTGTAACCAACACATGATACACAAAAAGTGTAATCACCCTCCATATAACATGGCATATATATGTTAGTATCAAACATAAATAAGTACCAACAATGTTTCTTCCCATGGCATATAAAAAACTAAGAAGTTGTAGTTGATACCAGTCATAATTTAGAAGAAACATGCATCAAAGCATTCATATAAATCACAAAAATTATGGTTGTAACCAGACCTGAGTATATATCCATTATGGTCTAGGTGCCCACGGTAGCCTATAAAAAATACCAGTTATAGCTAAGATATAAGTCAGGGCCATGTATCACCTCACCATGTTCATCTTTGTCCCATATAGTTCAATATCCCTCCTCCAACTATAAACCAGGATTTGAAAGATTGTCTACAAGTGAATTCCTTTCCTTGTAGATGTGAACAAAAACAACAACTTGTAACTATGCCTTCAACCTTTGAATATGCTTGTTAAATGGAATCATGGTAATTTTTTGTTGGGGTTTGCTTTCCTTCATCCAGTCAATAACCAACTTAGAGTTTTCTAACACCTATAAGTGTTGAACTCTCTTCCCTCTGAATAGTTAGGATCAAAGAAATATTGAGAGCCACTTGTGGTTACAACTATGGCCAATACCTACAACAAATTTGTAGAAGATATTTTCATTGATAAAAAGAAGTCCCCCTCACCCCCCCCCCCAAGCCGAGGATTCTCCTATGCAACCCCATAAAAAAAATAACCATGGATGATCTCTCCTAATTACTTCAACCATAATATTCCTATCACTAATAGACTTGTCCTCTTGGGGAAATAATCTCATAATAGGAAATCCTTTCTCAACATACACAACAGGTGGGATGAATGTATCCTAAAAAAGCCAAATTTCTAGCAAGCCAAGTACCCCAAATGAAATCCTCCTCTTCTATGATAACCTCATAACCAATACTGGGAAGGTAAGTACCCCCTAGAGGGATTCCTGTACCAAACTAGAGCATCCTCCTTATCCTTTAGTATAATATGGCTATATTTAAGAGCCTTTGAGTACTTATTCCATGTCTGTATGTCCCCATCATTCTCAAAATCAATTGCTTCAACTCCAAACCTATTTTGAGATATAACTATAGAATATGTAATATCATAGATTTGAGCCACGAACAAAATACCCAAATTGCTTAAGCTCTCCACCATATGTGAAGACAATCTATGAGCACCCTAACTGCTAGGCCAATGATCAAGTCCAAATTTGATTGTTCGAAACCAAAATTCTAGACTAACCAGTCTCCAATGACCCCAAAAGACTTTAATAGAGATCTCCACATATTGAAGGCATTCCTAAAGGGCTTATCCTCATAATTAAACCACTCTTCCACAAAGAGGGGATTTATATACTTAGTGTAGGCCACTTTCACCCACACCCCTTCACCTCATAGAATCCTCCAAACTCCTTTTGTAGTGAGAACCTTGTAAAAACAATGGGGAATTTTTATTCCCCAACCCCCTATCTCCTTAGGTATAGCCAAATTATACCAAGATGTCCAATGGAAGGAGTGACCATCCGTGTTCCCTTGCCACAATAAATTGTATCAAGGCTTCCTAATTTGACCAATAATGCTTGTAGGTACACAAGCCAAAGATACCTAGTACACAGGTAAAGCTTCAAGAACTGACTTAATTAGAACCATTTATGGAACCATAACCACAACCTCTTTTCCACCTTACCTATTATCCAAACCCACTCTCTTCTCTTATAATCATTAGGTTTTAAAATAAAACCCAGATATCTAAGCCCATTTTCAATGTTCACTAAAGGGAAAGTCAAATGGGAGCATATCCAGTCAGGATTATCCTGAGAAATATTCAAATAAGTTAAAGAGGATTTTTTGAGATTATACACCATACTTGAAGCATCACAAGTTTCATCAGTACCTGGAGCATGATCACTTCTCTTCCATGACCATTGGAAAAAAGAAGAATGTCATCCACACAAAAAAAGAGTGACAAACAAGCTACCTCTAGCTAATATGCATTTAAGTGGTCCTCTATACTTGGCATTTAAGATTAATCTTCTTAGACCCTCAACTAATATAATACAAAGGAGAGGTGCTAGTGGACATTCCTATCTAAGGTCCCTCTTAGGTTTGTAAAAAGGGGTAGTTGATACATTGATTAAAACCACAAAGGAAATTGAGGTGAGACATGACATTATCTGATTCACAAACTGAAGTTCAAATCCCACATGAAGCAACACCAGTATGAGATAAATCTAGCTGAATCTATTATATGCCTTGGAAAGATCCACCTTAACTATCAAATCTGGAGCATGATTTGTCTTAACTATATGTAATACCACTTGAGCTATGCTGATTGCATCATAAATTTGTCTTCCTAACAAGAAGGCACTTTGTTCCCGAGAAACAAAACTGGATAGAATAACCTTGATCCTGGACACAATGATTTTATAAGTAATTTTATATAAATGGATAGATAAATAAATTAGTATATATTCCTCCATATTGAAAGGATTATCTATTTTAGGACTAAGGGTGATAAAAGTAGCGTTGAAGGATACTAAGATTCTAATATTAACTCTTGATTCTTCAATAATTTTTAAGAGATCCTCTTCAAAATATTTATTAAAACTAAGAAAATCATAGATGGCCAACCATCTAGCCCTAGACTCTTCTCTTTTTGCATAGCGAAAATAACAACCTTTAACTCTTCTTAAATGACTGGTTCCATTAGATATTGGTTCTAATCTTTATTCGCAAAGGACGGGTACATGGAAAAAACCCTCAACATTTGAGCCACTAAGGCATCACCATATTCCTGATACAACTATTTGAATTGCTTAACCCCCAACTCTAATAGATTCATGTGACCATAAACAAATTCACCATTCTCATTATGCAAGTGCCATATAGAAGAGTGTTTTTCATGTTGTTAACATAATTGTAAAAAACAGAGAATTGTCATCTCCGCTTTTTTGCCACAAGGATCTACTCTTAAGTCTATATTGTGCTCATTTTCCAACAATATTTTATGCTTTTTAGATTCCAAGTCTACAATGTGCTTATTTTGTTCAATAGATATGAACCCTTCCAAATACTCGGAATGAAAAGTATCCAACTCATTTTCCATATCACATAACTCTTGTTGTATAGAAATCATTTTCTCAGCAACCCAAGCCAGTGTTTTCACTTTGGCTTTCTTAAGGTTATTTACAAACTGGAAGGCAACAGACCCACTACTATTACCCTCAAAGGGAACCCACCTATCTTTAACCATCTTTATATAGCCTTCAACCTCCAACGAAGTATAGCAAAAATTGAATGGACTAGGAGGCTTTGTAGGTCCCCGAACCACCTCCAACAGAATAGAAAAGTGGTCAAATTCCCCCCCAGGGATACCCATTGTTGAACGTTGGAATCCCCTTGAAGAATCCCTTAATTCACCAGGAATCTATCAATTATTTTAGCAATACTATCCTCACTCGATCTCATATTCCTCCATGTGCATCAGAATCAAGGGGGGAGGATATCAAAATAGGATGATTCATCCAATTTCCTTATAAATTAATCAGTTAAAGGATCCTTCTGAGCTTTTTGACCCCATATTTAAGCTTCCCCCAAAAAGAAGTTCAAATCACCTCCAATGATAACTCAGTCTTGAGCTAGAAAACTCAAATGAAAGAACCCATCACAATATAAGAATATATTTTGATAAGGTCCATATACATTAATGAAAATGAATGCTTGCCCAAATTCCCTTGAAAATAATGAAACACCCAAACTTTTGATATCCATAGAGATGCCAAGAAGAGTGAATATTGAGCAAGGTTGGGTGTCTTTGCTTGCATCCTGGAGTAACTCTACCAAAATGATAGGGACAATTTGCTCTTCCACATGATCCCCCGAAGATATACCTTCCACTAAATTGGGTACCATAGCTTGAGAAACCACTGACCTTTGAAGAAAATGGGTCTCATGATTCCCCATACTTGACAACCCATTATTAATAGGGTATGCCTGCTCTTCTACTCAAATCCCCTGATAATGGCCCTACTTTAAACTATGTACCTTAGCCCGAAGGGCTTTAGTTCCTTGAAGATGAGTATTCTTAGACAATCCCATGTGTTACATCTCTTAATGAGATTCCTTTCTTGAGGAAAACTACCCTGAGAATCTCGCTTCTAATTAATAATGTTAGAGGCTCGCTTGAAAGGGAGGTTAAAATCCCTCACCAAGCATCTGTGTTAATGACACCTATGGAAATGAAAGGGAATGCCAACATAGTTGAGGGTCTGAACAAAGGAGGATGCATCCACTGAAATACCAACTTCCCCTGGTAACCCTTCCCAAATGTTGATGTTTACCAATAAGTTCACAACAACCATATTACTAGTGTCCATTAAACTATAATCAACATAGATGAAAACCCCAAGAAAATCATTGGTACTATGAAAAGTTGTTAGACTCCAAAACTACACAAGAAACCCGGGTAACTTCACCCATGCTTCACCCATAGACGCTTGGTATGTAGTTTCTCTCCCTTAACATAAATCCCAAGTGACCATGGCTTCATCACCAAAGGCTCTTTTCCCCAACACCAGTTACTTGCTAGAAGGGTTTTAGCATCCTTAATAGACTCAATGAATACCACATTCCATCCTTTAGCCAAGGAGACAACTTGCAGACTATGACCTAGAGGGATGGACCATGTAGCCGAGGCCCAAAATTTAAAGTAAGGGGAACTCATGTTCCTTCACATGAAACGACAGACCATTAGAGTTTTTGACATCTTCAAAACCTTCTCCATATCTACATCACCACCCAATGTGAGGTTCCTTTGAGAAGCCTTCTAATGAATAACACACATTGGTTTCTTGGCCTCAATAACTCCCTCTTTTGACTGAGAGGTGGAAAACACCAACAGGTCCTCCTTCGCTTGGAAACTGGATTGAGATAAACCAATATAACTCGTTGAGGGCCCATGGACAATATTCTCCAAAGCCGGGGAAACCCTAACACCCATCGTATTGGAAACCCATGCGAGAACCACGACCTACCTTTTCCCCTAGGGCTTCTGAGATCAAAGTTACTCGTGGTAGAGCCATGTGCGCCCCGATTACAATATTTGAACACTATGACCCAACACAATATAAACTAAGACAGTAAATGAAAAATGCAGGTAAATGACCTTTTGACAAGACATTTGACAACTAGCCTTACCATACAATAGGGATTCTTACACAATTTACCATAAAACCAATAAAAAAGGCCATAAAAAACTCCGACTTCAATAACTGAATGTCTGAAACTCTCCATATCTCCCTTAATTTCATATAAAAAAAATACTTAAAAAATTACACATAAATAAAAACAAATATTAATTTGGAACTAAACCTTATCATTCATATATATATAGTAGAAGTAATGTAGAAACCCATGCGAGAAATAGTAATAGTAATAGTTTCATATTGGAAACCCATGCGAGAACCACAACATACCTTTTCCCCTGGGGCTTCTGAGATCAAAGTTACTTGTGGCAGAGCCATGTGTGCCCCCATCTGATAGTATTTGAACACTAAGACCCAACATAATAGAAACTAAGACAATAAATGAAAAATGCAGGTAAATGACCTTTTGACAAGATGTATGATGACTAGCCTTACCATACAACAGGGATTCTTACACAATTTACCATAAAACCAACAAAAAAGGCCATAAAAAACTCTGACTTCAATACTAAATGCATGAAACCCTCCATCTCTCCCTTAATTTCATATAAAAAAATATTTAAAAAAAACACATAAATAAAAACAAATATTAATTTCGAACTAAACCTTATCATATATATATAGAGAGTAATAGTAATGTAGAAACCCACGCGAGAAATAGTAATATATATAATAGTAATACTAATAGCAATAGTTTTGTATTAGTAATAGTAATAGTTTAGTATTCGTAATAGTAATTGTAATAGTTTAGTATTCATAATAGTAGTAGTTTAGTATTAGTATTAGTAATAGTAATAGTTTCATATTAGTAATAGTAATACATATAATAGTAATAGTAATAGTTTCGTATTGGAAACCCATGTGAGAACCACGACCTACCTTTTCCCCCGGGGCTTTTGAGATCAAAGTTAGTGGCAGAGCCATGTGCGCCCCCATCTGACAATATTTGAACACTAAGACCCAACACAATAGAAACTAAGACAATAAATGAAAAATGCAGGTAAATGACCTTTTGACAAGACATATGACAACCAACTTTACCACACAATAGGGATTTTTACACAATTTACCATAGAACCAACAAAAAAAGCCATAAAAATCTCCAACTTCAATAACTAAATGCCTGAAACCCTCCATCTCTCCCTTAATTTCATATAAAAAAAGTAATACTTAAAAAAATACAAATAAATAGAAAACAAATATTAATTTAAAACTAAACCTTATCATTCATATATATATATATATTTCCTAACCGTGAGAAACTCTCCATGTCGCCTAGCTAACTCCACAACGTGGATACCAAACTCATGGGCCGCGGCTAGCCTTAAGACCCGGTGGTAACAACAGGAGTACGACCAACCACTGTAGTCGTACATGAATTTTCTGGGGTGCAGTATGCCTTCCTGCACCTCCCCCGCAGGAATCGAAACTGAACTTCTATCAGGGTCGACCATCAAACCTCCACGCTGCCCAGCCATCACGCCACTAACCATGGGGTTTGAACATGAGACCTCATGAAAACTAAACCCCACATAAACCAACATAAACCAAATAAGCTACACCTCATGACTCATTCATATTATATATATTAGTAATGTGAAATACATCGCATAGAACCCGACCAACTAAAAGTTAAAGAGAAGTGAAAATTTCACATAACAATCACATACATATAAAAAACATAAGCTGAAATGACCCATCAAACAAAACATAATTAGTAATGTCAATATAAAATAATAAAATTTCCATAACACGAAACGTAATGACTATTAACCATATGACATGTTGCAATAGTTCAATTGGGATAAATAATGAAAGGTCCTCTAAAAACTCCAAATAAAGCCATCCCATTATTTAATAATGACTTGTTTGATGGCTTATTTTTTACGGGGTTATAGCTAGTACGAGCAAGTCAAATTGAGCGATAAACCGAAAAATATTTGTCTTAAGAAAATGATAAAATGATCGTTATTACATCTTCTTCAAACGAAAAGAGTTTACAACGAATTTTAATTAAAATATTTTATTTTAAATTTAAATTTAAATTTAATATTATAAATATATTAATTTTGAATAATTTTTATTTATTTATTTATTTTTAAATTTATTTAGATTTGTCTGAGTCTTGTTTTACAAAATGTTGAGAAAGATCAAATTTACAAACCTTCCACTACTAAACTACATGGATGCTTGTCTTATTATTATTATTATTTTTATTATGGGGTAGACAAATACGTCCTCCCATAGGGGCTCCACTATGCTACAACACACTCATGCATACATTCTTATTCTTATTCTTATTTTTATTTTTAAGGGACATAAAACACTTCCCTCCATTGCTATGAGTCTTCTTGAGCGCGCGTGCGCACACACACACACACACACATATATAGATTCCCTATCTGCTTGTTTTAAAAACTGGTGCCTTATTTCAGACGTTGTTCTTTTCAAATCTTTACCTATCATTGTACTCTGGTTTATTTGGAAAGCAAGAAATAACTCTTGTTTTGAGGATCTTGTCACAACTCCTGCACAGGTATCAAGCTACAGTTTGGGTATGATGAAGAATTTACCACAGTCTTTACCCATTGTCTCTATCAGATCAATTTCTGTGGAAAAAATTGATAAAACTTATGCTTGGGGTTACTTTGATGGTTCTGCAGCTGGGGACCCAATGATTTGTGGGGCTAGTGGTATACTGTTCATATCTGATATCTATTATGTTTCTTTCAAAGCAGGATTAGGCTTGGGCACTAATAATTATGCAGAATTATGTGCACTTAAGCTACTTCTTAAGTTGACTAGGCAGCATAATTTGGATAAAATTCAAGTATTTGGGGATTCCCAGTTAGTCATAAACTGGGCATCTGGTAAGTATCGTTTACTAAATACTGAATTAGCCATGATCCTTCAAGATGTTCATTGTTTAGCTGATAGTCTTGCTTATGTGTCTTTCAAACACATTTATAGGGAACGAAACTTCAAAGCAGATGCTTTGGCTAAAGCAGGTGGCAGCATACTTGAAGGTTCTTGGAGTATCTGTGAACAGAGAGACGCAGCAATGGTGGAAACCTTTCAAGTTTTCTAAATTGGTTCTGTGAGCTTTTGATTTGCAGATGTATGTCTGTATTTTTATGATGGCTTCATGCTTTTTGTATCTTTCTGATAGTTTCTTGTGATTACTTTGCTGGTTACTTGGGCATTTTTGGATTAATTGAAGTAATCAGGTTCCTTGCTGGTTACTTGGGCATTTCTGGATTAATTGAAGTGATCAGCTTGCTGGTTACTTGGGCATTACTGGATTAAAGGAAGTGATCAGCTTTCTTTTATTTGGCTCCACCCTGGATATATGATGCTATGGCTAAAATTTATACACTTCATCTTGCCTGGTGACTTGATTTGCAGGTGTATGACTGGATGCTTTGATGTTTCATGTGAATACCTTGCTGGTTATTTGGGTAGATTTTCTGAAGTGATCAGCTTCCTTGCTGGTTACTTGGACATTAAATGAAGTGATCAGCTTGCTGGTTACTTGGGCAATTCTGGATTAAATGAAGGGATCAGATTACTTTATTTGGCTCCACCTTGAATATATGATGCTATAGCTGAAATTTTGTATGCTTCATCTTGCCACTGGTGATCTTCAAGCAAATCTTCTGAGAGCATGGCATGTGGGCTGTTTGGCCTCTCTTTTGACGATGAAATGGATATGAAATTTCTTCATTGGATGGCTTGGAAGGCCAATTTATTAGCTGCTGTGTTTTTTTCCAGCATTTGAACAGTTCTTGCTTGTTGAGACTATTTCAGCCAGCTAGATATGCTCTTGGATGTTTTTTTGCTTGTGATCACTTTTGTTTTTCACAGTTGATCTGACCTGATTTTATCAGGAATGATGAAAAAAAGTCTGCTATGATCAGACTTGTTGAATTTATGCTCAAAAGTTTCTGGTAATTATGCTCTTTATGAGGTAATTTCTTGCTTGTATTGACAACTTTACAGTTGGATCTAATTTTGGTTTTGATATTGGTATTCTGCATGAGGCAAATACCGGTTTGTAATGTCAACTTCATAGTTGGTTTTTGTATAATGGTCCATTTGGGCCATCTGCTGAATGTGAATAATATATTTACGAATTTTTTCTTTGGAAAATATATATATATATATATATATATATATATATATATAGATAGATAGATAGATAGATAGATAGATAGATAGATAGATAGATAGTGTGTGTGTACTAACAAACTAAGAGATTTATTTTCTATTCCATACAAAGTAGATCAAATTTTAATTTTGATAGAAAACTTATAAAATTGTGTTTTTTTAACATTTAGGAGATTTGTATTATTTGTTAGAAGTCTCACTAGCTCATGAGGGGTTTCCTTTGTTAGGTGGCCTAGGGTTTTAACTTGATGATGGCCTGAGGAGAGGCCAAAAAATCCAGCCATGCTAAAGGTTGGTTTGACATAGGATGGGTGCAAATCTCTAATGATTTTGAGACCTTAGATGCCCCTGAGTCACATTCTTTTAGACCAAATGTCACTCCCTCAAGTTTTAAACCACATGCCACTCTCCAAGTTAGAGAAATTAGTACAAACAAAAAATATTACATCAAGAAAAATAAAATACATTGTATATACTAATATGGAAGAAAGACAGTATATTTTAAAATGTGTCTTGGGACATGAACCCACTCCTCGGCGGAATGAAGCGAGGCGTTTCAACGCGGCTAGGGCCTAAACCCTAGCCGCCTTCATTCTGGTTCTTTGTTTGCAGGGGCGCGGGTCATCTGTAGCAGCTGAAGGGTTTGCTGAGTTGGGCCGCGAATCGGCATTTCTGAGCGTTCATTGCATGCGTTTTGGAGCAGTGGTGTTGGCTCCTGTCTTCTGGTGGTCGCCGCCCTGCTACGATGGCCCCAGATCTGATTAATGAGATGGGAGAAGATCCATTGGAAGATTTCAAAGCATTAGTCTGTTCGGCAGGACCTAAAGCCAAGCCTTCTCTCTCATCTAAGTTTGTTAAGAAGATGGAGGAGATCCCTTCTCTGGAGCTATCTCCAAAGGAGCCTTGCAATCTTGCCCTCCTTCTAGCAGAAAATGCCCTCATTGGAAAGTTTACGGGGTTATGGCCTAGCCCCAAATCGGTGGAGGCATGGATGGAAGACCGTTGGAAGCCGCTGATGCATGGAATCGTTTCTCTGCATGCAGCAGGCAGGGGTTTTTTTGTCTTCAGCTTCTTGCGGAAAGAGGACCGTGATCTAGTTTTCAGATCTGGACCCTATTTCATGGGGTCGAGGGGGCTATTCTTAGCCCCCTGGACTCTAGATTTCAATCCTGGAGCTGAGATCACCGCAACCCCTGTTTGGGTTAGGCTGCCTCATCTTCCCTTACATCTCTGGGGGAAATGATCTCTGGAGGACATTGGAAATAAGCTTGGGCGGTTCCTGGACAGTGCGGAGCCGAAAGGGGACCAATTTACCTGTGCTCGTATTTTTGTTGAGGTTAACCTTGAGAAAGGACTTCCGGAAGCCATTCAGCTCTCCCTGGGAGAATGGTGCCGTATCCAAGAGCTGGATTACGAGCAGATACCTTTTAAGTGCCTCCAGTGCCATGCTTACGGTCATTTCGCAAAAAGCTGCCCCAAAGCCTCTGAGGATGCGAGACTAGCCAAAGAAGGTGATTTTTAGCCAGTAACTAATCGGCGAAGGCAGCCAAGGCGAAGGGAGCCAACCCAGGCCCCGAAGGCCACTCATTCAGTAGAGGCAACTCTAGAAAATAAAAACAGCTTTGATACGTTGAAGGAAGATGAAGTCCTAGATCCAGAAGCAACAACAGCTAAGGAAGATCCTCCGACAGACGAAACCCTTCAGGATCCTGCCCCCCCAGAATCAGTAGTAGCGAGGGAAATTCGGGCTTCAGATCTTGAAGCCCCAGCAGGTCTGGCTGTTTCAGTCCCCTCTAGTGGCTCTGTGGAATCTTCTGAACTTGAAGACATTTCAGTCCCGTCTCCACCCCTTACCCGAGGGCGAAAGTCCAATAAGGCGCGTAGAGAAAAGGAGGCGTCCTCCAACATCTCTTTAGGTTCTCAGAAAAAGCTGGATCCTTTCTTTAAGGGGCATTCATCCCACTCGGTTTAATGCTTTGCTTCTGTCTTCTACTTTGCTCATAGTTTGTGAGAATTTACTCATGTAAGCATTTTTTGTCATTTTCTCGAATTATCTCTAGACGCAGATGGGATTTGTCTCCCAAGATTTTCACAAGAAGGTTGGCAGCACTATTATAGGTCACCAACTTTCTTCAGTTTTGTAACTTTCTGATTTTGGCTTGCCAGAATGCCGATTAATGCAACATAACCGTTTTTGTTAAAAAAAAAAATATGGAAGAAATTTTAACTTCTTTCTCATTTATTCTATATAAATTTGACCCAATTATAAATTTTATATAAAACTAATAAAATAGAATATATCTTAAAAAAAAAAATTTTACATTATTAAAAATTAACAAATTTTTTCTAAATTTTATATAAAACTAATAAAATAGAAAATATTTTAAAAACAAAATAATTTTTACACTATTAAAAAAATAATTTTTTTAATATTTTATATAAAACTAATAAATAAAACATATATCCAAATAAATATAAAACTAATAAATAAAACATATACCAAAAAAAGTGAGAATCATTTTACATGGATTGTAACTTCTATCTCATGTATTTTACATGGATTGTAACTTCTATCTCATTTTTCTATTGCACACAAGTTTCTTTTAGTTTTAAATTTTATACAAACTTATTAAAATAAAATAAAATATATTAATTAGTTTTTAGATATTTATATTTTAATTGTTTTTTTGGATGTTTAATAAAGCACAATTAAAATATACTTACAATTTATTAATTTTTAATAATAAATTAATAAAATGTAATAGAATTGGTTAGTGTTTTTTTTGAACTTTTGTTATTTTCCTTTATTATATGTAATTACAAAATAAAATTTAAAATTAAGTGAGTTTAATTTTTTTTATTAAATTTTAATTATGAATTATTAAAAGCAAATTATGATTATGGATCATTAAAAACTATAAATATGTTATTTTTATTAAATTTTAATGATGAATTAATAAAAATATAACTATATTTATTTTTATTAAATTTTAATTATGAATTGATATGATGATAATGGTTGTGAGACCAACTTGGTCATAACTTAAGAACAACAATCTTAGATCACTATAGTTGTGATTTGTTAAAAGGTTAAGAAGGTTAATATTGTAACAAATATTTTGAAATTGTAGTTTAATGTAACTCTATTTACAATTTTGGAAGAGCATTTTTTTTAAAATTTTTCAATCCTTTTAGTATTACTAAGATGACAAACTCTTTAATTCCACATTTTAAGAAAAAATTGTCATTGAAATCCTTCTCCTTAAATTTAAATGTAATATTTTTTTAATATTATTACTATTATGTAAACTGATCTCTTCTTCTAGTTAAAATTTTTTTTTTTTTATACTCTCTTAGCAAAGACTTGCACTTTTATGGGGATCTAACCTGTACGAAAAAATTCAGTGCCCTAACTCTAATTCAAATTCAAAATTCAAAAACCCACCGTTAGAATTCTCACGCTTTACGACAATGATTCAGAAGTCCAAAAGCAATTAAACAAATTTAAATTCAAAAACAAAGAGAGGGAGAATCCATCTATTGAGTTCATAGAATAGAGGTTCCCCAAATTCAAACACACTCGACATATCACTTGGAAGGTATCGAAATTCAAATTCAAACATAAATGCAAACACAATCCCTCTTAAATCCTCTCTTCGTCTCCTCCACTTTCGCCATATTCTTCGTCGAATCCTCTGATTCATTCAAATTGGAACGCATCTGATCCGAAGAGGAAAAATAATGGTGACGAGGGCAGAGAAATTCAAAGATGGAGGAAAGATTGCGGGCACGATACTTCTCAGAGAGCCTCAGAATGGCTCTCCTAGAGTGTTTTCTCAGTTGGGATCTGAGAATAATGGCGCTTCTCAAGCTGCCAAGGAAGAAAAAGGCAGTATAAATGGTTTCCAGGTTGTGGGTATGGGTGAAGACGGCGTGAAAAGGGATAAGGTCAAACCCCTCTCCACCCTCGATTCAAACAAGGCGTTCAAGAAGAGTTGTTCTCCTCATGTCAAGCATTCTTCTCTGAAGGTAATAAGCCTAGGCTTGCTATGTTATTAGATTGTTTGCAGTTTGATGACTGGGGAAACTTATTCAGTTAGTTTTTATGGTGGACTTTTATATGTGATGGTTGGATTTGGGTTTTAAATAATTGCCAGTTTTGCTTGTTGGGTGATTTGGTGTGACGGTCATTATCGATTGATCTTTTTATCTGCAGAGAATGTTCAGTGGTTGTTTCTTTTGATTCGTTGATGATGACATGAAGCTGAGAATGCCCTGTATCTGGATGTAGCAGGTTGTTTTAGCTGCCACAAAGGGACAGAATGTGCAGGAGAAAGCTAATGTGACTTGGATGAAAGAAAACAAAGAGAACCTAGAAGATGCTCCACCAAACAATCCTTTCCTTCAGAAGAAAGTCAAGCAAATGCGTTCTGGCTGTGGTAATCACTCAGATGGTATGTGGTCTGCAGCTATTGCCAAACAGTGTCTCTTATGGAATTAAAGTGCCCGTATTTTTAGGGATATGTTGGAATCATTATAAGAATGATAATCACACTCGTTTTTATTTATTAGTTATGAAGTCTATATCTCATGCTTTCTCTTCTATTTGTCCATTGTTTTGGGGTGATCTGTTGCAGTATGGAGTTTTTTACTTTATTTGAGTTGACATGCATTTCAATAGGGCATGTGCTTTCTTTATGGTATGCAGAATGGGCTTTCATCATTCTCTCTTCTTTTCTGAGATGGGAGGATGATTTGGAGATGCCCCAGGTTAACATATCATTATGAGTTGAATCTTAAATGTAAGTTTTAAGTGTTCAATCCGAGCCCTGTTTTAAGTCAAATTTTGTAGAGTTAATTGTCAAACCTAGTTTATTTGTGAGTTGCAAATGAGTTGGTTTTACACCAAAGTTTCAGACTATGAAACACAAGATGAGCATTACATTTTCAAGGTAGAAATTTAAATAAAGAGTGCACACCATGAAAAATTCACTAAAAAATATATATTTTTAGCAAAATTGCCTGGGAAAAACCTCGAATGGGAAAACCTGTTTAAGAGAGAGAGGAATTTTATTTCTGCTTCAAATGTACAGCAATTTTTCTCAAGTCAAGAACAACTTATCTCAACCAATTTAACCCAGCAGGTGATTCATCAACCAGTAAACTGCTGCCTTGAAAAACGTGCAACCATCACATCTCGAATATTGTGCCAACCCAGCAGTGTACTTACTGTACAGAACAGAACTATACTTCCTTGATGCTTGTGCCAGAACTGTTGCTGTTTCTCGATTTTTGTGCCAGCTGCTTCCTTTACTCACTACCTCGAACTGTGTGCCAAACTGTCTTGAAGTTCGTGTCCACAAACTCTGCCTGGGAATGCTTGTACCAGCAGTACAGACTCAACATTTAATGTTGCACTACAGACTCCTCAAAGTGTGTGCCCAGATTTCTTGGAATTTGTGCTGCGAATAATTTTGGATGTATGGTCACTTGGAAATTGTGCCCAGTCTGTTCCTCTTTTGCTGCGTTCTATGTCTGTTTTCTAGAATTAGAATGGCTCTCTCTCAAAAAATTCATTCAAGTGCCTCTTCATATGGAATTTGTGTTTAAATAAAATTGTATTGAGTAAGTGAAAGACCATCTAATCGAAGGGCCCAAATTGAATTAGATGAATGGTTGAGATAAATTCATTTTCTCTCAATTAATTTAATTTTCATTTCACTACCATTTTTATTTTTCACTTAAAGTGCACTTTAATGCCTAAAGCGCATTTAATATTCATCTCAAGTCATTAATACAAAAGCTATGTGTCATGACCCTTTTTCATAGTGACTTTGGTAAAATCACTAAAGGAACAACTTACAAGCTATGTTACAGGAAATGTGGGTCCCAACCCTGTTTTCAGCGTTTCCTCGTTTCGAAACTCTGAAACGCGTGTTGTACGGCTCAGAAACGTGTTTCTGTATGGACAAAACATGTTTCCAATATGGAAACTAGGAAACATGTTTTGTTTGTACGGAAACGTGTTTTCGACAGTGTTACACGGGGACCCATTTCGGCGTTTCTCGCATCTCGGGGACTCCGAAATTCCATCCGAAACGTTTTGAGACGTCCCCCTTTTGGCGAAACTTGGCGAGACGCAGACCGAAATGTTTCGGTGGGCGGCGAAACTTGGAGGGACTTCTTGACGTGTCGGCCGAAACTCCGAAACTTCGTCGAGACTTGTGGGCGTCCTGCCCCGAAACTTTCCAAGGATATTTTTGATTTTTTTTTAAATTAAAAAAAAATTAAATAAATCATTAAAAAAAATTAAAACCATTTATAAAAACTTAAAATTTTATTATTTATAAAGTTATAAACTTATATATTAGAATTTTAAATTTAAAACATAAAAAAATATTAAAAACTAAATAATAATAAAATTTTAAATTTAAAACATAACCAAAAATATTAAAAACTAAATCTAATTTACAATGTCTAACCTAAAGTATATTATATAATTCTAAACTATCAATGGTCGTGAAACAAATATAGTATCATTGATTCGTTTTTTCAATCACTTCAAAGCTAAATCTGAAAATTATCAAATATGATGTGCATGTTAATTATAGATTGATATTGATATATAATATTAATATATTTATAAATTATTATTAATATAATGATAATCTTGATGAATCCTGTAATGTGTTTGAACTTTGAATTTTGCATTTACATTGCATGATTTTAGATTCCAGAATGATGGATGTTTGTTTTTTTTTTTTTCCAAGGAAAAAAAACGTAATTTTATTCATCTTTTGTGATCAAATTACATTCTAAATATTCATTGAAGCATGAATCCATTCAACCATAAGCTGGTTCTTTTGAAGGGCCTGTAAGGTCTTCTGTAAAATAAACATGGTAAGCATACGCAAATGCTTGTCCAAAAAGTATTCATTTCATTGTCTATTACTAACAGTACATGAAGTCTGATATACAAAAAAACAAAATAAACAGTTTACTTTGTGCCAAGACCTTTTGCGGTGTAGACTGGAAATGCATACGAGTATGCATTTTACATAAGAGAGATGATCGTTACCTTTGATCCTCTCGTTATCATGACAATGATATATGTTATCATAAAAACATAAGATAGAGTTCTGCCTGTTAAACATCTGTAGTTTTAAGTCAAAAAACCTGTCGACTAACCTGTCAAGAATCATAGTTGTTCTATAAACGGCCTGTGGAAAAAGCCTGCAGTCTGCCATTAGTGAATTCTTTCACCGTCCATGTACCCTCTGCCAGCCGGAGCCCTTCCTTGGAAGCTTTGTCCGCTTCCGTGTTGTTTTCCCTGTATACATGCCGGCATGAGTAGGAGTTAAAACGTGAAAGGAGCTGCCGGATAGAAAAGAGAATATGAGCAAGCCTCAAATGCCTACAGTCTTGAGTATGATTGATCCAGTTTATAACATTCAATGAATCACCCAGAAAGTTTAGTTTCGTGCATCCTTTTTCAATTGCAAACATCAAGAGTAATTTGAGACTCATTAACTTAGCAGAATTATTTGTGCCCCCCCCTAGGCCCATAGACAAAATGAAGAAGTGGGACTCTGTTAAATAAAGAATCGCGCCTCCTCCACATATATTGTTTTGAGCTGCCCTGTCAAAGAAAGCCCATGGAGAAGTTTTGTCTATCTCCACCTCTAAAGTCCTTTGCTCTCTTGCAGCCCTTATATGAATCGGGAATGAGTTGTAAAACCCCACAGACTGAGCCCCTGTGATAGCTGGGGTACTTGGAATATCCTTGAAAATGGCCTTGTTTTGTGCAAGCCAAATCCCCCAAATTACCAACAGTGGTAACATTTTTAAATTTTTTTGTGTTGTCCTACGCCACCAAGAATCCCAAGCTGCCCCAATTGTAGCCCCTTCCCACTAGCAAGGAGTGCCTGTCATAGTGGATACCACCCTCCAAACTTCAATTGAGTAGCAGCATGTAACAAATAAGTGATAGTTTGATTCCAGCTCCCTTTTGCAAAGCACACACCAGCCGGGCCCTTGAAAAGACCGCTTCTGGAGCACATCCCAGGTAGGAACCTTGTTGTTTAGGACACACCACATAAATAACTTGGTTTTAGCTGGACATTTAAGCCTTAACAGGGGGCTCCACCACCAGGCCACTTCCCTTTGTTCCATCCCAGCACTAAGAAGTAAATACCTAGCCTTTGGTGTATAGTCACCCCCCGGAGCAGCCTCCCAAACCAGCGAATCTTCTTGTTCTGTGAGAATAATATGTGCCCGAACCAGCTCCCTTATGTAGGTCTCGACATAAACAGTCTCCCTGGCCCTCAATCCTAAAGAGTTAGCCCTTCTCCAAGATTGAACCCACAGTTCAGCTGGCCTTGGATCAGCTAGTTGGTTAAGGGTAGTGATCCCTCGATGGCCTAATTCCTCAATGATATCAATTGGGAGAAGATGTTGGTTGGTGCTGCCCAGCCATGGGTCCCTCCCAATCAAAACATTTTCCCCATTTCCCACATCCCAAGCAAGATTATTCTCAATCAGATGAAAGGACTTTACAATAGCCTTCCAAATCACCGAACCTCCTAAATGTGATTTCCTGGGATTTCTTATCTAGTCTAAGAGGCTCACATCAGGCAGGTATTTCTGCTTTATCACCCTAGACCACAGACTATTGGACTTCACTAACCTCCATCCTCCCTTAGCAGCCAAGGCTTTTGAGAATAAAAAGATGTCCTTTAGACCCCACCCTCCTAATCCTTTTGGGACTGCAATTCTTTTCCAGTTAACCCAAGGGGTAGTCTGATCTTCCTTTTTTCCACTCCACAGAAATCTGAAACAGATTCTCCTTATCCTTTCGAGAATCCCTTTCGAAATCCAGGAAAGCGACATCCAATACATCGGAATTGCCTCCAAAACAGCTTTGACTAAAACTAATCTTCCTGCTCGAGAAAGCCACTTGTGACTCCAAACCATTAGTCGCTTTTCAACCTTCCCTACCAGCCAGTACCAATCCTGTTTCCGATACAGGTTGGCCTTCAGAGAGAAACCAAGGTATTTTAGCCCTTCATCCAGTCCAGCTGTGTTAAAAGGAAAGAACCTCGTTATTTCCGCCTCCTCTTCCGGTCTAAGCAAATGTGTAGTCAAAGAAGATTTGCCAATATTGATCTCCATGCCAGTGGCCTTTGCGAAGAGTTCCAAAATTTCCTGTAGAGCTCGGGTATCTCCTCTAGTGCCAGAGCAGAAGATAAGTACATCATCCACAAAAAGTAGATGTGTAATAAATAGGTTTGGAGCAAGTTGAATTCCGGAGAAACGACCAGCAGCTCTGGCTGCTCTTAATGCCCTGCTTAATCCTTCAGCAACCAAAAGGAAGAGGATTGGAGACAAGGGACAGCCTTGTCTAAGGCCTCTCTCAGCATGAAAAAAGGGGGAGGCCACACCATTGATCAACACAGAAAAGGAAACAGTTGTAATACATGACATAATCCATCTTATAAAATTGATACCAAAGCCAAGGTGGGTTAGAAGTAACCTCAGATATAACCAGCTTACTTTGTCATACGCCTTAGAAAGATCGATTTTGAGAATAGCCCCCTTCAATCTCCTAGTCTTTAAACTGTGAAGACCTTCTTGCGCTACCCCTATTGCCTCATGGATCGGTCGCCCTTCTAGAAACCCAAACTGTTTGGCTGAGATTTGAGCTAAAAGGATAGCTTTCAATCTTTTAGCGATTACTTTTGAGATAATCTTGTAGACACAGTTGCACAAGGAGATTGGCCTAAACTCATTGAGAGATGTTGCATTATCTGACTTTGGGATGAGCGCTATAAATGTAGAGTTGAAACCAGCCGGGATCCAACCAGACGACTTTGAATCTTCTATCACTTGCAACAGATCCCTCCCCAAGATATCAAATAGGTCTTCCCTCCCCAAGATATCAAATAGGTCTAGAAAAAAATCAATCGTCCATCCGTTTGGCCCTGGGCTTTTATCTTTCTGGAAACTGCCCAAAACCTCCTTGAGTTCTTCTTCCGACACTTCCTTCATTAGTTCCCTATTGCCCTCCTCTTCCACAAAACGAGTAAACATCTGAGCCAATCTTATTACCTCTTCAATTGAGGCCTGTGGAGGAGCTTTGAACAATCACTGAAAGTGGTTTACCCCGCAGGTGGCCTTATCTTCAAAAGTTACATGAGAATTACCCTCCTCATCCTGAAGACTCCAAATGGTATTTGCCACCTTCCTTCCTCTAGCATATGCATGGAAGAATTTAGTGTTATTGTCCCCACATTCCAGCCAGAGAGCCCTGCTTTTGAGTCTCCATGATTCCTCTTTTTCCAACAGCAGTGTACTTCGTCTCCCCTCCAACCTTGACAAAGCCTCCTTAGACTCTTGCGTAGCAAAACCTCCTCCTTCTCCTTCGTATATCAGCAAAAGTGCTGCTTCTATATTCTTTAGTTCAGCATCGTCTCTTCTTCTCTTTGCAACTGCCCATTCCTTGATTATCACTTTAAATTTTTTTATATTGTCTGCAAACTGAATGACAGCCGATCTGTCGTCATCCCCTTCGATAGGATTCCAGTGTGTGAGAAAAAGAGTTTTGAAAGTCTCATCCTGAAGCCATAATTTGTTGAATTTTAAAGGGCTTGGAGGGTTGATAGGCCCCTTTTTGATTTCAAAGAAAATTGGAAAATGATCAGAAAGACCCCCACTGCCCACCCATTGTCTTACTGAGAAAAATCTGTCCACCAGCTGCTCTGCTACCAAAAAACGATCAATTCGTTTCGCTACCCTGGCATCCCCACTGCGGTTATTTCTCCAGGTCGTCTTAATTTTAACAGGCTCAATGTCCAACAGACCTTTCTCCACCAATTTCTGAACAAAATAACCTGCCAAGGAGTCCACCTGGGCATGTGGTCCCCACACCTCATTGTGCCCCAGTGAGAAATTAAAGTCTCCCCCCATCACCATCGAGTCACCATTTACCAAGGGATTTTTGTAGCAGAGAGTCCCAAAAAGGAACTCTATTGTTATAAGGCCCATAGGCATTAACCACTGAAAGAGACATCCCCAGCTCCTCAGAAAAAACTTCAACACTCAGCACAGCCTTCGTGCTCCAAGAATTAATCAGCTTAACACGACTATTTTTCCATCCCACTGCCAAGCCCCCGGAGCGACCTCTAGCATCCAGAGTCACGAAAGACCACACGGGTATCCAGCTTTCCAACCTTTCCTGGATCACCTCACCTACTCCTAAAGTCTCTTATAGCATGATCACATCCGGGTGTTCAAGAGTAAGCACCCTGATGAAGGCTGATTTCTTACTAGGCCCAGCCAGCCCCTGACAGTTAAAAGACAAGAGCTTCATATGTGACCTTTCTTCTTGGCCTTCTCCGCTCTAAGGGCCTTTTCAATTGAAAGTTGTTTGCCTCCTAAAAGATCCTCCTTGGCTTTGGACTGAGCCTTAAAAAGATTAGTCTTTCTCCCCTGTCCCCTTCTCACAGGCGAAGAAGTTTTACCCAACCCAGAGGAATGCTTATGACAAGATCTGAGAAAGTACCCCGAATTCGTAGAATCTAGAGGAGAGGGACAGGATTCTTCAGGGAGAATTTCTGGGTCTGGATCCAAAACAACAGAAGAGGGATTATCCAAAGCAAGTAGGGGGACTGGAGAAAGGGCGTTTGAAGCAGCAGCAGTCAATCTCGGAGATATGTCATGTGAGTCGAGGAGTACAGGGAGTGGCAGAGGGGAGCCAGACTGACCCGAAAGAGAAAGCTTCCTCAGACCATCGATCCAATCAAACCCAAGAAAGGAAACATTATTCAAGAACAAATTAACATTTGACAGATTAGGAAAAGAGGGTGTACCTGAACCAGAAAGATCCCCTGAAGCATAACCAATTGTCGAGTCAGTGACCTGAGCTGGTGGATCTCTAGGCCCTTCATCCACTAGTGGTTCAGTAAAGATCAATTCTTCCACGGACGGATCGCTGCCCACATCATCCGCAGAGGTTTGTGCCGAGCCAGAGGAACCGACAGCCTTCTCTGATGTACCCTTGCACGTAGCTTCAAAAGCTTTCCTTCTACTGCCGTTCAAAGGACGCACCGACATAGTACAAGTCGAAACCGGATGCCCATAGACATGGCATCGTCTACACCGAAAGGGAACATTCTCGTAGTCCAGGATTTGTGGGATAATCACCGGTCCCCAATCCAAATTGATAGATTCTGCCAAGCCCTCCCTGAGGTTTATATTTACCAGGATTCTGGCTACCTTCTTCTCCTTTGTTTCTAAGAAAGATAGGTCTGCCTCCAGAAAAGACCCTAGTATATTGCCTATCCTCCTAAAGTGATACAAATCCCAAAAGTGTAAAGGAAGAGCTGGCATTCTTACCCATATTGGTACAACGTCTACCCTTTCTTTGCTGGCGTCAAATAGAGGGCTCCATGGTTTCATAAGAACAGGAGAGTGGTCAATATGCCAGCATTTGTTCTGAATCCATCTAAGGTCCTCTTCTTTCTCCAAATTGACTGCAAACCATCCTCTATTCAACATCTCAACCACCGGAGCATAGCCTAGCTGTGTGCCCTAAGTCGCCGCAGCCCAATCCTGAACAGTTTTTTTGGTAAAATTCCTACCCAGAACCCTCCCAACCAGGGTACATTTCGCCATATTCAGAACACTCTCCCAAGCTAAATCTTCACCGACCACATAATTTCGTAGCTTCTTTGTTTTAATCCAATTCTTCCTTCGTCTTTTTGGAGAGCCACTGACCACTTCTTGTCTTCCAACTGATTCACCCAATGCTCCTGGACATCCACCAAAGAGATCCCTTCTGGGAGACCCAAAACCTCGCTGCTCAGCTACATCCAGCAGCACCCTCAGCTCATCCTCCGAGGATACTCCACTTTGTCCCTTGCCCTGCAAAACCTGTCCAGCCTCCCCGACCGAGGTCACCTGAGCAAGTCCCTCCACAGCCTCGAACCCTCCTCTTTGATCAGAGGCCGAAAAACCTAAATTTCGGGCGAGGAAGGTCCCCGCTTCCCTCCAACGCGAAAGCTCCAGCAACGTTTCAGACTGTTGTACAGCGGCCTCCACTTGTAATTCAACCGGAATAGGCTCCAACGACGAACTAGCAAAAAAGACAGACGGAGAAGTAACATCTTCCAACCCTAACGGCTCTAATCTGGCCGGGCCCAATACCTCCTGACCCATTCTAAGGAAATCCACCATCTGCTCCATCAGCCCTCCACCTGGCATCGCCCAGATGTCAGTGCTTTCCATCCTGTCGCTCGAATAATCAACCATGTCCAGATCCTCCATCTCTGCTAGAAGGGTAACCGTCACCGTCAAAATTCTAATGGAGCAGTAGTTTTTGGTGATATTAATGGTAATGTTAAATTCTTAAAGTAAAAGTGATATTCTCCTTATCTTTTATTTTCCATCTTTTTACTTAAATTTTTAACATTACCATTAATTGTTTCAGGATGTTTGAAAGTGGTTCCAACCTCATCGAATTCATATGCAAAAAGTAGAATTTTAGATCCCATTCAAAATTCAATAGACTTAATAGTTTTCAGGATTTCAGAACTACAAAGTTTCGACCAGATTCTATCATGTATGAGGGTATGGAATTGGCATTTAATCAAGCACACTATGAAATGAGACACATCTAGAAGGGCCTGTGTGTGTTGTGTCCGTGTGTCGGACATGGACACGTTGACAGAGCGTGTTTGACACGTCTCTGCAGCGTGTCTTGTGTTCGGACACGCATGTCCGAGGACTATCGATGTGTGTCCCAATGACAGGACACGTTTTTCACTAAAAAAACACCCAAAATTGTTTTAAATCAAAATTTTCACTCTTTTTTTTATCATTTGCAAGTGTGGAGAGGGCTCTAAAGTGTGTTATTTGTGCAGGTGAAGAAGATTTGAAGGATTTAAATGTGTAATTACTAATGTTAAATGTGCATTAATTTTGATTTCTATTGAATATGTAAAAATTTGGATCTTGTTGCCGCCTTTTACACACCTAGGGGGGGGGACGTGACAGAAATCTTCAAGCCACTCGGTGTCTTTAGGGGCAAGTCTTGAGTCAAGGCTGTCATCTTGTTCTTGACTCCTCTGTTTAGGCTTAAGTCCTAATGAAGCCAAGGGGGGTAGATCTTATTAAGTTACTAAGGAAAATTACTTTAGTATGATGATGTTAAATTGAGATAGTTGCTTAGGAGTTTTTAATTAACCATACATAACCATAGATGACAAGATGAAAAATGAGCACAATAAAGCATAATGTTGACACACAATATCTATATATCAAAAGATTTAAACATAGGACCAGTGCCTTAAAAATGGAGTCATAAAATAATCAAATATACTTGTATGTGCTTGGAGTGAATGTTTTGCAATTTCCTCTTGGTACATTTTAAGTTAATATGGAATATGAGTGGATTAAATTAGGCGAGGGGAGACTCTAGATATACCTGAGGGGTACTTGGAGTATGTCCAAAAATAAACCTTCACGGCTACACGCAAGGAATGTGTGGGCAGAATGGAGTCTCTGAGACTGTGTTCATAATACACCCAAAGGTGTAATAGAGATCAACGCCCCGAGGTCATTGTCCAGGAGTTCCCACTTCCTTTGGGTATTTTGCCACCGTTTATAGTTTGATCAAGATGTTGGATTTTCGCTTGATGGTGGTTAATTGGGGAAGGTGAAGACTAATTAATCCAGTCACTCACGTTGCTTTTGATGCGGCTTGACTGATCGGACGAATCGCAGCCAAGTGCAAAGCATACACACCGGAGTCTTGTCAATTTTCGTAAATTTTAAAGAATGAGTTTTTGAGAAACAAAAACCCTCCAGGAACCTCTTTTGGTCCAAGTGGACCTCAATCGGGGAATCAAGGAGGGGGTTGATTTTAGCACAATTGTTTGCAGAAATTAAAGATAAGCAACAAAAAAGAAGCAAACCACAGGTTTTCTAATTAGTCCTACCATGGATCTCTTTCTCCTTTCGGGTCAATCGAGGAGTCGTGGGGTAAGTATTAAAGTTACTTTGATACTGTAATATGGAATATATGAGGAAGTAATCAAAGTATATTATTTTGCATCAATGAAACTAATCTAGAGCAAAAAATTAAGAAAATGCAAAAAAACGAAAAAATGACGCGAATCCCCTCAGAGGGGATGGGGAATGGGCTTGAAAGAGCCTATTCAAAAATATTTTTTATTATTAGCGGTTACAATATCAACAAATTGATATTAATCCTCTTGGTCCTTATACAGGATGAAACCAAGCCTTTACAAAATGCCAAATTTAAAGAATATAGTCAAAAGGGAGACCCTTGGGGGGATTCAGATGGCCCAAAAGCTACTTTCAAACATCAACTTTTTTTTTGTTTGTTAGACCTGCTAAAAGATAGTGAGCTTATTAGAATGAAATATGCCCAAAAGCACTTTGAAAGTACTTTTGGTCAGCCTACTTTAAACACAAAAAAAACTAAGTTAAAACTAGTTAAAACGGTAAAAAGGGAATCAAGGAATGCAAGCTTTCCTTGGGATCTTGGCTTGCTGTTTGGGCAGCCAATGAGATATGCACTGATTTCTGGATTTTATCTTTTAAAACAGAAACATAAATCTAATGCATTCAAACTACGGATTCTCTTTAAATTGCCATGCAAAACGGACGATTTCCCTAAACTAGATCTAGAATGCTTTATGAAACTATTTAGGAATGAGATCTAGATTATGAGCCTTGAAACAATAGATCTATGTTAATTTTTACTTTAAGATAGTAGATTTAAATGACATCAAAGCTTGTAAACAAAGTAACAAGGTAAAAATTTGATTTTAGAAGGAGGAAGAGAGAGAAGGAGTGCTGGAAGTTTGGGAATGTTGGACTTTGGAGTCTGTTTTGGTGGAATGCCGAGGGACTATGTCCTCCAAAAGATCCCGAAGACGAGGAAGATGCAAACTAGCTCAACCCCTTCTACAAGTGAGATCACTTGCAACTTAGAAATCTTTGCACAAACAAATGGTTAAATCATGGGTGTTGCTGAAAAAAGACAATTAGAAAGCATGCAATTAAACTTAAAATACATGCAACTCCAAGAGATTTGAAACAAACGAATAGTAAGAGCATAAATCAAACTAGAATAATCTCTTACCCCAATAGGAGAGAGCTCTTTCCTTCAGGGCCAACAATTAACCAGCAAAAACCAAAGATCAATAATACAAATTATACCTCGTAAGCACTTGACAATCACCATCCACACATGAAAAGCATTACACCATAGATCTTGCCTCCAAAGCTTCTTTATTCCAAAAATAGTACACAATACAATAGCAACAACACCTCAATCCAATTCTAACTAGCTTGGAAGAGGAAAACTAAACTTTATTTATAACAAAAACTGGAAATCTAGCCTAGGGGGGGCGCAATTCTCGAGGAGAGAGAGACTGTAGCTGCATGTGGAGTCAATCTGGGCTTGATTTGTGTCTAACTGAGCCTTATCTGAGTCTCACTGAGTGCAACTGTCAATCGGAGAGCTGATCGGATTGACACCTCAACCTGCTAATTGAAGCAACCACCAAAACTCATCCAGATGGGACCACATGTGTGGAGGAGAGAGAGAGGGCGCAATTCCCAAGATTGCATGCTGTGGTGCACTCCCAGTTCAGTTCAGATCACCTCCTTCAGTCAAGGAATGGTCAGCTCCAGTCAATCTCAAGTCGATGAGACTGATTTCAGTCAAATCGGAGCAAATCCCATTGATTTAGGATTTGGGGTTTTCTCCATTATTTAATTAATTTATTAATTAAAATAATCAGTATTTGATTTTTTGGGATTTTTGACTTGAGTGATGGACAAATCACTCAAAACTTAGAAAAAGCGGGTTTATGGGTTTACATGGTGCTCTGAGCTTGAAAATGAGCACCCCCATGACTAAAACTGATTTCTGAGCCCACTTTTATTACAAAACCAAAATTTTCATTTAGATTATTAAAAAATAGCCTAAGTTTTGGAAAAATTAAAACTTAAAAAAAACTTAAAAAATAAAAAAATTAAAACCTAAGGGGACTTAGACATGTTCATATGACTCGATCATGATGCCTAGCATGTTTGTACATTGACACATAGACTCTAATAACCTCAATAGCCTTAAATGCCAGGCCGACCACTCCAACTTTGGAGGTATTGAGTGAAAAATTCAGAAATTATCAGTCGTTTATTCAACAACCAATAATAACCAAGGGAAGAAACACCTTGGGCTGATCGGATTGAGAAATAAAGTTTAAGAGACCGAGTCTTTTACAGACACTATCTTGCTAGAACATTTTATTACAACTTCCCTATGGGGTATGAACATGTGATATAGTACAACAAGCATTTCCCAGAAGCAAGTCTGAAGGTCTTTTGAAGTCCGAACAAACCATCTTTGTTCGGTTCACCAAGCTCACTTGATAAAAAATCACCAAGTACAACTTAGGTGGTAACAGATCTATATGTCTGTATATATATAGCGTGTTCTACGTGTCCTGATTCCAGGGGTCATCGAGTTCGTGTCGGACACTCGAATCCTCGTGTCTTGTGTCCTCGTGTCAGGTGGCTTAGCAAGCACATCAACCCCTATATGTACCTTGATGTTGGTGGTGTTAATTGTTGTACTCCTCTGTCGTGACATTAATAAAAATATACGCTTCACTCAAACAAAATCATTTATTAAGCATGGGAAGCTTATTCTACCTTATTTTAACGATTGGATCAGGAAGCTTCATCAAAATTGTAGGGTGTTGAGTTGTTGACTAATGCCCTTAGAGGATCAAGTTTAAAATTCGAGTTAGAGGCAAAGGCTAGAGCCTAGAGGAGGGAGGCATAGAGTGTTATTGATGAATATGATCTCAATATAGGCAATGATTTATTGACATGTATGATTTATGATTTATATTTCACATTTATGTTTTTAAATAAAAGATGTTCTTGCTCATATATATATATATATATATCTATTGCGTTTCCTTGTTTCCAAAAATTTGTTGGATCACGTTTCCCTCGTTTCGGAGTTTCCCCATTTCCTCGTTTCTTGCAACTGAGCTTACAAGACACAAAATTTTAATAGCAAATAGATAAACCTTGATGATTGAAAATCATAAACTGCTGGTGCAATCTCCCAAGCTACCAAGAAAGTGGGTGTCTCAAAAACATGGAATTATGTTTTAGCATTGAACTTTGCCAGTTCAAAATTAACGTATATATGCTTAATTTCCTATATGCTAGTTTGAAATCAATCAAATTTTGATTTGACTATATAATATAGTATTAATTTAATTTTAAATTCACATTTTACCAAGACATTAAAGACATTAAATGGATGGATTGGACTTTGTTTGTAAGAGAAGGACTGCCTCGAGTAGTGATTTGATTGCCTAAGCCCACCTTAAGCCTGTGGAATTGTAGAGACTCCATCTCTTCCAAACTTGTAACTTTTTATAAGGAAACTCGTATTCGTAACTGTTGGATCCACATGTTTATACTTATGCATGCTTAATTTCCAATTTGTAATAATTTACAAAATGATTTTGTGATAAAAGAATTTTATACTTATGCATGTTTAATTTTCAATTTGTAATTATTTACAAAATGATTTTGTGATAAAAAAGTTCTTTTGTTTTTATTGGAAGGATCTCATTGAACTATGTCTATGTGTTCTTTAAGTGGTCTTTTTTGGGGGGCAAATAATGGCATATCAATGTCTCAGTTCCATGAACTTAAGACTGGTTTTGGAAGGAAATTTGTTGTTGAAGAATAGGGTGCTCCCACAAGAGAAACGCTCATCTTTTAATTTTTAAATATGTTTTTGCCAATATCTCAGCTGTTGGTAGTCGAAATGCTTATCCAATAATTTTTAAATATGTTTTTGCCAATATCTCAGCTGTTGGTAGTCTGAGGGGTTGACAAAAGCTAAATAACACCTTGGTTTTGAAGCAGAAGCGCCTATGCGTGAAGCATCCAGTGCAGCATTACTTGGCCTATTATAATTGTTTCATGGTCTGATGCAAGTCATATTATTTCATACCAAACTTGGATTCTGATCATTCTATTCAAGTTAGATTGCAAATCTGTTTGACGTAGTTACTCAATCATCTGTTTCTATTGCAGGATCCAATGAAGACTACAGCAAGTTATCAAAAAGGAAGAGAAATGTTATTCGTGATTCTGTGTGTCAAAATGGAGCTGATACAATGAAATGCCAAGATGAAAGTAAATTACTATTGTTTTCACAAAGCATCAATGAGAAAAGTACTAGTTCAGACACAACGAATATGCAAAATTTTCCTAATCCATGTCATTCAATGACTTGGTACGAATCTGCACAAGATTTTTCCAGCACCACCCATACAGCATCGATTCTTACTTCTCTTGATGATAACCAGAGAAGCTCTGATTTTATGTTGAATGAGGTGAATGCTCTGCCATTGTTTAAGGCTTCTGATTCCTTAAAATACCCGGAAGAGGTATCTCCTAAGGGCAATGACAATGGGTTGTCCATTCTGGGGGCAGCTGTTTTCTTAAGTTTAGGCCTAGATGAAATTCCTTGCAAGTCTGCTGTCCAATTGGAGCTCTCTCATGCCTGGATTGACAGTTCAAAGAATGTTAGTAAAGGACATGCACCATACATTGGCACAGATAAATGTTGCTCTTCTACAGATTATTCCACGTCTTGTAAAATTGTGAAGCAACCTTCACCAAATCTTGGAGCTGATCTTACCCTTGGGCTTTCCACGGAACTTGTAGAAGAGTTGCCAGGGGATTACAATAATGCTAACTTTAACAATGAAGCTGTTTTCCCAATTGATGAATTTCCAGAGTTTAAGAAAATCCCACACCACAAAGTTGATATAAAACATTCTGTAACTGAAACTGTACTCGAGACTAATGAGATTCCCTCTATGAATAAACTTCTACAAAATCAGGATGAAACGGATGACATATTAGCCGTATCTCAAGTTTTGGAACCCGACAATATTGATACATATCTAGAGAAGAATGAAGAAATTGGGAAGCAAGAGCTTGCTCAGTCTCAACTTGAAAGCGAAACGTCAATATGTTGTCTTAACACTGATTTGCTGATTCCAGATGATGGTTTGGACTATAAAAATGCAGGTAAAAAGGAGCTTGTTAATCAAATGGGCACCGGCAAACATTATATGCATTTTTCTGATCTTTCTATGCCTTTACGAGGCACGCTACTTTTACCACGAGGACAGAAACGTGCTAGAAGATATCCCATCCAAGTTAAAAGGTATAAACATGAACCCTTGAAACAAAAAAAGGAAGGTGACAAGAAAGAACAAGTATCCAAGTTTTCAAGAGTCAGTCCTCCAAGTGGTTTACTTGCTGAGTTGAATCCAGGGATTATCAGCCATGTGAGAAACAGTAAACAGGTTCATGCTATCCTTGAGGCTGTTGTTGGATCAGATGCATTGACTGCTTACCAGGATAGTAGGGAAAATTTTTGTCCAGCACCTAAAACAAAAGCAGAAGAGAAAATACCAGGAACAAATTATACAATAGTTGATGTCTTTGAAAATGGTGATTCAGAGATTATGGATATGCATCATGCTGCGAGTGATGCATTAGAGGCTAGAGATGAACATCAAAGTAGTGAGGTAGCCCACAGGAAATTAGAGGAAAGATTGATTTCGGATTCCTATGCTTCTGATCATTTGTTTGACATTGAAGAGAGGCCTACTGATGCAAACCTTAATGAAGAAGGCTTTGAGCACCTAGCTGCTAGAGAAGATTCAGTCCCACCTGTAGAGTACAATAAGGATTTGTTTTACTCGAAGCAAACTGCTGGAGAACAGTGTAATTTGCAGGGAACTTCTAATTGCCATTGTCATTATTGCCGGCCAAATGATTCTTCAAGCATGGATTTGACTTGCTCTGCGTCTCTTTCTATGAAAGGTTAGTTAGCAGTTCGCTCAGCATTGTTAGTTTAAAATATTAGTTTTCATTCTTACTGGTCCTGGTAGTAGTTATGAACTCTGACACTATCTTTAATTTTTTCTTATTGTTTAGCTGCTACTGTGGCTTCCCACTGGTTGGAACTTCATTATCAAGATATCAAAGGCCGTCTTGCAGGTGTAGTTACGTGTTTCCCAGATCAAACATTTCCTCTGCTCTGAATATGCTTCAGATTATCTATCTCTAGTGCATTAGATGGTTATATGTTTATATGCTGCAAGGATCCAAATTTTTGTTATATTCCATATATTTCATCAGGAATAAAAAATTAAATCAATGTTGCAAATACTGTGTTGACGAATATATCGTCGAGGGTCTAAAAAGAAATTATCTGATTTATCGGTGAAAATGGCGGCAAACATGGGCAAAATAAAATATATAGAAATGCAAAAAATCACAATATATTTGAAAAAATAGCGATACATTCGAAAAAATTGGCAAATATTGCGATAAAATCGAGAAAAAAATAGCCAAAAAATCGAGGCGACATATCTTTTCATAGCAGGATGACTTGTAATATACCTAAATAGTGTATCACTATTATTATTAGTAATAGACCTTGAAGCATGCTGCGAGCACATTCTACCAGTGTTCTGTTTTTCCTCTCAGCAACTCCATTTTGTTGAGATGTATCAGTCACAGTGAATCGTTGTTGGATTCCATTGTCTGTACAATATCTTCTGAATGCTCTAGAAGTGTACTCACCACCTTGATCTGATTTGAGAATTTTGATATATTTACCTGTTTGCTTTTCAACTTTGATCTTGAATTCCTTGAAGTATTCAAAGACATCGCCTTTTCTCCTTATGAAGTAAACCCAAGTGAATCTAGGTCTGTCATCAACAAATATGAAAAAGTACGAAGCACCACCAAGTGATTTGGTCTGCATAGGTCCACAAACATCAATGTGTATTAATTCAAGAAATTCATTTTGTCTCTTCTCTTCATGATTAGGAAATTCCTTTTTGTGTTGTTTTTCGAGTGCACATGCAACACATTCTATGTTATCATTTTTGATGACAGGAAGACCTTCAACCATATACTTTTTCTGTAATAACATAAGATCGTTGTGATTTAGGTGTCCATACCTTTGATGCCATGATTCGAAATTTGATATGGTTGAAGATGCTAGTGCTTCATGGCTGCCCTTGATTGCATCTAGCTTGTGGGTGATTCCATGAAGATGGGTAACACTTTTTGGCCAAATTTGGCGATGAAAACCTGATTTTTTACTCATGTGCTAGATAGAAGCCCTCAAAACGCATATATGCCATGTGAATTTTGACTTGCAGTAAGAAAACAAATTGTAGAATATTATGTTGGCTTCATAGTGATATTTTTTTAAAAATATTCCGATGTCATTTAATGTGTGAATTTTTGCATTTAATGAACTGTGTGACCTTAAAAATTTGAAGAAGCTAATAAGTGGCTCGTGTCCACGTAGAGTAATTTAATCTTGAATTAATAATTTTTAAAAAATAAATATATGAGCATGATCTACATAAAATGCAGTGTGATGTGCATATTTTTTTGTTAATTTTTTTCGCATTATACAATTATTTATTATTTTTCGAAAGTGACCACATTCGATTTCAGCATCGTTTTAAACACATATTTGTCCACGTAAAGGAATTTTTTCTATTTTTTCAAAAATTGAAAAACCAAAGATACACTTTTGAAGATGACACGTCGATATGTGATGTGAGCATTTTTCAGAATTTTTTGGCTGTGTATTTTTAACTCTGCGGATTTTTCTTTGAGCTGCTTCGAAGTTGCAGTGTGGTTTTCTAAGTATAAGTTTTAGAAGTAATTAAAAAATAAATATCATATGAATGCCAAAATGCGTGTATGATATGTCAATGGATAGAAGATTCGTTGGTGAATCTATTAGTATTAACTCCGCTCAGTTATGTGCTAGGAATGGAAGGGTTTACACCTTTGCAAGACACAGGAAATTTTCCATTTGCTTGAATGTGGGCTAAGTCTGTTTTTTTAAGCCCTCGACCGAGGTATTAACCTCGACCGAGGTATTTAAATACCTCGGTCGAGGTATTTCAAAGACCTCGACTGAGGGTTTATAAATCCCTCGACCTAGGGTTTAACAAACCCTCGGTCGAGGTCTTTTTAATACCTCGACCGAGATATTAGCTCGGTCGAGGTCCTGGTCTATTTAAAGAGGACAGCCTCAAACCAAAAGCGTGCACGGTCATTACATTTGTTGAGAGCTGGTGTTTGAAATGAAAGAAAGAGTCAATTATCTTTATTTGTAGAATGGGTTTTGGAGTATTAGGAG
>LPNX010588822.1:517488-554960 GCA_001517045.1 Pseudotsuga menziesii | reverse complement strand
ACATACTACCATGCAACGAATAATTTGCATTTTCCATCACACAGACGGTAAACCCTCTCTCACCGTAAGGCGGTCCACACCATCCATCCACGCCACCCGACCATTCACCCAAACAGAAAGACCGCCCTATAGTTTTTTTTTGACAGAGCACCTCGGTCGAGCTATATACCTCGATCGAGGTCTATACCTCGACCGAGTTAATACCTCGGTCGAGTTATTTATTAACCCTCGGTCGAGGTTTTAATACCACGACCGAGGGTTAATAGATACCTCGACCGAGGGTTGGAAAAAACCTCGGTCGAGGGCTCCACAAAAGCTCGGTCGAGATATTATTAGCTCGGTCGAGGGCTTAACAAGCCCTCGACCAAGGTACGTTTTTTGGTTTTTTTCCAAATTCGCTTGCCAAAAAGTGTTACCTAGGTCCATGGATTCACCCTTGTATAAATCTCCAATTTTGGATCCAGTCGCTATAACCTTGTAATGATCTTGGACATCTTTAACATGACACTTGTATTTACCAAATTCTACTTTCATATCATTATCAGTGATAGCAAAAACATATATAAAATTCTTTTTGATGCCTCGAACATACATTACATTATGGATCTATTTAAGTTGTCCATCAAGTAGATTTACACTTATCACTCCGTAACCTTGGACCTCACCTTACATCACCCAAATAAATGTCTGTGCCATCATATTTTTCATGATACTCATCATACCATTCTCTATTATAGGACATTTGGGCAGAAGCATCCGAATCTATAAACCATGCACTCTCGTCACTTGTTTCAGTAGACAGAGCATTTTCAGATATAAACAGATTGAGATTTTTGAATCCATTAACATCAGGGGTGTCTTTTCTCACATAATTTTCATTGTGCTTTCTATATCTGTGATTGGACTCATGGTTCTTCTTTCTAAAACAATCTCTAGCAATATAACCTAATTTTCCACAGTAATGGCGTTCAATATTTTTATTAACATTAGAGTCGGTGTGTGGCATACCTCTATGTCTTGTATGAAACTTGCCTTTGTGTCTGTTCCATTGATTTCCTTTGTGTGAGTGTCTGCCTCTTGCCATCAGTGCTTGATCTGCAGTCTGTGATTTTGGCTCATAGATCTTCATTCTCTCTTCTTCTTGTAGAAGAATTCTGTCGAGCTTTGCAAAAGTAGGAGGGGTTTGTCTTGCTGTAAGTGCTGAGATGAACACTTTATAATCTGGCAATATCACCTAGATTGTCTCTTAAATCCTTGATGCAGGAAAGGTACTTAGTTATAGATTCATTCACTTCCATCTTGATAGATAATAATTTAGTCTTTAAAAACAATATTCTATTTGAATCTGACGTCTCATACAAACCTCTGAGTTTGTCCCATGTATCTTTGGACATCTTACAATCTCTGATATCAGGAATAAAATTGTCTTTTACAGACATACGAAGTGTTACCTTTGCTTGGACTTCCTGCAAATTCCATTTTGAGATGGACTGCATATTTGAGGGCTTCTGCTCATCTCCTTTCACAATCGTCCACAAATTAAGTGCTTCAAGTATGGTAATTAACTTGAATTTCCAATTATCATAATTATATCCATTTAATTTAATTTGGACGCTTCATTAATCTAAGAATCACAAGATGAGAATTCGCCATCTTACCTTTTGTTGCCTGATTAGGAGAGTCGAATTCAATTTATGGCCAAAACAAAATTTGAGTATCGCACCTTGTAAGTTTGCAGCCTGTGTTGGGGGGCCGCGGTGCTCGAAATCTGTGCAAGGGCGGGCCCAACACCGCACTAATTCTTCAGTTGAACATCGACAGTACCGCACCTTGCCTTCTCTGAACTGGCGGTACCACCGCACTCTCCATTAAATGAACCAGCAGGGCCACCGCACTTGCTCTTTACAGGAGGTGTGGTGCTGACACTTAGGCATTTCAGTCTCCTTCGATCTCCTCTTGATTGGAAACGATTATGTGCAGGAATTTGTGTAGCGTTCTCTCCGTAACCGTGGACACAGAGAGAAGACACCGAGACAGATTATGGCGCCCAACGAAACAATAATAGTCTGTCGACTCTTATCAGTAATGGAAGCGCGCCAATTTAAAAGGAAATAGCAGGAAGCGAATCAATTAAACTTCCTCAAGCAATGCAGGCTCCCACGTAACAGCTGAATGGTAGCTGTGATCTCCTTCAACAAGCTCCCACGCAAGCTAGACCAACTACACGTTATGACCCAAGAACAATTTGGGCAGCGATCTTTCCTCAACAATGAGATCATTCACGTTGTATGGCAGCGAGGTCATTCAGGTTGTGTGCTCCCACGCAACAATTGGGCAACAACAATCTCTTATGAGTGATCTCTTTCACATTTTGATCAACGATTGATTGGGCAACGTTTCGTTCAGTTTAGGGCAGCGATCTTCACGACCAACACTCCTCCAGAGGTTACACGCTGCAAATGGAGATGAACGATGGCTTCACTATTCTCACAGCGCAACACTTACCCTATCACCATACCAAGGCTTTGATATCAAATTAGAGAATCAGAGGAATCAATAGAGCCCAAAGGCTCGCACACACAAGAGGATCACACACTCAACTCCCCTGTATTATTAAACAAAACTTACATATATAGGTAAACAATCAACCAAACTATATCATATAAGAAAGGATTTGATCCTATAGCTTAGGAATTGTCCAACCACTTATCCTATGTTTAAAAAATAACAATGAAGACGTTTCTACATTATCTCTAACATTGTCGATGTATCGTCAGTGAGTATGTGTGTAAGAAATATTATTTATGCTTGTATTCCTGTAGAAGGAAAGTTTTTGATGAGAGTTAGAGGAGGAAAGACTGTTATAATCTTCATGTTTTCGAACAACAAGAGAACCAATACCATTGCTTTGTGTGGACGTTTCCCTTTCGAAGGTTTTACCAGGTAAATCTTTTTGTACATTTAATATGTTTGCCATTTAGATTTTTGCTGTGTTAATTTCTTTCACTGCATATTAGTTTTCTGTGCTTGTTTGATCCAACAAGTGGTATAAGAGCGAGTTGGAGGCCAAAGAGAACGAGATATTTTTGCTTTGTCTACTGTGCAAAGGGAAATGAAGAACACAAAAAATTTCGTTGGTAAAACACTTCGAGAGGAGCGACAATATAATGCTGAAGGAGGAACGAAAGTCTGAGTTTGTTGCGCCAATATAGCTTGGAGGGGAGCAAAAATTCTTTGGGTACTCGCGGATTAAAAATTGTGGAATTTTTTAGCGCCCTCTCCTCATCGTTAGGAGCGACAACGTGTGAGGAGGTATTTTTCATTGGTTAACGTGAATGAGGTAATCCGTGGTCAAAGCATAAGGGCATTGATTAATACCTTTAAAATAATATTTTTCAAATATTAAAAGAAAGCATATCATTGATTATATAAAAGGTGGAGTTTAAATTATATGGTGTGGATCTTGCTGGAAGGTGGATTAAGGTGGGAGTTATAAGGTGAAGTTTTAAAATTTTTATATTATTTTATTTACATATATTTTGTTATTTGAAAACTTCTATCCCATCCGTCTCTTGGAATTTAAACTATTAAATTTGTTGATCCACTGTTTTGAAAAGGGCTTGGTATTTTTGATTTAAGACGTTGGTCTTTTATAAAGCTTTGTTCTGGTTTTTTTTGAGAAAAATGGAAAAGACAGAGTGCTAAATTTGAAATTGAGAAATTTGGTGGGAGCAATTATTTTGAGTTATTGAAAGTCAAGTTGCGTGATGTGCTTGTGCAACTAGGAGAGGCAGAGGCAAAGGCAGAGGCAAGGAAGACGAAGAAAGCAACGTATATATTAGATGAAGAATGGGAGGAGATGGATGAAAGAGTCCTCAATGCTCTTCCTCTGTGCTTGGATGACGATGTTTTGTTTAACATCGTGTCTGAAACTACAGCAGCAGGCCTCTTGACAAAATTGGAAAGCCTGTATACAACTAAATCCTCCTAAAGTGACAACTATTTACTTTGCGCATGAAAGAAGGTACGGAATTTTTTGATGATCTGAATACATTTAATAGTCTTATTTGTCAGTTGACTAGAATGGATGATAAAATCCAATATGAAGACAAGTCTATTTTACTGTCGTGCGCTTTGCTCGAGTCCTGGGAACATTTTGTAACCTCTATCACTTTAAGTTCTATTGAGGCTATTAGTTTTGATGATGTTGTGGGAGCCCTGATCTTTGAGGAAACTCGAAAGAAATCTAGCCTTGAAACTTTGACATCAGAGGAAGTGGTGGTCAGAGGGAGAACCAGTGAAAGAGGACGACATTCCTAGGGCATGTCAAGGTCAAAGTCGAAGGGAAAAAAGAGAAAACTAAAGTGCTGGTATTGCAGTAAAATAGGGTACCTCAAGAAAGATTGCTAGAAATAGAAGCAAACATCTAAGGAGGACTCTACAAAGGAGGCAAACATACCTGAGAAGGATTCAGGCATGGTTGATAAGGTATTATCTACATCTATTTTCTCACAATACCATCATGACTGGTTACTTGATTTTGGAGCATCCCATCACATGTGTCTTCATAAGAGTTGATACTCCACATTCCAATCTATAGATGAGTGGGTAGTTTATATGGGAAATGATGTTTCATGTAAAACTGTTGGGATAGGGAGTATCAAAATAAAAATGTTTGATGGGATTGTTAGGACACTAGCAGAAGTGAGGCATGTACTTGAACTTTGGAAGAACTTGATATCAATGGGAGTTCTAGATGTTGATGGTTACAAATTCACAATTCTAGGTGGAGTTTTGAAAATATCGAATGGTGTCGTGGTTGTCATGAAGGCAAACAGAATCGTGAATCTATATAAACCTGAAGGGAGGACGAAAATTGATCATGCAACAACAACATCAGTTGATGCAGCAGACTCCACTTGTTTATGGCATCAATGATTGGGTCATATGAGAGAGAAAGGAATGAAGGTACTTGTTGATTGAAAGTTACTACCTAGTTTAAAATTTGTAGATTTGAAGTTATGTGAGCTTGTATTTACGGTTATGTAGCTAGGGTATACTTGTAGTTGGGGGTAGGGTACACGTACCTGTATCGGGTACTTAGGTACTCGAAAGGTATGTTTGTTGCCGTACCCCGTAGTAGCTCCACGTACTTGAGACACCAGTATAGTAAAAGGGGTACTTATAGGCGAAATGGTACGTCGTACCCCATGTTTGGGTACTCTGGGGGTATAGTTGACTCAGTAAAATGCAATTTGTTGGGGAAAATGTAATGACTCCCAACCAAATTTGAACGAAGTTTTTGTTAACTACGTATGGACTCTAGTTTAGGACTTATGTCAAATACTTTGCAACACTGTTCAAATTCCACTGAATATTGTCCAAATCTGGTAGATTGATTTTGCATTGATTTACAATGAATGTGTTTATGCTTTTGTATTCAACACTCATGGAACATAATTTGACTACCAAATGTGCATATAAAAAATATACTAATGTATTTAATACTGGGAAATACACTCACATCAACCTAGGAATATATTTGGCAATTAGCAATTTTTTATTGCATGTAACAATAGTACAAATAGGTGTTTAAAATAAGATTTCAAGTGTACCTTCAGGTTTGAGTTTGACTATTTGTTACAACAACATGGTACAATGATTTATGAAATTTTAGGTTACTTCTTGTCTTCCAATTGATATCTACTAAGTCTATGATTTATCAAATTTANTATATATTTTTGCCCCAAAGAAAAAAGCTTGTATTTATATTAAAATCAAAGAGTCTTTACATAGTTAGTTTGTATGCTTTGCATACCGTTGTTAACAGCTGGAAACAGAATCAGAAAATGTTTCCAAAAACTTCAGGCCATAAGCTTGAATCCTTTAACTGTTCAGTTACTAAGTTGAAAATATGTCAAGGATATAGCTCCCCTTGTGCTTAACAAAGAGCTGAGTGTGTGACAGAAAACTACTTGTGATTGTGACTGGTCGGTAGAATGCAAAAAATTGAAGAAGTCAAAATGTTCAAGTGATGGTTTTTGTAGGAAGTGCTTCTATGAATGCTCTGTGAAAGAGCTCATACACTTCCTCTTCCCTGTTTTCAAAAAAATTCCAAGTTCCGTTTTCCATCTTCACCCCTTCCTTTGAGAGGCGATCTGCATTTGTGTTCTTTTCCCTGTAAACATGGCGGCATGAAATGTAATCAAAATTTGTCCAGAGTCTGTTTACCTCATCATAAAGTGAAGTGAGAAAGATTTCTACAATGCTGAACTTTGTTCACCCAATTGATAATTATAAGTGAATCTCCAAAAAATTGAAGTTTTATGCAGCCTTTTTTCAGGGCGAAGTGGAGAAGGAGTTTTAGAGCAATGAGCTCTGCATAGTTATTTGTGTCTGATCCAAGACACATTTGGATCTGAAAGTGGTGGTTTTGGTTCAAGAAAAGAGTGGCACCACCCCCACATGTGTGATTTTGTGAGGCTCCATCGAAAAAAGCCCAAGGCATAGAAGGGTCTATTTGTTCCTCTGTGACTATTCTTACCGATGGAGCATCCTTTGTTTGAGGAAAGTAAGAGAGGATGCCAAGCCCTTGTTTTGCTATTGCTTCCAGTGAAGATGCTTTGTCTTGGAAAATTGCCTTGTTTTGTGCTATACAGACCCCCAATGCGTGAACTAGGGGGAGAGCTTTTAAATGGGCCAGTTGATGAGATGTGGACCAAGTTTTCCATGCATCTTCAAGGGATCGACTAGTCAAGCTGAATCTTTGGTTTAGCATAGCTTGTGAATGTAGCCATACTTGGGATGTGAAGGTGCAATTGAGGAAGAGATGATTGGCAGATTCCTCATTATTTTTGCAGAGGGTACACCAACTCGGACCTTCCAGAGATCTTTTCTTGATTCTGTCCCAGGTTGGAGTTTTGTTGTCAACAGAGCACCACATGAGCACTTTTGCCTTCAGCGGGCATTTGAGTTTCCAGAGTCCTGTTTGCCACCATTTCTGTTCAGTTTGGAAAGTGGTGAGACAAAGCTGTTGGTAACTAGTTTTTGGGGTGTAGCTTCCATGAGCAACATGTTCCCAAACTAATTCGTCTTCTCTGTCTATGAGTCTGATGTGGGAATGTCAGAGGGCTGAAATGAACCTATTTTGGGCAGGGATCTCAAGTTCTCGACAACCCAGCCACCCTTGTTGCCATAAGTTGGTAGAAGTAGGGTCAACGATCTGATTTATGTGGAAGAGGCCTTTTTGCTGAAGGAACTGGATGAGCTGGAGAGGAAGAAGGTGATTGAGTTGATTGTTAGGCTAGGGATCAACTCCTATTCTGATACTTGTCCCATTGCCCACCTTCCATGAAAGTCTGTCGTGAATGTGAGAGAAGGCATTGCAGATTGCCTGCCAAATGATTGAGCGGGACACCGGAGAGATGAAGACTGATTTTTTGATCCAGTCCCACAAGGGTACTGGACTTATGTATTTGTGATATACCACCTTCGTCCAAAGGCTTTTCGTTGTGATAAGCGTTCAACCCGCTTTAGTTGCCGAAGCTTTAGCAAATAGAGCAGTGTTTTTTAGTCCCCACCCTCTCAACGATTTGGGTCTAGCAATTCGGTCCCATTTAACCCATGGAAGGACTTTTTGTTCCTTCTTTCCTGTCCAAAGAAATTTTGAGCAGATTTTCTGAGATTTTTCCAAGATGGACTTTGGGATCCATGCTAAAGACATCTAATAAACAGGAATGGCTTCAAGGACGGATTTTACCAGAACTAACCTTGCTGCTCTCGAAAGCCATTTGTTGCATCAAATATTTAACCTTTGTTCCAATTTTGTCAGTAGCCAATTCCAGTCTTCTTTCTTGTAGCAGTTCGGTTTTAGCCTAAAGCCCAGGTATTTCAATCCATCATCTAAAAAGGTGACAATGAACGGGAAGAGGGCCAAAAGTCTCCTTACTGTGTCTTCATCTAGATCGAAGGTGGTGATAGTGGATTTCTGTTTGCTTAAGATCATCCTTGTGGCTTTGCAAAAGGTCTTCAGGATTGATGAGAGTTTTTCTGTTTCTTGAATTGTGCCATTGCAGAAGAGGAGTATATCATCTACAAATAGGAGATGAGTGATATTAAGGTTTGTGGCTATTTTGATCCCTTCAACTTGGCCTCTTCTCTTTGCATCCAATATGGCTTTGCTCAGACTTTTTGCTACCAATAAGAATAAAATAGGGGAGAGATTGTAGCCTTGTATGAGGCCCCTCTTTGAAAGGAAAAAAGGCGAAGCTGAGCCATTTATGAGAATTGCAAAAGATGTAGTAGAGATGCAAGCAAAAATCCATTTTACAATGGAGTAGTTGAAGCCTAGGTGAGTAAGAAGGAGTCTCAGGTAGATCTAGCTTACTCTATCAAAAGCTTTAGAGAGATCAATCTTGAGAATCGCTCCTTTTGATTTTTTTGATTTTTATACTGTGCATCCCTTCTCGAGCCACACCAATTGCTTCATGAATTTGCCTATTTTCCAGGAAACTAAACTGCTTGTGTGAAATAATTTTTGAGAGAACCTTCTTTAGTCGCTGAGCAATCACTTTGTAAGTGATATTGCAAAGGGAGATAGGCTTGAAATCTTCCAAGTTGACTAGATTGTCTTTTTTGGGTGTAAGATCCAAGAAGTTTGTGTTGAGGGGAGGGTGAACATGCCCATTTACCCGAGAATCCTCAACCAAATGAAGAAGGTCAGGGCCAATTGTATCATAGGCTGCCAGTTAGAATTGAATGGTCGAACCATTTGGGCTTGGGCTTTTGTCCTTCTGGAAGCTGTGTAGTATGGTTTTCAGTTCCTCTTTCGATACCTCTTCCATCAAGTTTGCATTGTCCTCTTTTGAGATCCTTTCAGGAAAGAAGAGGGGTTTGGATAGCTTCTGTAATTGTAGCCTATTGATCTGCTTTGATTAGGTTTTCAAAATATGCTTTGCCAATCTCTGCCATTCCTTCAAACGTGGAGACATGTTCATTGTTTGAGTTTCTTAATTCCTAGATTGTATTTTGCCGTTTCCTTCCTTTGGAAAAGGCTTGAAAATTTTTAGTGTTATCATCTCCACAAGTCATCCAAATGGCTATGCTCTTTAGCCTCCAAATTTCCTCTTTCCTCTAGGATCTTTCTTTTGCTGGATTCAAGGGAGACCAACCTTTCAAAGTTGTGGATGTTTGCCAGTTTTGTCTCAATCTAAGTAAGAGCTTGATCATCTTGAATTTTTTTGTTCTTGGCCCACTCCTTCAAGAGGCGTTTGATTCGAGCAAGGTTATCCAAAGTGAGTGGCGGCATGTGATCCAACATCTGCCACATAGCGGATCCAGTTTGTGTGAATGAGCCTGAGGACTTCCTCGTTTTTTTGCCAAGCTGCACAAAATTTGAAAGGACTGGTTGGCCTTTTATGGTTTCTCAGAATTTCCACACAAATGGGAAAATGGTCTTAGTCAGCTCTTGAGTCTACCCATTGTTTAAACATCAGATCTTTTTCGATCAAGCTTTCTCCCAGGAGAAATCTGTCTAGCCTTTTTGCAATTTGATCTTCCCTAGATCTTCTATTTGTCCATGTTGGCTTGATCTTTGGCGGATCTAGGTCCACCATCTTGAGATTCTGTAGGAGATTGTTAAAGAAAGTGGCCAGAGGGTCTCTTCTTGCTTTTGGCCCCCAAATCTCATGGACTCCAAGGGTGAAGTTCAGGTCTCCACCTATCGCCACATTTTCTCTTCTTAGGAACTGGGAGGCTTGCATCGATTCCTAGAAGGCCACTCTGTTGTTGTAAGGCCAGTAGATTTTTAGGATGTTTAGATGTAAATTTGCTTTTGCCCAAAAAAGTTTGATCCCCATGCTGAAGGAGGCTTCCCATGAGTTTGTACAACGTAGGGTGGAAAGATTCCAACCTATTCCCATATCGCTTGAGAGCCCTTTTGCACTTTGGGCCAAGAATGAAAATTTGCTTGTGATAGAAGATAACAAAGATGAAACCTTAGCTTTCGAACCTAAGGTTTCCTGTAGGAGGATGGCATCTTGTTTTTGGACCTGTATCATCCTCTTTAGGGCAAGTTTTTTTCGGGTACTTGCTAGATCCCTGTAATTAAGGGAGAGGACTCAATAGTTTTATTTGGAAACCCCTTCAGGGGCCTGCACTGCTCTAAGTGCCCTAAAATGAGTTTTCTGCTTGCCATTCGCTTGGTCCTGTAGAGCTCTTTGCTGGGAAAAGGAGAGAAAGGAAGGTCTGCCCCGTGCCTTTACTCTTGCTGGAAGGATAGGGTTTGAGCCCAGTCCAAGGAGGGGTGGTGGAGGGTTGGATCGTGCAGGGATGTCCCTTGATCCGAGGTCGATTTTGATCGGAGAGGAGGTGATGAGAGGGAGTGCAGGCCCAATTTGAGTAGGAGATAAGGTGGTCGGGGAGGGGGGGGTCAGCAGAGGAGGGGAGGGTTTCTCCTCTGAGGGAGGTGGGGAGGGAAATTCTTGTGAGGGTGATGGGGAGGGTTTCTCCTGTGGGGTAGGAGGATTTTCTAGGTTGGAGATAAAGGACTGTGACGGTGCAGAATCGTTTGAATTCAATTTATTTAACTGCTCTTTTAAAGAAAGAACAAGAGACATACCTGAGAGATGAGGAGGAAAGTTTGAACCACCTTCTGGAATGGGTGCTGCTTGTTCTTCTGGAAGGTTCAAGGGTTGAGCTGAACCATCTTCTATCGTCCCTATAGCTTCTAGCTCTTCCACCTTGGAGAGCCTCCTCTTCTGTGTGAAGATTGGTGGAGGGTCCAGGTGGCATTTCTTCGTCAGGTGCCCTACCTTGTGGCAGGGATGGCACCTGAAAGGCAAACCCTCATAGTCCAAGATTTGATGACGAGTTGTGGAGCCCTAGATTAAGTCTATATGCTCCTTGAGCTTTGTTCGAATATTCATTGAAACCAAAATTCTTGCCACAGATTTCTGGTGGGGTTTTAAAAAGGATAAATCCACTTCTAGAAAAACCCCAATGGCATTGCCAAGATCTTTTAGAGAGGATGGGTTCCAAAATTCCAGTGTGAGGCTTGACAAATGTACCTAGACCAGGATTGTATCCAGCCTTTCACTATCAACATCGAACAAGGGTGTCCATTTTTTGGGCATAATGGGCATTGAATCGAAGAACCAGTTTTAGTACAGAATTTGCTTTGCCTCCTCTTTTTTGCTGAAGGTGAAACTAAACCATCCTTTTGACATAGCATCAACATTTGGCTCAGCCTGAATCAATCCCATCTAGTTTTTTCACATCCATACCTCCATTTCTTCTTGATTAGGGTTTCTGCCCCTGATCTTCCCCACAAGAACCAGTTCTGTTATATCTTTTGCTTCTTTAATGGAAATGTTGACGCCATAGATTAGGTTTAGGGTTCCTTAGCTTGGGTCAGGCATTTGTTCTTCTTCTTGCGCTTAGGGTTTCTTCTTTCCCCAACATCTTCTTCCAAGGAACCCTCTGTCGAATTATTGAGGCTGGTGTCTGAACCTGACCTTGGTAGGGTTTCAGGATTGACAGTTGGCTACAAGATGGAGGTGATAAACCCTTCTATATTGGGGTCTCCTTCCGGGAGAGACGACTCTGTAGGCAGCTGATCAAAGTGCGTGGGAAAGGGATTAGGCCATCTGTCTTCTCGCAGATCCCTGAGACTTAGAAGAGTCTGCTCAAGCAGAAAGGAGGCAGGGTCTGATGAGAAGGGTGCGCCGTCGGTGGCCGCATCTGCTGGAGGAAAAAACGTTATTGATCTTGGTGCGAAGATTGCGTTGTCAATTATTGCAATTGTCGGAGAAGGAAAGAAAGAAGTGTGGAGGCTCTTGAGATTCAACTCCAGAGCAAAAGCCACTAGCGGTGATGGCGAAGGAGCTGCGTGTGGGGCCAGTGGGAAAAACAAGGGCTCACAGTCTGCCATGTCGTCCATAGTTTCTGCGGCTGTAGAGGAGCTTCCAGCTGGCTGTGAGACCGGTAGCTGTGGAATTAGGGTAGAGCAAACAACTATTGTTGGGCTGATCGAGGCGACGAAGACGAGCTCACCCTGCCATGGGTCAACTGTATAATCCAAAATGTCTGTGTCTTCTCTATACGCCATATGGGGCTGACAAAACAACCCCCTTGGGCTAGCGGTTAGTCGCAATCACCTTTGCCTCCCTCATCAGATAAGAGCCCCCTGCGTCTAAAATTTTTCAGTGTTCCACGGGGACGCGTCTTGTAGGGTCGGGGACGCGTTTTCACGTTTCCTGCGTCCCGGGGACTTGGGGACTCCTGGGCAAAACTTTCCCTCCCCAACCATGCCCTTGGGAATTTTTTTTTAATGTTTTCCCATTATTTTCACATTTTACAATTCCTACTTGGTACTACTTAGAAAATAAACTGATATATCTAGTATTTACATTGCACAATCATTAATATAAATCAAATGAGTTATTATTTTTGATATTTTATTTTATTTTTATAATTTTAGAGATGTCCCCACGTCCCCCCCGAATATCCCTAAATTTGGGGGTGCTGTCCACGCGTCCTGAATGTGCGTTTCTCTGCTCCCACGTTCCCCCGTCTCGGAAACTTGGGGGAACATTGAAAATTTTCTCATATATATATATATATATATATAGTACCCCTGACATACCCAAGTACCCTGTTTCAAAAAGTGGCGTCCTTGTCCCCGTACCCAAGTTTCCTGCAACCTAGATTTACAGCAAACAAGCTAGACAACAATTTAAATCTGGAAAACACATCAGTAAAGGTATCCTACACTATATTCATTCTGATCTTTGGGGTCCATCTCCTGAACTCTCTTATGGAGGATCATCATATTTTGTCAGTTTTATAGATGATTACTCTAGGAAAGTCTGGATCTATTTGTTAAAGAGAAAAGTCGATGTTTTCAATACATTTAAGCTGTTTAGAACTTCAGAGCTTTGGTTGGAAAGAGCATTGGTAGGTCCATTAAATGTCTTAGAACAAATAATGGAGTTGAATTTACTTCTAAGAAGTTTGATAATTATTGCAAGAAGGATGGAAACGAGAGACATAAAACCATTGTTTATACTCCACAGCAGAATGGTGTTGCTAAACGCATGAATAGGAGTCTCCTTGAGAAAGCAAGGAACATGCTCAACAATGCAAAGTTGCAGCAGGAATTGTGGGGAGAGGCATTGTTTGTAGCTTGTTGCTTGGTCAACCAATCACCATGGACAACAATTAACTACAAAATTCCAGAAGAGGTATGGATAGGTCAACCATGTGACTATTCTAATATTAGAGTATTTGGTTGAGGCCTATGCACTTATTCCAAAAAATCAGCATTTCAAACTAGATCCTAAATCAAGTTGATGCAGGGGCATCTAGGTCCAAAAGATATAGTCAATGATAACTGAGAAAGACGCCCAAACGACAGTCAATAACTTCCAAAAGAATGGGAAGATAGGTCAACAAAAGAAGGATTGATGGGTAGAAGAGGAGCGCAATTATTTTGACCCTAGGTGGTCGATGACCAATGTCAAGGATGTTGAGTGCTCGATGACGACATTCCGTCCAAAACCCAAGGAAAAGTCGAGATGTAAAGCCGACTGGCTATGGTAGGTGAAATGACTAATTGTTTATCAGAGTCTGAGGACAGAGTAGCTAGAATAGTTGCAGATAGATATGGTGGTTGTTGTAGGACAACCGAACGACGCAGGTAGCTGAGTTAAGCCAAAGGATGCACTTGAAGCATTCATGGCGATGCTTGAGAGTAGGTGGACTTCTAGAAGGGAAGCTGAGTACTATACATTGAGGTGCACCTATAAATACCAATGCAGATGTAGAGAAGAGGATGTTAGATGGTGAGTTGTTGTTGTGGGTCGTTGAAGCTTGTAGAGAGGCTTAGACTGACAAATAAAGAGTTTAATTCTTTTTGTGTGTGTATTAAGTGTGGAGGACGTAACATTCCCTTTTGTAGTTGTATGCTGTTTGGCCAATATCCTCGGACTAGTCGAGCAGAGACTCGTATTATAATACCTTTGTAAAAAGAGATTGTTTTCTATTTAATTGAAAGCCATAATTTTTGGCAACATTCGTGTTGTGTTTGTTTGTTTGCGTTTTTGCTATGCGCACTAATCAATAGCCAAAAACCCAAAGAGTGTTGTTGCAATCTGTGCGATAAGAGGAGGAAGAACTAACTCAGAGGAAGTCCATCTTCCAAAAAAGGTAAAGATTCGAGATAGAGGTTATATGACCATAGTTGATTGAGGCAACACAAAGAATTTGGTCTTGACGAAGGTGATCGACAAGTTGGGGCTAGAATGTCGATCGCACCCAAATGCATATAAGGTGTAACGGTTACAAAAAGGTCATCATGTGACGATGGCATAGTAGTGCTTGATCAATTTTAAGATTGGAAGATTGCATGATAATGTATTGTGCGAGGTGATTTCGATGGATGCTTGCCACCTATTGTTGGCTCGACCATGGCAATATGACCAAAAGATGATGCATGACGGTCGACAGAACACAGTTACAGTTGAGAAAAATGGCGAGAGTTTTCGACTGCTTCCATTGGCTTAGGAATCAAATAGGTAGGGAAAAGAAAAAGGATATTGGGAAAAGCGAGTGCTGATGTGTTTAGTGAAGGAATTCCCAAAGGAGGAAGAGAACCAGCAATGTTGCTTTGCAATTATTCCCATGGGACCAAGTGTTGATAAGTCGACTGCAGATGTCCCAACGAATGTTGAAAAAGTGTTGTCGAAATTCAACGGCATAATGGTCGAGGAGATGCCAACTAGGTTACCGCCAACAAGAAGCATATCCCATCAGATTGACTTGATTCCAGGGCCTTGTTTGCTAAACAAGGTGCTGCATAGAATGACGTTGATGGAGAATGTTGAGTTGAACTGACAAGTCCAAGAGTTGTTGGACAGAGGATTGATTAGACAGCCTGAGTCCGTGTGCAGTACTAGCTATACTAGCACCCAAGAAAGGGGGAGTATGGAGGAGGTGTATCGACTTAAGGGCTATAAATAGGATTGCCATTTAGTATAGATTTCCATTGCCAAGGATGGATGACTTGATCGACTGTTTGAGCGAAGCGACATACTTCACCAAAATCAACTTAAAGAGTGGATACCACGTGATCCATATTAGAGATGGTGATGAATGGAAGATTGCTTTCAAGATGAAGGAAGGATTGTATAATCGACTAGTTATGCCATTTGGGTTGACCAATGCACCAAGTATGTTTATGAGGCTGATGAATGAGGTATTGAAACCATTTTTGGGGAAATTTGTCGTTGTCTACCTTGACAACATATTGATTTTTAGTTGGACAAGAGAAGAACACTTGTCACACATTCGACAAGTCCTACAGAAGCTAGGCCAGGAGAAGTTGTTGGTAAACCTGCAGAAGCAATTAGTATATTTGGGATTTGTGATCTCCAGACAAGGTCTAAAGATGGATCCATAAAAGGTTAGAGCAATCTTAGAGTGGTCGGAGCCGATGAGTGCCACAAAAGTGTGAAGTTTTCATGGACTTGCTAGTTTTTACCAAAAGTTCATCAAAGATTTTAGTGGAATATCTGCAACATTAACATTGTGCATGAAGACAAAATCAACTCGGCAAGCTTTTGAGGAGCTGAAGCAAAAGGTGATGAAGAGCCTAGTCTTAGCTCTTCCAGACTTTGAAAAGGTATTTCAAGTTGAGTGCAATGCAAGTGGGTTAGTAATTGGAGCTGTGTTGAGCTAGGAGGGACGACCAATTGCATTTTTTACTGAAAAGTTGGATGAAGCTAAGTAAAAGCATTCAATCTATGACCAAGAATTCTATGTTATTGTCCAAGCATTGAAGAAGTGGAGGCACTATTTGTTTCCAAAGGAGTTTGCGCTATTTATCGACCATCAGGCTTTGAGGTACTTGAACACCTTGTTATCATGAATCTTGTAGCTGCCTCGTAAGGTGATCCTATCTATGAAGGCAGAGGGTGAAGGCAACTAAAGTCATGACCTACGATATCCAAGACCTCTAAAAAAACTTAGATGTCAGGTTAGTCAAGGATATCGACACTTTAAACTCAATGGAGATACTAAGCCTAGGAGCGTCCGTATAACCAAGATGACCCTAAAAATAAGGAAATCAGGGAATCTTGATTAGATCTCTTAGTGGGATAGTTAATTAGAGTTTTGCACAAATACTAAGAGATTATGAGTGTTGATATGAAAATCCCCAATTGACCTTAGAGTTTTAAGCATGGAAATTGGATCTAGGGGTAAATGGTGAAATGAAGTAAAATTGGACACTCGAATTGATTCCTAGGTGTAAGATTAGACAATTGGAGGTGAAACTAGCAATACACAGTTTGCGGACTTGAAGATAGCCACTCTTCCCAAGGAGAGTGTCTCCCCCTAAAAGGTAGACTGGTGTGTTGGATGGGAAAATAGAGTCTGATGATTGTGAAACTTTAGACTTGGAGGTCTTAGAATTATTCCAAAGTGGGTTTTAAGTTGCATTAACCGTCACAAACTAGAACCTACTAAACTAATAGATGAGGGTTTTAAATTAGGGTTTTGAGTGAAACAAAAGTTCAACCCCAATTAGATAGAAAAATAGGAAGAGATATTACCCATGAAAACTTACTTGATGTTTTTGAGGATGAATGTCAAAGTGATGAAGATGATTTTTGCATAGATCAAGTGGAAATATGGTGAGATCCGACTTCAAACCAAACGCCCAAGGAGCCATAGATGCACCCTCTCTCATGCGGAGCCAAAGATCAAATCAATCAAATCGTCCAAGAAAAAGAACAATTATTGACGAGAAATAAAAGATCAGAGAGTAAGAGACCATGCGATAAAAATACTCCTTGTAACCACAAGATTTGGACAAAAGAACAAGGTAGACGTCTTCTACAAGTGTGCCCCTCTCCAAATTGATTTCCCTGTCAAGCAAGTAAGATGGATCCAAAAGATATGCTAGAAATTCACCAAGATTTTCCAATGCAAGCAAGAGATAGCATCAATCGATCACAAAGAACATTCTTCATTCATCCACTTAAGACAAGAGAAGCCATCAAAAAATGTTTATTATTCTTCAAGACCAATAGTGCCAAATTTTTTGATGGGATACAATGAAGAGGGTCTCTTCTTTATATAGATTTTGAGAGACAAACATTATCTTACTTTTTCATCCAACGATTGAGATTAAAACATCATCAACAATGGATATCACTTTTACATGAATCAATACATGGATCAACATGACCAAGTCAAGAGGGGCACACTATTTGCCCAATGATGCCTTACTAAGATGAATTACATCATAACAATGAGATATAACATGATAATACATCAAGGGGGTCACCTTAGGGGCTCAATTCTCCCTAGGACCCAATATAACATCATAACATAAAATATATCAATGTAATACCTCACATATCCAAGGTGAGGGGTACTCCATGGGGGATGTCCTCACTGAGAGAGCCAAATAAATAAATTTGGACATCAAATTGATTGAAACTGCTGCAAAAATGTTTGGATAGCAATAATAAATCATCTAGAGAAATTCCCTTGCCATTTCCTTGACCACACAAGCTAGATCGATTTCTTCAGTGATTTCCTAGTTCATTTTTTGGTGGTACATCCTCTGAAAATAATAATAATCATCATAACTTCATTCAGGCTAAGAACTGGGGCAAATTGACAACACATAAATGTCTGGAGACATGGTAGAATGGTACAAGTGACTACTCATACACATTGATCCACTAAAATGCCATAAATATCGTCATCTCATAATAAAAATAATAGCCATAGTCAATAAAAAAATCTTTGGAACTCAATAACTGTGACCATCTGGTGAAAACTGAGACTGCGATATTGGTCCTAGGCATGTCTGGAGTGAATATAGACATTGTTAATTTTTGTAGTTGCTACCTTGGGAACCGTGTTTGACTTGGTCAACTAGATTGACCATGTCAAAATACCCAATATGGAGGTGAGATACTAAACTGAGTCTAACCTGCATGCATCCAAGGTAAGAATTGCTCTAAGATGTATTTTAAAACCCAACTTAAATTATGCCATTTAGAATCAGGGTGACAATAATACATAATAATAATATTTAATAAGTTATACTTGGTGTCCTTGAGTAATCTTTGAATCCTCTAGAAGTCTCTTGTATATGCCATACTTACAAAGTTTAAACAATATGCTAGTGCAGAGTGAGGATGGAAACCATGCTAAAAAAAGGTGATGACCTCTACTTCATTTTGACCATTTGATCTCTTTGAATGATGACAAGTACACAACCATAATGACATATGCATGACATGTAGCAATAGGGGATGGTGGTGTCTCACAAATGGATAAAGTACTTGGGATTGTTTCCTTTAGGCTCTAACAAGTTTTCCATTTAAGAAGATTTAGCAATTTGCAGCATTAGTTCAACCTTCAAAGGTAGGTGCCTTGGAAAGCCTTATGGGCTTTCAGAAAATGACAAAGGCATAACCCTGACAGTCGAGCCTCACCCTGTTTCCCTGTAGGGGCAAATGAGTTGTACATTATACAATGAATGAGTGCTCATCCTTTGACCATTGACTTTTCAATTTTAAGGCATTTAAAAAAAGATAGTAGCCAGTCTATAAAGGAAAGTGCCTTGGAAAGCCTTTTGGGCTCGAGAAAATGACTAAGTCCTAGCCCCGTTGCCAGTGAGCATCCATGGCCTTGACAGGTTTGCTTTACCATGTGGGGGAAATGAGCCTTACATTATACAATGAATGAATGCTCATCCTTGGGCCATTGATTAATTTATAACAATTATATATAGGCTTTAGCGCTTAAAAGCACTACTAATTGCAACTTGCCGTTTGCATCATTTAGATATATCATTTATGTGTTTTGATGCTTAAGTATCTAAAGACACTGTTGGTTGGAGCACTTGTTTTGAGGACTAAAGAAAAACCATTCGGTGAACTTGGCCACACTGACCAAGCCACATACTTCAGAGATAGAGAGACAAAAAAACATGGAGTCTATCATGCATAGGGGTCAAGATGGGGAAAATGATCTTCAATCTCACAGGTCTCAATCAAACATAGGTGATGGGAAACAATCAATCATGGATGAGCTGGATGGATGGGGACAAGTGATACATGGAACCAACATAGCACTAAGGTCTAACAATTCTGTAAAGCATGGCATAAGCAACAATCTTTAACATCATATTCTTTAATCTTTCTCAACACAAGTTTAAGCATCAGTATAACATGTAACATAAGCATAGGACACCATAATCATCATTGCATAACAAGTCAAAGGTGTTATTATACATTAGAGAGCAAAATCCTACCAAGGAGCCATATACCTGATCTCACCATAATACATCTCTCTACCTGATATACCTATCAGTAAACTGTCTACCATATCTGTTTGTCACGTCCCCATACCTCCGACCGGCGTAGAGGACGCGACTACGAGCTTGATCAGACCGGGCTAACCGCCCATGAACATGTACAGGCATAAAAATACAATGCTGAGATGCTAAAACAGAATGCTGAGAAGAATGCATGACAGTATAATCATGCACAAATTCAATTGTTCATCATACACAGCCTAATTAATTCATCTTGCACAGCGGAAAACAACATTCATTCACACATTCATTATTTCAACATGTTCATTCCAATTTAATTAACAGTAAATATAGAATTGCAGAGGTAAAATGCACAAGATTGCTTATCTTATAAAAGCTTTGCTCCGCAACCAGCTACGTCGCTGCAACGTTCCACCCAACCATAGGCCAGCGTGCTCCTTAATCTTTCAGCAGCGCTGCCACCCCCGAGCTGGGCATGATTCTCCAAGGAATAAGGGAACTAGTACGCTGACACATAGCCAAAGATAACCAAAACACAGCCAAGCCAACTCAGTTGGGTTTGTCAGGCCATTCAGGAGCTGGAGAAGGCAAATTGCTAAGCTGGTGAGCTCATTACAGAGCCAAGAACACCCACACCAAAACTAGCCTGACCTCTAAGACACCCATCCACACCCAACACAAGGAATCAGTCCCTTCTCTGCTACACAGTCCCTCAGGCCCTGCATTCCCTTCCAGTGCTATTCAGGGGTGATGGAGAAGAAGGCCAGCCCTCTAGTTTTGTCTGTGTGGTTTCTAGCACCAGGTTTATCAAGCAACCAAGCCAAAATCCTTACTCCTCACACAGTCCAAAGACCAACCATTGCACTCAGGCAATCAATTTAGCTAACACAGCTTGAACAATAAAAAACGAATTACACAGCCCCATACGTAACAGCAAAACGACTCACAACATGGGGAAAACACACAGTCCTGTAGCTTATCAGTGAGCACAACTCACAGCAGGGAAAAACGTCCCAAATAGCCTGTGCGTGAGGCCAATAGTCGCTGAGACAGTCAAAAACGTGAATGGCTCTTCCCAGCCATGGTAAAAACTCATGAAATCACAAAAACGCGAATGGAAAAATGCACCAGCAGCTCAAAAACGTGAGGAAAACAACCCAGTCCCCAGCACTACAAAAACGACCTCCCATCCATGGAAAGAATGAAGCTAACAGTCAAAACGTGAAATCCAAACACACAGGAAAGACTTCAGCTGCTCCCCAAAAGCTCCAACGTGAAGAAGAATGGTCTGGAAAATGGAAAACGTGGATGTATGGCAGAATGGCCTGCGTTTTTGGGCATTTTCCTTGCCAAGGAAGTTAGAACACGTTTTTCAAAAATGGGTCTCTGCCCAATTCGAATTTGGTTGCCCATACTCTTCCCCTTCCATGCAATAACTAACTCAACCACATTCTGGCAGAAATAAATGATTGGGGAAAAAGACAAGAAAGGTAGTTGGCAATTTGATGGGTTTTCTCATAGACATTTGGCTTTTCCCCATTGGCACATAGGTTAAATATTTCACCTCCCCCTTATCCTTGGAATATCATGCCCCTTCGATTTAGTTGCCGCGACCGTAGCTGGTTGTGTTTATTTTTATTATAGATGCATATGTACATGATGCTGAAACTTAATATGTGCTGCATGCCCCGATATACCATCGGTGATAATTTAAATCCCAAAACATAGCATTATCGATCAATGGTGGGGCCTTGGCCTTTAGCTCCACACCGTGATCGTTACAATATATACATCATATACATCTAATGTAACGGGGTCAAGACCGGGACGTGACACTGTTGCTCTGCTCGAATGAAAAAAGCCACCACTGAAGTCATCTCATAGGATGAGGAGATCTCAGTCTTGGCAAGGAAATACTCTGCATCTGCTGTTGAATAAAGGCTTTGAATCTAAGTTGCCAGGAAACTTGGGGATGAGGAGGGGTACGGGGACAAGGACGGGGAAGAGGACACCAGATTTTGAAACAGAGGACTTGGGTACGTCGAGGGTACTATATATAGAAGAAATAAAAAACTAAATAATTTTCACTAGTATTGAATTTCAATAAGTAACATGCACATTGCTTCAAAGTTCATAAATCATCGATATAAAGCGGAAATTGTCCACATAATCATGCAGGTAAGTTTATGTTTACGAGTGTAGGTGGTGGCATCGTAATCTAAATGGTTCATAATTTTCTTGTTTATGTTTGTAAGTGCTAAGTCAACTATAGAATAAACTATCTTGATTTGCTCATGTAAACTGAATAAAATGTCTTGATCTCCTCATGTAAAATGAATAATTTGTTAGATTAGAAAGCCCTTATGAAAATAGTTAATCCTATAACTAATACAATTAGTTAATACTTAACTAATTAATGCATTAAAGAAGCATCTTATAAAAAAGGAACAAAATCCATAATGTTTACTGTTTGATTTGATAATTTCAATTTGTTGGTGAACATGATCATCGACAATACATTTTAAATTTTAAATGATAATACATTTATATACCAAATAATTTGATTTTATTCAAATAATTCGTGTATTAAACACAAATAAATGTCTTTCTTTAAATGTAATTGGCTCTCTCCAAGTGAAGTCAAATGTCAAATGAGCGTTGCGAAGGTAGGACAAGCCCACTGGGTGTTAAGAGGGTAGGGGAACACATCTCGAACCCTTCTCTCTTCATAATTGTAATCCTATTTATGAAGTTTCCTTGGAGTCCCCAAATCAGGGAATGAGGTCTCCAAAATCGAGGTACAGGGTCCCCAAACCAAGTGAAGTTTCTGATTTTTTGGCCAAAGGTTTTTGGTACTCGAGGACTTCGATAGGGACTTCATGAAACGTTTGAGAAGTCCTCGACTCGGTTTTCGAGACGTGGCGATGGTACCTGAGATGGGGATGCGAACCTAGCCCCCGGGGATGGGTACCCTTGCAACACAACTTTGAATGGCTCAAGTTGGAAATGATGATCAATGTTGTAACCCCATCTGAATGTTTGGCTTAGAAAAATAGAGAGATAAATCTGTATGTTGCATGTTGCATCATGGTATCCCAACTACAATATATCTGTGATTCCTAAGTATTGACATCTTGATCTATGACTATCATGAGTATACTGTATCTTGAATTATCTATGTGTCTCATAATCTTAGTGTGATTACTGATTTTATTTGTGAATGTGTAACACTAATTACTAATGTTAAATGTGCATTAATTCTGATTTTTATTGANTGTCTATATTTTTAATAAATAAATAAATAAATAAATATATATATATATATATATATATATATATATATATAAAGTGTCCTACGTGTCTTGATTTCGGTGGTCATCGTGTCTGTGTCAGACACTCAAATCCTTCTGTCCTTTGTGTCTCGTGTCCTCGTGTCAGGTGACTTAGGTGATAACACACTCATGCAAAGTTATACCTTTGTGTTGAATCATAAGTAGGGAAAGACTAATAGGGTAGTCGACGCATTATGTTGAAGAGTTGCATTGTTGGGGACAACTGTTGTGAAGTTGACGAGGTTAGAGTCGATGAAGGCTGACTATGAAGTTGATTTGTTGATGCACAGAAAGCGTCGAAGGAACCATGGAGTGTCGATAGTTGACAATACTTGGATTGGTTTATCCAAGAAGGGTACTTGTTCAAAGGTCATCAGTTATGCATCTCGAGAGGATCAGTGCGAGAGAATCTGATCAGGGAGTTGCATGGTGGAGGATTAGGAGGACACTTTGTTATTGACAAGACCAAGGCATTGGTTGAAGAAAAGTACTATTGGCCAGGGATGACGACGGATGTAAGGGAGTGGATTCGATTGTGTCGAGTATGCCAACATGCCAAGGGAAGAAGTCAAAACACGGGTTTGTATGCGCCATTTCTTGTATCGACTGCACCATGAGGAGATATCAACATGGATTTCGTTCTTGGATTGTCGAAGACATAGCGAGGGAATGACACGATCTTTGTGGTAGTCGACAGATTTTCTAAGATGGCTACTTTATTCAATGTTGAAAGACAAGTGACACGACGAATATTGTTGTACTATTCTTCAAGGAGATTGTGAGATTGAATGGATTTCCAAAGACCATTACTTGGAACATTCATACTAAGTTTATGGAGCATTTTTGGAGAACACTATGGAAGAAGCTTGACACGAAGTTGCAGTTCAGTTTTGCATATGATTTGTAGACTGATGGGTAGATTGGTCGTGAACAAGAGCTTGGGAAAGTTGTTAAGGTGCCTAGTTGTTGATCGACCGAAATAGTGGGAAAATGTGTTGGCACAGGCAAAATTAGCGTATAATAATTTAGTGAATCAGTTGACTAGGATGAGCCCATTCCAGATTATGAAAGTGAGAAGTCTGCATGGAGTAACAGATTTAGTTGACATGTTGACAAGAGTGAACGGTGCTGACGCAGCGTCATTTGTCGACCATATGAAGGAGGCACATGACCAGGTGAAGTGACAGCTTGAGAAGAGACGAACGAGAAGTCGAGAAGACTGAGCCAAAAGGAGAAAAAGTATTTGGTTTGATGGGTGAACAGAGACCTGGAAGATGCGACATGGATTCTAGAAGAAGAATTGAGGAAGCGACAAAGGCATGAGCAAAGTTCTTTTCAACCCCAAGAGGTTGATGCAGAGGGATCTAGGCCCAAAATAAATAGTTGATGATAACCAACGGAGACGCACAAAGGACAGTTGACGACCACCAGAAAAAAGGGAAGATAGGTCGACGGAAGAAGGATCAATGCGTAGAAGAGGAGCGCGGTAATTTTGATCGTAAGTGGTCGACAACCGATGTCAAGGATTTTAAGTGGTCGATGATGACATTTCGACCAAAACCTAAGGAAAAGTTGAGAAGTAAAGTCGACTGACTGTGGTAGTTGAAAGGACTGATTGTTTGCCGGAGTTCGAGGATAGAGTAGTTGGAACAATTGCAGATAGTTATGGTGGTTGTTGCAGGATAGCTGAAGGACGTAAGTAGTTGAGTTAAGCCAGAGGATGTACTTGAAGCATTCATCGAAATGCCTGAGTAGGTGGACTTTTAGAAAGGAAGTCGAGTATCGTGCACTGAGACACAACTATAAATACTAGTGCGCATGTATAGAAGAAGCTGTTAGATGGTGAGTTGTTGAAGCTTGTAGAGAGGCTTATACCAACAAATAGAGAGTTTAATACTTTCTATGTGTGTATTAAGTGTGGAGGGCATAACATTCTCTCTCGTAGTTGTATGTTGATTGGTCAATGTCCATTCTGACTAGTCGAGCATAGACTTGTATTATAATACCTCTGTGAAAAGAGATTGTTTTCTATTTAATTCGAAGCCATAATTCTTGGCAACAGTCGTTTTGTGTATGTTTGTTTGTGTTTTTGCTGTGCGCATTGATCAATACCAGACCACCCAGGTTGTGTCTGCTTCACAAGGAAATTGATCTTTGTTGGTTATGGTGATGGTATTAAGGGGTATATATTGTGGTATATATTTGATGAGCTTTCTCTATCAAATCTAGATGTAAGTAATGATTTGAAACATGTTAATGTACCACAGTTACAACAAATTCAATTTGATATTCCTTCATGTATGAAGAAGGAGCATGAGGATGTCCATGAAGATATTCATGAGAAAACTCCTCAGTAGGATGAACATACATAAACGCCTCAAGAAACAGTGGAAATGCCAAACCAAACTCTACGAAGATTTACATGGGTAAGAACTTTTCCAAATAGGTATGATGATTTTGTCACATCTGTTGCTTTGATTTCTAATGAAGGAGAATCTAGCCGTTATCAAGAAGCATTAGAAATGTTTAACGTTCACAAATGGAAACTTGCAATGAAAGAAGAAATGGATTCTTTGGCAAAGAAAACATGGGATCTGGTGGAACTTCGTGAGGATAGAAAAGTGGTTGGTTGCAAATGGGTGTTCATATTGAAGAAAGGAGCTGATGACAATGTTCTGAAGTACAAGGCCAGAGTGGTTGCAAAAGGGTTTTCTTAGAATGCAGGTATTGACTTTCATTAGATATTTTCACTAGTTGTGAAACTTGTTTCAATCAGAATTCTATTATCACTAGTTGCCTTATATGATCTAGAGTTAGAGCAACTAGATGTCAAGACAACTTTTTTACATGGATATTTAGATGAGGAAATTTTCATGGAACAATTGGAAGGGTTCGTTCAGAATCACAACAAGAGGTTTGTTTACAAGCTTAGGAGATCATTGTATGGCCTGCGAAGCAGTTTCCTAGGCAATGGTACAAGAAGTTTGATTCCTTCATGGTGAGTATGATCATTGTGTTCCCTTTAAAAAGTTGGAAAATGACATGTTCATTATTTTGGTGTTATATGTTGATGATATGCTTGTAGCAAGGAAAATCATGGTTGAAATTAGCAGGTTAAAGGCCCAGTTAGTTAGGACGTTTGATATGAAGGATCTAGGAGCAATGAAACGGATCTTGGGCATGGAAATACACAAACAAATAAATGGCAAGTTGTGGTTATCACAAGAGAAGCATATGGAGAAAATACTTTAGAGATTTGGCATGAATAAGGTGAAAATAGTTAATATTCCTTTAGCTTCTCATTTTAAGCTCTCTTTAGGTTTGAGTCCTAGTAATGATGAAGAAAAGGAGTATGTGTCGTGTACCATATCCTAATGCAGTAGGAAGTTTAATGTATGCAATGATAGGTACAAGACCATATATTTCACATGCAGTTGGTGTTGTTAGTAGAGACATGGCAAATCCAGGAAGAGAGCATTGGGCAACAGTGAAATGGGTGCTTCGGTATCTTAGAGGCACAAGTAATTATTGTATCACCTTTGATGGTTGCAGTGATGTAGTTTGTGGTTATGTTGGTTCAGATTTTGCAGGTGATCTGGACAAAATGAGATCCACTTCAATATATGTTTTTATTCTTGTAGGTGGTTCTATTAGTTGGATGTCAAAGCTTCAAAACATTGTTGCTTTATCCACTACAGAGCCAAAGTATATATCTGCTTTACATGCTTGTAAAGAGGCAATTTGGTTAAAAGGTTTGTTGGGTGAGTTAAGAAGGTTTCAGAACACTGTAAAATTTTACTATGATAGTCAAAGTGCTATTCATTTGGCTAAAAATCCAGCTTATCACCACAAGACAAAACATATTACTGTAAAGTATCATTTTGTGAGACAAGTTATTGATGGTGGAGTGGTTCTTGAAAAGGTCCACACTGAAAAGAATTGTGCAGACATTCATGAAACTAGTCACATTAGAGAAGCTGCGTTGGTGCTTAGCTTCTCTTGGCTTGGAAGAAAGGTGATGGATAAACAATGGGCACGGTATCAGGTAAATTGTTGTCAAGGTGGAGATTGTTGGAAACTTGTGACAGCCAGATCTTCCGGTCATTATGTAACTGTCTAATCGAGTAACTAAATTGGTCAGTTATGAGTACATGTGTAAGAAATATTGTTTAGTCTTGTATTCTTGTAGAAGGAATTTTTTGATAAGAGTTAGAGGAGGAAAGGCTGTTGTAATCTTCATGTTTTTGAACAATAAGAGAACCAATGCCATTGCTCTGTGAATGTTTCTCTCTTGAGGGTTTTACCACGTAAATCACTGTGTACATTTGATATGATTTCCATTTAAATTTTTGCTGTGTTAATTTCTTCCGCTGCATATTAGTTTTCTGTGCCTGTTTGATCCAACAAGGGATACCTTAACAGACCTGCATGTCAATCTAGTTGACATCCATAGACTTGCTATTTTGTTTTAGTGTTTTAATTGCTTCAATGGGTTTGGGCATGTTTTCTCACGCTGTGGGAGAACAGTTTTTTGCTTTATTTTATTTTAGTTTATCAGATTTCATTGGAGGCGTATTAAGTGCGTTCTCTTCGCTGTTTATGGTGGTTAGTTATTCACAGTTCCATTCACCTAATTTAGTCATTTGTGGACCTTAATATCCTTTCTTTCTGTCTTACTTTCTCTATATTAAAGATGAGATTATATTAATGACTAACTAATGTTCCCTGTTTGTATGCAGCATTAAAGCGGAGCAGGAAAAGAGTTAGAGCTAAGATAAAAGAAGTGATCGGTTATACTTCTCTAGATCACATGTCAGCTACACGTAAAATAAGTGAGCTGTTTGTGCAAGCCTCTAGTGGTGATCAACATGCCAACATGTTGGCAGATGCAGAACACGATCATATGGAAAAATGGAGGTCTCTTTTCTCCCACATGGACCATTCCCTGAATGCTGAGGGTGCCAAGCTTGTAAGTTTGGATTATTAATGAGCCAGATTTTTCTTGCTAGCAGTCTCTTGTTTGTCAATCATCTGCTTATAGTCCTAAATAGCTTTGTTTTTATTGTACCGACTTCTTGGTTATTCACTATATGCTTTTGCCCTTTTCCATAATGTGATATCGGTTGGCCAATAGTATACTTATAACAGAGACGTGCCAATGATGAATGTTGTATCCCCCTATTATAAGATTATACTAGGACATGAATATCGGACACTAGGACCTTAAAAGGAGGCTTGTGAGGGGTAGCATGGTCCTTAGTTTTTCTTGCTGGAACTACTCCAACAAGGCAAAACATACAAGTTCAGAGAAGAAAATTGCAGGATCAGGGAGAAACGTCAGTTGATGATGGGCATTAAAGCCATCCCTACACTGCTCCAAAATCATGTAATTTGGCGCAATAGGATCTAGGGTAAGACCACGATATAATAGAAAACTGATTGTATAACCACATGCAATTGTATCTTTGTTTGCAGGAAGCAAGTTTGCAGCGAATTAAGGAAATGCAAGCACATTGCAAGTGGGGTTTGGAAGAGTTTCAAGGGATCACATCAGATTGCCCCCAACAGCAACGACCAGAATCTTTGGGAGATGAATTCAGGTATGTAGAATTAATTTTCCGCGAGTCTTCAAAAAAGTAATGCATGTAATGCTATGTGTAGAATCTCTACATACGTATGTCTCTTTAAAAATTAATTTCTTTTATAAATATCAATAAATTTCGTTTGGGAAGTGAGTTATCCTGATATGTCAACAATTTGGTATCCAGGCATTTAATTATATGAAAGATTGTAGAAATTTGAACCATTTGTCAAAAGGGTAGTAGTTCTAATTGGCTGAAGCCTATTTTCAGGTCCAAGGTTGCATCTGCAAAAATAATAGAAAGACGATTTGCTGTGGAGGCTGCAGCAGCTTCAATTTATTCAACAGCCAATTTTGTCACAACAGAGGATGTTTCATGTTTCTAGCGATTTTGTTTTCCTTCCATGATTCTTTATTATCTCGTTGGGAAGTATTCATTCCTTGTATACCAGGGATAGATGGAAGTTTAGTCAATCAAAAAATTTGAGGTCTTTTTTGAGGGTTGATTATCTTTAGAAGTCCAGCATTTATTTATGCACGAGTTTATTTGACAATGATCACCTGCTTTCTCTCAAGCATGATATGCAAGTGACTGCTTAGAATTTCAGTTGGTGTAGTTATTGGCATTAGTATATTCATGTCTTCAGCTGAAAGTCAGATAATATGCATCCCTGTTTGGAAACTACAATTCTTTGGGAATAAACCTTATATACTTATATAACAACAAGGTGTGGCCTGCACAACCTTATGTACTTATAAATCAAACGCTTTCATTAATTCTTGTTTTGATAATGCTAGGGACTTTGAGATTATTGTTTGTATGTGTTTTAAAGTATAGTAGCATAATTTGAGTATAGATACGGATACAAATACAATTCAATACAGAAAAAATATGTAATGAAAAAATCTAGTACAAATAAAATAGGGAAGTGGTTTGCTTATATATAATAGTTTTAATCAAATATTCACAAATATATCATAAATGTACAATATGACATTTATATAATAAAATCAAACATATATTAAGAAAACAAAAATATAAAGTACCAACAATCCGTGATATGGGGTGAGAGATGGCAATTAGTTAATAAATATTTTAATAAGAAAGCGTGAAAATGAATGGTATTTCTTTTTTATAATGTTTAAATAATTGAAGTTTGTTTTTTTTAAAATTCATATTTAAAATTTAATTGTTCACTAGTAAGAATCCATGTCCGTATTACAAATACACCGAATACTCAACTAATTTGAATTTGTTCTGAATTTTTATACATGCAATACTAATACAACTAAATTCTCCTATGTTTTAAAGTTGCAAGTTTTTTTTTTATCTTTCAAATTTAGATGATTTTTTTCTCATTCTTTACTAGTACTTGGCTGATCTTTGCTACAAAATAAGGATCAGAAAATGAAGTGCTCTTTACTCTGTGTAGAATATAACTTTTTTTTTGCAAGAGAATAATGATTGATGCCAATTAGATCGTGTTAAATTATTGCATTGAGTAGCAAGGCGCTCTATAATTCAGTATGGCAGAGATGTTGTCACATAACATGGGTAATGATGATGTGACAACTCCTAGGATTTATAATACTCCCTTGTCCAGTTATAGTCTATTAGATCATTTGTGTAACTTAGGAGTCATTTACTTGATATTGGGTCTACTAGTACCATTGGGTCCACTTGGGCCATTGGTGCCACCAATACCAACCACTAGAGTGTGGGGAACACATATAGAGGTTAATTGACACTTATTGCATGTTCATGCATTAGTTAATGTGCCTTTAAGACCAATCTCTACAATTTAGGAGCCACTTTGAGAACCGCCAACAACCTCCATCAGTTGGTTGTGGTAGGTAAGTAGTTATGCTATGTTAACCTCCAGTTACATTCAATTAGATGTCTTTCAAATCAATTAGCGCTAGTCTTGCATGGCTGCATGAGGGTAGGCGCCTTTTCTCACCTACCTTATCAGTTTAACTAGTTTAACTGATTGATAGACTAAATTAGACATGTGGAGTTAGATTAGTGAGTTTCGATAGTGATTTAGACACTTCTAGTTAGCTAGTTAGTCAGAATTGAGTTGGTAGATTCGATTCTTATCCACATTATTCAAATTCTCTTTATTGTAACACTGTTGTATATTAATGGAATTAATGTTGTAATTTACTGATTAATTTTTATCAGTTTTCTTTGAAATTTGTTTTGCTCAGTGTACATTGTTCATTCCATTGCGCTTCACACTTGTACCTTTCAATTGCACTCATTGCCTGTAGACCAATGGTTCAATAACTCAGACATGGTATTAGAGCCTTGTTCAGGCTAGCAACAAGTTTGTATGATGTCCATTGCACACCATAACCAATTGGGTTTCCACATCATTCCTGCAATCTCTGCCTTGGTAACTTTGGATTCGTCTAGAGAAGTCTCTGTAGGTGTGACAAACCCTAAGAAAGTGTATATGTCGAGATGGAAGGCTTGAAATCGACATGATTGCGAATTGTTTTTGGTTTTTGCAGTGATACATGTCGGTACCTACGTAGCTTGTTGAAGAATTGACTATTCAGAAGAAAGATTGATGGATTCCTCAGCTCTTGTTCCCCAGATCCTTACACCCTTCAACTATGTTGATTGGAGGGCATATATGCAGGTCTCCTTTTGCAAGCTTGGCTCGTTTAGGATGACAATGTGCATAGAGACAGAGCCTCATCACCCTACTGAGAAAAATAAGTTCTTGAATCGATTGGATGAATCGTTTGACTTCCTATGTATTCATATCTCTCGGGATCTTCTCTTTCATCTTGAGGGACTGAGGACCCTGAAGGAAGCTTGGGAGAAGCTTGAATTCTTGTTTGGAAAACAAGATGAGCTTCGAGGGCACATCTTGGAGAATGAACTCAATGCATTGCAACCCAACAATTTCGAAACTTTCCAACAATTTTTCACAAAATTCAAGTCACTAGCACTACAATGTAGGTAATGCAGAATAAACAGGAAAGATGAGCAATTGGTTCTATCACTTCTAAGCAAGCTTGGCTCATAGTACTTTGTCTTTGTCTCTACCTTCCATTATGGAAGAGCTTCCATCCCCAATTGGAAGATTCTTTCTCTAGATGAGTTAGTTGAGTCTTTAATACAAAAGCAAGATAAGTTGGTTCAAATAGAGCCCTTCTAACTTCCAAGAATCAAGCTTTTCTAGTGTTGGACTGAACCAATGCGCAAGCTAAAGGGAAGCACAAGGGGAAGGAGCCTAAAGCCTTTGATTTGAATCCAAAAGAGAATCAAAAGTCTTCCAAAGGAGCCTTGGGCTCTAGGAGAAATATTTTTTTTTGAAAAGACTGAGTGTCCCTACTGTATGAGGGGTTTTCATCTTGAAAGGAAATGCATGAAGAAGTAGATTGACCAACTGTCAGCCCTCCTTGAACATAACAATATTGCCCTTCCACAAGGAGCAAAGAAGTCTGGTGCTGAACCACCGACAAAAGATCATGAGAGATTCCATGCCTTGAAGGTGGGATTTACTCAGTTGAAAGCTTACTTGATTGATTTTGGAGCATCCAACCACATGGTTTTCTCCAAGGAATCCTTCTCCACTCTCTCTCTATCAGGAGGACCTAGCATTCACATGGGAGATGACTCCCAAATACCAATTGTCGGGAGAGGTTCAAATAAAATCCAGCATGGTGAGTTCAAGAATGTACTCTATGTACCCTCTCTTGCAACAAATTTGTTGTTTGTTTATCAAATGACCCATACAGGCTCTCTCAAGAGAGTTACATTCGACTCTGACTCAGTTGAAATCACAAAAAAAACTACTAGAAATCTCATAGCGAAAGATATTGTTAATCATGCCACAACGATTTATGAGTTCTCTCATTTTTTTCTTGTTTCACATCCTACAGCTCTATTAACTCATGCTAACAACACCATCAAGATATGGGATGAGAGATTTGGGCATCTCAATTTCAAATATCTCTAGTAGCTCCACAACGATAAAATAGTTGAAGGCTTGCCTCTCATCCAAACATCCGATGGAGTATGTCCTGGTTGCTTGGTAGGTAAGCATCCAGAGAAGAGGTATGAAGTTGGAAAGGCAACTAGGGCTGCCTCTACACTTGATTTGATACAGAATGATGTGTCAGGACCAATGTCTACAACATCAATTAATGGTCCCAGGTATTTCCTTACTTTTATTGATGACTGTTCTAGGTTTTGTTGGGTATATTTCATGAAACAAAAATCACAAGTATTTGGAAATTTTAAAGTTTTTAAAGCTTTGATTGAGAATAGTTTAAGGAAAAAGATCAAGTCCATAAGATCAAATAATTGAGGTGAATACATTAAAAGAGATTTTTATCATTATTGAGAATTAGAGGGGATTCGAATGGAACACTCAATTCCATACACACCACATCAGAATGGTGTGGTTGAGAGGAAAAATAGATCATTGAAGGAGGTGGCAACCTGTCTTCTCCAAGCCAAGAATCTTCCTCTTTTTCTTTGGGTAGAAGCTGTAAATTGTGCTTCATACATACAGAATAGAGTGCCTCATAAATCAATGGTTGGGGCCACTCCATTCGAAGCATTGCATGGGCATAAGCCTAATGTATTTCACTTGAGAGTTTTTGGTTCCAAAGCTTGGGCCAGAATATCCATGGATAAGAGAAAGGCCTTCCAAGATCAGAGGAGTGAATGCATATTGCTGAGATATGCTGAAGACGCAAACACATATAAGTTGATGGAACTTGCAACTAGGAAATGCTTCATTGAGTGCAGTGTTCAGTTTGAAGAAGACCAGTTGTTTGATCTACCACCATCCGAAGCAGAAGAAGGTATAACAACTCTTTCACTACCTTTAGATGATGATATTTTGTCACATGTTTCAGATTCAGATGAAGAGGATCAAGATCAACATGATCTTGGTATTGAGGCTGAACCTTATGAGATTCTAGATCCAGATCCATCTCCTATCCCAAATCAGTGGCCTAATCCTAAATGTATTAATCTGTCACAGTAATCTAGGGACTAAACACAAGTCTAATCAAAGATTAATAACAATAAGTCATGAAAATGGTGTAATAGGGCTACAAAATGAGTAGCCGCTCTGTATATTCACACAAAGAATGAGTAATACAATACAATGATCATGTTGCAAGCATGAGTGACAAAGCAATTCGAATTCCCAAGGAGGTCATTCGAATTGAATGAATGAGTCTAGCTTAACTGGATGTAAGCCACAGTCAACATTCAAGTTAACCACCGATCAAAACTCTAATTGACTCAACTAAGCCCTAACTGAAGTCGGAGTGCAATAAATGATTGAGTCTAACTTAAAGTAGGTCAGACATATGTCACAACAAGCCAACCATCAAGTGGCAGCGCTTCAATGACTCCAATGAACCCCAATGAGGTTAACTGAAGTGTAACTAAACATCAGAAGTGGTTGGAGGCGCCCTTGTTGACTCTAGTTCATTAAATAATCATTAAATAATCAATTTAATGAAGGAAGGCACCTTCACTGCTCTGTTTAACTTATTGTAACCATTAGTTAGCAATATGGTGCATTAATGACACACAGATCACACCCGGAGTGCTCCAGTTAGCCTCCTCGAATGTAGGAGAAGACTAAGTTAGCCTCCTTGACTGAAGGTAGGCATGGATGTGATCTAGCTGATGTCATCTAGTGCTCCTCTGATGTTAATTAAGTCAATAATACTTAGGATAGTGGTTTAATTAGGCCAAATTGACCAAAATGAGTGTGTAAGGTGGTAAATGTCTCCAACACCCCCCCTTAAGCTATACTCAGGAGGAGTAGAAAACATAAAATGCATAAAAATGCTAGGGCCACGACAACTAAGGCCATAGGTCACCTTGTACAATGCTGAAACTGAAACAATGCTAAAAAACAAACTAAGTGAGGAAAAGAGGGAAAATCCCCCCCTCAAGCTGAACATTGAAAGTAGTCTGAATCACCCTGATGAACTCACCCCCGACAGTGAACGGAGGTAAGTGAACTTCTTTTCTGAAAATCTCTTGGTGAAGATGTTTGCAATTTGCTCATCAGTCGGGCAGTATTGCAGAATGATGGTCCTGTCATGCACTAGCTCTCTGATATAGTGCATGTGGATCTCTACCTGCTTGGTCCTCTGCCTGGTAACTGGATCTGTGGATATCTTAATAGCACTTTGATTGTCACAAAAGATGACAGTGGACAAAGTACTACCAAGATCAAACTCTGAAAGAATGCATTGCAACCAAGCTGCTTGGATGCAAGCATTCACCACTCCTCGATACTCGGCCTCTGCTAAAGATAATGCTATGGCAGCCTGCTTTTTTCTAGACCAGCAAATGGGGCCACCACCAAACATGAATACATATCCGGAAGTAGACTTTCAATCAATAGAATCACCCGCCCAATCGGAATATGTGTATCCAACCAGCTCTAGCTCAGAGTCTGCAGCATAGTGAATGTCGTAAGTCCTGGTTCCCTGAATATACTGGAGGATCCTCTTGGCTGTGTTCCAATGAAGATCACGGGGCTGCTGCATGTATCTTGATATGGCATTCACGTCATAACAGGTATCAGGCTGAGAATGTGTCAAGTACAACAAGCTACCAATCAACTGTTAATAGATAGTGCAATCCATGGGAGGTGTGCTTTTTCCTTCTTCAAGGCTGATCCCTGAAAGGAAAGAGAATGCTGCAGGCCTACATTCAGCCATGTTAAACTTGACTAACAGGTCTGATATGTATTTGGACTGAGTGACCATTATCCCATCAGAATTTTGCTCAATTTCGAGCCCCAAAAATTGTTTTAGGAGCCCCAAATCACTCATTTCAAAGGCATTGTGGAGAGCAGTTTTGATGGCTGAAATAGAAGCGACTGTGCTACCTGTGATCAGTAAGTCATCAACATATAAAACAATAATAATCAAATGACCATCATACTGCTGTAAATACACATTTGGATCTGATCTACACCTTTGGAAGCTTTGCGAGAGAAGGAAGGCATCCATCTTGGAATACCACTCTCTTGGGGCCAGTTTTAACTCGTATAGTGACTTCTTTAGCTTGCAAACCAAAGATGGATTGGTGATGTAGCCCTCAAGCTGCTTCATGTATATCTCCTCATGAAGATCTCCATGCAGAAATACTGACTTAACATCCATATGATGCACTTCCCAGTGCTTGGATGCCGAAATTGCCAAAACTAGGCAGATGGAGTCCATTTTTGCAACTGGTGCAAAGGTCTCATGGTAGTCCACACCTTGGACCGGAGAGAATCCTTTTGCCACCAGCCTTGCCTTATATTTGTAGGTGCTTCCATCAGCAACAACCTTGGTTCGAAACACCCACTTGCATTGAACCAATTTCCTTCTCGGAGGAAGAGAAACTAGCTCCCAAGTAGTGTTTTTCTAAAGATAATTCATCTCTTCATCCATGGTAACTTGCCATCTCGATTCCTTCCGAGCATGGTAGTAGGACTTTGGGTCTGAACTAATCATCAAATAGCAAGTTTCAGATAGCAAATTATCAGGACAAAAGAGTGCAATACTTGCTCTTTCGAAATCAGACCGGGTTCTCCTTGGATCATCCAGATTTCCAATCTTATCTCCTGCGGAGGAGAGTGTCTGTCGGGCCCATGTGGGAAGATGATTTTGTAGTTCAGGTTCTGATTCAACATCTGATTTTTTCTACACATTGATATCAGAAATCAGAGGATCCAAATTAGGGTCATCACCCCCAATTTATTCATCCAAAGATTCAGTAGAATAGGAAGGAAATTCAACAGTTTTCTCCTTCACTAGTTCCACCTCCTGAAGAGGCTCATCGAACTTGACACTTCTCTTGATGATGATCTATTTTGTTTTGATATCCAATAGCTTGAAACCTTTTGATTCATCAGGATACCCAATAAACAAACATTCTATGCTTTGCGGTTGCAAAGCCCTTCTTTTATCAAGTGGAATTTGGGCCCATACAGTGGACCCAAACACCCACAGGTTCGACACATCCGGCTTGTGTCCGAAGTATGCTTCGAAAGTGCTATTCCATTTCATGGATGAGTGTGGCACCTTGTTCTGAATGTATGCTGTAGCATGCATGGCTTCAGCCCACAAATTTGCAGCCAACTTCTTTGATTCCAACATACAGGTGGTCATCTCCTTGAGAGACCGATTCTTCCTTTCCGCTACTCTGTTCCACTGGGGAGTGTAGGGAATTGAATGTTGGACCTGAATACAACTTTGGGAGCATATGTGCAGCAACTCATTATTGACATACTTCTCGCCATTATCAGATCTCAAGATCTTGATCTTAAGCCCAGAGGCATTCTCGATCAAGGCCTTCAGTTCAGAAATTTTTTCACATACTTCAGACTTCTTTTTGAGAAAGAAGATCCATGTGTACCTTGAAAAATCATCAATAAAATTCAGAAGATACCTTGATCCATTCATGGATGTGACAGACATTGGACCGCTGATATCAGAATGTATCATCCCCAATATTCATGTAGCTATGTTTTCCCTCTCTCGATCAAACTTGTGCTGAGGGTGTTTTCCAACCACATAGCCCTTGCAATTTCTAGCGGTTGCCTTGATGACCCAGAGGCCTTCAACCATGGATTTTTTCTGTAATTGCTGCAAATATTTGAAATTTAGATGGCCAAACCTTTCATGCCACATCCTACTAACTTCATGCCACAACATAATGGGGTAGTGGAACGGAAGAATAGAACCATCATGGAAGTTGCAAAAGCCATGCTTCATGGTCAAGACCTTCCTATGCATCTTTGGGCGGACGTTGCCAAAATAGTGGTATATGTACAGAACCGTACTCCACATAGAGTACTCAAGAACAAGACTCCTGAAGAAGTCTTCTCCGGAAAGAAACCAGAAGTCAGCCATCTCAGAATATTCAGTTGTCCTGTGTACATCCACATTCCAAAAGAGAAGAGGACTAAATTAGATCCTTTAGGAAAGAATGGTATATTTGTGGGATACTCTGAAAGCTCGAAGGCTTACAGAATATATTTCCCAGGATATAAGAATATTGACATCAGCAAGGATGTGACATATGATGAAGACACGGCTTACAACAAATCCAGAAAGAGACCTGCTGAAGAACCTGAAGAAACAAAAGCACCCAAAATTCATGATACAACCATGAATGAAGAAACTCGAGAAGAAGATCGAGAATTATTGC
>LPNX010588822.1:263336-517323 GCA_001517045.1 Pseudotsuga menziesii | reverse complement strand
TTATTATTCTCTCTCTCTCTCTCTCTCTCTCTCTCTATATATATATATATATATATATAATCTCTCTCTCTCTCTCTCTATATATATATAATTGTTTATTTTGAATTTTGAACGACTACCATAGAATCAATTTTGATAGTACACTTAACTCATCCTCATTTGTAGATGAAAAAGCATAAGTCGTAGTCCACCCCAAATCTCAAATAAAAATGCCTATAGACATACTTATTTGATAATTAAAATTTAATAAAATTAACTCTAATTATACTTTTAATAATCTACAATTAAAATTTAATAAAAATTATAATATTTATCTACAAAAAAAATTTAATAAAAAAATATAATACTTCCATATTTTGCATATCTTCTCCAAGTATATATTTTATTTATTAGTTACATCAATAGACGTTTTTATTTGAGATTTGGGGTGGACTACGGCCTATGCTACTTAACTTGTCGTTAGTGAACACCGATAAGTCACAAGTTAAGTGTCACTAATAAGTTACCTCTCACAAATTGTCAGTTATCCATGTATCAACTTGGAGTTATCCATGCATGAGATGCTAGTTATCCATGTATCAATTAGTTTTTATATTCGTTTTGTAATAATTGTTTATTTCGAATTTGTAATGATTACCATATAATCAATCTCGACAATAAACTTGTCTCATACTCATGCAATCTAGAAAAAGCATAGGGTCTTGTTCGCCCCTAAATCTCAAATAAAAACACATATTGGTATAATAAAAAAATAGAATACAAAAAATAACTTGTAGCTATGAATGGATAACTCGTAGTGATGCATGGATACCTCATAGATAATGAATGGATAACCAAGAGTTAATGGAACATAACTAAAAGAATGTAAGATTAAAAAAAAGAATATAAAAACAACCTATAAACATAATTATTTGATAATTAAAATTTAATAAAATTAACTCTATTTATACTTTTAATAGTCTACAATTAAAATTTAATAAAAAAATATAAATTCACTAAATTTTAATTATTATTTTGTAGTTGCATATAATAAGGGAAAATAACGAAAGTTCACAATGCAAAATAAAAAATAATATATTTTTTCATTTACATTTTATTAATTCATAATTAAAGTTTAATAAATTAACTTTAAAACCATCTTAATTACACTATATTATACATAAAAAACAATTTAGATGTAAATATCCAAATAATAAATAAATTATTTAGATTAGTACATTACATGTACATATACATGTTTATTTTAATAGTTTTGTGTGTAAATGTTCATATAATAAATAAATTATTTAGATTAATATATTACATATACATATACATGTTTATTTTAATAGTTTTATGTAAATTTTAGTTTATTTATTAAGATTAATACATTACATATACATATACATGTTTATTTTAATAGTTTTTGTGTAAATTTTAAAACCAGGGAAACTTTATATGAAATATACAAATGAAATATAAGTTATTATTTTTTTAATATATTTTTATATAACTTATTTTTCTAAATACATATTTTATTTATTAGTTATATTGATAGGCGTTTTTATTTAAGATTTGGAGTGGACGACTTATGCTTTTTCATCTACGAATGAGGATGAGATAAGTGTATTGTAAAGATTGAATTTATGACACTCGTTCAAAATTCAAAATAAACAATTACTAGCAAAACCACTTAACTTGTGGTTGGCGAACACCGATAAGTCACAAGTTAAGTGTCATTAATAAGTTCTCTCTCACAAACTGCGAGTTATCCACACATCAATTAGGAGTTATCCATGCATCAACTACCAGTTATCCATGTATCCATTATTTTTTATATTCGTTTTTTAATAATTGTTTATTTCAAATTTGTAATGATTGCCAGAGAATCAATTTGGACAATACAGTTATCTCATAATCGTGCAATCTACAAAAAACATAGGTGCTTGTCCACCCCAGAATCTCAAATAAAAACACTTATCCGTGTAATAAAAAATAGAATATAAAAAATACATGGTAGTTGATGAATGGAACTGGTAGTGATGCATGGATAACTCATAGATAATGAATGGATAACCAAGAGTTCATGACAGATAACTAGAAGAATGTGAAATAAAAAAAAAGGAATAAAAAAAATAACTGATAGCTGATAAATTGATAACATGAAGAATGTCGTAGATAACATGTCGCTAGGCATGGATAGCTCAGAGTTGAACCCGTTTAACTAGAAGAATGAGGAATAAAAAAAAGTTTCCAAATTGTCTTTCATTCCATTGTTATCTCTCAATCATTTGATCCCTAGCCGTCTAATCCATCCACCAACTATGTGGGTGTGAACCTTATCTGAGACAAATAGGAGAGAAGTTACAATTTTTTCAATACTTGTATATACTGGCACAACCACAAGTAAAGTGGCCGGTGAATGCCCATAGGCACAACCAACCACTTAGTTTTGTGAAGATAACTAGTTGTTAAACAAAGTCTAAAATATTTAATTTTATATCCATTATTAAGACCAAATTGTTAGAGTTAATATAAGCACAAAACAAATACTAAATAAAAAAAACTAATATGAAAAAACAAACCAAAATCTAAGATAATATCTAAATGCCTATCCCCTGTAACAATGTATTTCACTTATAACATAGAAAATTAAAACCAAAACTTATAAAATAAAAAACTTAAAATCAATTTAAATCCAACCAAACTTACTTTTAAACCAAGACTTATAATTTTTTTTTTTTAAAACTAACTTAAATCCATCCAAACTTACCTGTAAAATCTTCTAAAATGTAAAAAAGTTAAGATAAAATACTTTACACAAGAAGTGGATCCCTCTCGGCGTTTAGTAGATCCCAGTTTAAAATGGATCTATTCTAGTGGTCTAAGAAATTGTGACAAAGGAGCAAAGTAGTCAAAATCACAAGGGGATCACACCTTGCTTGGGCCACACCAACCCTTAGCATAGCTGTTTTTTTGGCGTGTCCCCCCTATCACCATCGCCATCCAGTTTCAAACCCTAAACTACCTAACAAATAAAACCCCACAAATACCAATTGTAACAATAAAACTTAAAAGATGTAATACTTAATATAAATCTCTTGAATGTTAAAAAAAACTTCATTTTAAAAAATCTATGTAAAATTTAAAAATGGAATTGACTTTGTATAGAATAGAAATAAACTCTTCTCATTTACGTGAGTGTATTCTCTATATAGTTTATTATATATATTTTGTTTTTGTTTTTTTAATAACGTTTTAAATTAAATGAATTTTATCAGAGATTAACAAATAGGGAAGTAATAATTTCTTCAATAAAATTTGTCTCATTTATTTAAAAGAAACACAAATCATATATAAATAAATAAATAAATATTAAGTTAAAATTTAAAATAAAATAAAATGTATAAGTAAGACGAGTGGATTTTGAATGTGTTTTGGTTTTAAGAAGATTTTTCTTTGGCCTTCTGTTTTTGCAGCTTTCGTTTCGTTGCTTGCAGGCGTGGAGTTCTTTGAGCTTCTTTGCTCAGCGTCGTGGGTCTCAGATGCTGGTTTTGGTGTTGTTATTAGTTATGCTCTTGGCGAGATTGGTTTGTTCCTCCTGCAATGCTCTGGTAAGATGTGCAGTTTCTACAATTTGATCTGCTGCTCTCATTGAAGGCCGTTGCTGTGCAAAGGGAGTTTTATCTAGCAAATACGAGGCTTCTTCTACTGGAGATCGGATAGGGAGATGCTGGTATATTAGACTCTATCTATATTTCTTGGCTCAACTTCTTGATCGGATTGCAAGCTCATTCTGCTTCAGTGCTCGAGGAATTTTTGCAACAAGAAGCTCTGGTTTGTATTTTGGATATTTTCTGGGAATAGCCCTTTTAATTTTTGGCTAGGATATGTCCATCTCTTCTTGTCATAGCTTCCAGACTTTGTTTGAGTTATGGATCCTGGAGAGCCCCCCCCCTTCACTTCCCCTAGATCTTGAACCGTTTAAGCGTCTTATTTACTCCAGTGCGAAGAGGAAGGGACCCCCATTGACTCAGACCTTAGTTACGAAAACTGAAATCCCATATGTTTATCTACCAGTAGATCGTCCTCGTCGGACTGAATTGAATCTTGCGGAGAGAGGGCTCATCGGGAAATTTATAGGACTTTGGCCCTCCCCAAAGGCCATAGAAGGATGGGTTCAGAGAAATTGGAGGCCTATGGTCTCAGAAGGTATTGACAATCACTTTGTTGGCAGATGTTACTACGTCTTTGTGTTTAATTCTGCGAAAGACCGAGACCTCATATTCCGTAATGGGCCATATTTTATGGGTCCTCAGGGCCTTTATCTAAATAAATGGACTTTGGACTTCGATCCCACTCAGGATGTCCCTTCAGCCGTCCTGGTTTGGGTAAGGCTCCCTAATATTCCCCTTCATTGCTAGAATTCATAATCGTTATAAGCTATTGGAAACACACTTGGAAAGTACATTGATAGGGCAGAGATGAAAAACCAATATTCGTGTGCTCGAATCTGCATGGAAATTGACTTAGAGATAGGGCTTCCGGAGGCAATTAAGCTAAATGTTGCTGAATGGTCTTATGTACAAGAGCTCGATTATGAGCAGATCCCTTTTAAATGTAGACATTGCCATGGCTATGGCCATTTTGCTCGTAATTGTAAGGAAAAAACAGAGGTAGAAATGGAAAATGAAAAGGCTAAACAATGGACTCAAGTGCAGAAACCAACCATCAACAAACAGGTTAACAATTCAAAAGGTAGAGGAGGTAATGCCAAAAAAGGAAAAGAGAAAATAACTCAGGTTCTTGGACAAGCTTCCTCCTCCTCTAATCCCTTTGTGCTCTTAAGTTCAGCTAAGGATAAATCTATTGTCCTAGAAGAAGGTGAAGTGCAGGCCTTGGTAGAGTAGATTGAAGAAGGAGAAATACATCTAGTCTCTCTAAAAAATTTTGAACATGTAATTCAAGAAATTCCAATGACAGACTCAATTATGCTAGAAACTCCAATGGTAGACTTAACCATGCAAGAACCTCTTAACTCTCCTCCCTCCTATGCGGATCTCTTAAAGAAGAAATTGGTAGAGTCCGCAGGATCCTCAGGAGAAGATTAGCATTTTACCAAAAAGGTAGGAAGGGAATCTCGAAAGGAGATTCGAGAAGAATAAGCCGAGCGATTAAAGATGCAGGGAAGTCAGGTTACATTAGAAATGTATTATGGCATAAATAAGAGGAACATACCCTCAAAGGGAGGACAAGCTCCTTTTGCCTTAGGAAAATAATGCAGATTACTTCATGGAATTGCAGGGGCTTGGGGAATCCCAAGAAGGCAGAAGCAATGAAAGATTTGTTGAGAATGGAACCTTCAGATATCCTCTTATTACAAGAGACCAAGATTTCTGAAGATGCACTGCTTTTATTAAGCAAAACTAAGTGGAAAAAGAATTATGGAAAGGCTGTCAATGCAAGGGGCACTTCAGGTGGATTGGAAACTCTATGGTCTGAGGAAGTCTTTTTGTTGAAAGAGTCATATGCATCTCAACATTGGATCTTTACATATCTTCAGCATATCCCTAGGAAGACCTCCTTGGCTCTTTTTAACCTTTATGTTCCTGTAAATCTTATCGAAAAGAAGGACTGCTGGACTACTCTGTCTCATTTTATTGAAACTCACTCTCCAAACAATATTATTGTGGCTGGAGATCTTAACATAATTCTTGATCCAGTGGAGAAAAAAGGAGGAGTTTGAGGCAATGACCATTTTCATGAGCTCATAGAGAATTTGATTCATGCATGGGATCTGCTTGATTTCAAAACCAAGAAAGGGAGATTTACATGGTCAAATAATAGAACAGGGGCTGCCAACATTCTAGCTCATCTATACATATTTTTGGTACACAGTTCGCTGTTTGCTGGTAACTATCTAATCTATTCTAAAATCCTGCCTAAATTAACCTTTGACCATCATCCAATCGCTCTGCTTATTGAAGAGGAGGAAAATATAGGTCCAATCCCATTTAGATTTAGTCCTCTCTGGATCGTCAGGGATGGATTTTGGGAAACTGTGATTGGGGCCTGCTCTCATTTTGTCGACAACTCTCCCAGTTATGTATGGGAACGAAAGCTTAAACACCTCAAAATTGCATTGAAAACTTGGATAAAAAAACCTGTCTCAACTCCTTCCAATCATAGGAAAGAGTCTGTATGGGTTTTAGAAGAGATTCAATTCAATATGGAGGAAACGAAAATTACTAAACTGTTGCTGGTAAAAGAGTATTCTGCTCAAAATTCTTCTTTCCTCTGTTTTTTTCAGGAAGAAGAACAATTGCTATTAAAATATCGTAGTCTATGGCTGCTTGCCAGCGATAAAAACTCATCCTTTTTTCATAATCAGTGTATAGCTCGAATCTCTCACAATCACATTTCAGAAATCAATTCTAGTGATGGAGAGGTTATCAAAGGACATTTGAAAATCCAGCAGGTTGCTCTTTCCCATTTCTAGTTGTTGTTCACAGAAGAAGGTGTCTTTGACACTGGTGTGAGTGCCGATTTATTATCTTTTATCCCTTCTTTAATATCTGATGATATTAAGCAGGTTTAGTGAAATATTTCTCAGAAAAAGAAATTTTTGATGTAATTTGGGCCATGGAACCAAACAAAGCGCCTGGTCCGGATGGTTTCTCCATCCACTTCTATAGAGTGTGTTGGCATAGTATGAAATTAGACTTTGTCAGAATGATATCTGCTTTCCTCAAAAAAGCTAAAGTTGTAGGAGGAACTAACTCCACCTTCTTGGCTCTTATACCTAAGGAGACAAATCCAGAAACCTCTGATAGATTTAGACCAATTTCACTCTGCAATGCCTCGCATAAAATTTTGGCCAAACTCCTAGCAAACAGACTCAAGCCTTTGATAGGGATGTTAATCTCTCCTCTCCAAGGGGGATTTGTCAAAGGAAGACACCTTATTCATAATGTTATACAAGTTCAAGAAGCTATGCATTCTAGATACCAAAGAAAGGAGAAAGGAATGATCATCAAACTTGACATGAAAAACGCCTTTGACAGAGTAAATCTGAATTTCCTCAACCAAGTTCTCCATTCTTTTGGTTTCAGCGGTGAATTTTTTAGATTGATTAAAGCTTGCATAGACAAGCCTTGGATAGCACCTCTGGTTAATGGGAGACCAGCATATTTCTTCCAAGTCACTAGAGGTATTCGCCAAGGCTTCCCTTTGTCTCCTTTTTTTTATATATTGATGGCTGAATATTTAAGCAGGAAACTCTTTGCTAAAATGGTTACAGGTACTATTCCAGGCATAAAGGTATCTAGAGGTGCTGATTCCATCAACCATGTCCTTTTACCTGATGACTCTTTACTTCTCGGAGGGGCTTTGATTATTATAGATTGAGATTTTAATGAAGTTCTTCAGAATTTCTACCAAAGTTTAGGAGCTTTGATCAATAAAAGAAAGAGTGTTGTTTTTGGATGGAATGTTGATCAACAAAAAATGCAGAGAATTGCAGGTACATTGGGTTTTCCTGGATTTGAAAAATGGGATAAGATCAATTACTTGGGACTCCTGTTAACCTTGGGACCCTGCCCTCGCTTGCTTTGGATGGAAATTATCAGTAAAATAAAATCCAAAATAGTCTCTTGGGGAGGATATTGGTTAATGATGGCTGGTAAGATGGTGCTTATAAAAGCGGTTCTCTTAGCTCTTCCTTTATTCCAATCCTCTTTGCTTCTAGCGCCCAAATCCATCACTTCCCAGATATCCAAACTTCTTCAGGAATTTCTTTGGAACGGTGGCAAAGGTAACCAAAATAAGCTACATTTGGTTGGCTGGGAAACTATAAAAAAACCTATGTCAGAAGGTGGGTTGCAAATTAGAGATCCCGGAATGACTAATCTAGCTCTGGGCGGTAACATTATTTGGAAAATGATTGCAGAAAAAAAAACATCTAGTCAGCAAGATTCTTCGGAAGAAATATCTCAAGGGATGTTCAATAATAAATTTACAATTAGCCAATACTCTCCCTGGCACTGCAATATTGACTTTATGTAGAAAAAACATTGATCATATTCATCACCATATTTATAGAATCCCTTGTAATGTGATGAAAATATTCCTATGGGAAGACAGTATTCTGGGAAATCCTCCTCTTTCAACTTTAATTAAGTTAAGGGAGATTAAATCTTGGTTAATAAATAAGGGCCTTCTCAGGCTTGCTGATATCTGCATTTGGGATGATAATGGAACCTGGGTTGGATGGGTTTTTCTAGAGCTCCCACAACCACTTCACCAACAAAATAAATTGTAAACTCTCTCAGGTCTAGCACCTAGCCATCGATTATATAAGGATAATTGGGGTTGGGGGCCTATTGGGCATTATTCAACATCTCTTGGGTTCTCGGCCTTACAACCTTCTCAACCTTCATTTTTATCTCCAACTATATGGAAGTCCATCTGGTCCTCATATAGTCTTCCAAATGTCAATTTCTTTACGTGGATTCTTTTGCACAATAAGGCTCTGATAGGCGATAACCTCTCCAAACGTGGATTTCACGGTCCTGTTAGATATAGTTTTTGTTTATCAGCAGTAAAAACAACAGATCATTTATTTCTCAACTACGATTTTACCTAGGCAGTTTGGAATTTTTTTCTTGATGGATTGACGGTGGCTGGTCCTTCTCAATTAGCCATCGTTCCTTTGTATGTTTCCTGGCATGATCCAATTGCTACCTCGAAGGGGACAAACTCAAAATGTAAAAATCTCTGGCAAATAATTCCCAAAACGATTTGGTGGATAACTTGGCTTGTACAAAATGAGTGTATTTTTAATGGAATCTCTCCCTCTCCCAAAGATGCAGCAAGTAAAGTGAAAAGGCTGATTTTGGAGTCTGTCAGCAAATCAAAAAACAATTCCAAGCTGTCTTCAGATTTTGTTGAATGGTTGGGAATTTCTCCTACTGCGATTGGGATAAATTCTTCTTTTCTTAAACCAAATTATCCTTCACCCTGGCGAATCAGGCTTACTGCTGCTGATTTTCTTATGTGGTGGAAGAGTTCAAGCATTGCTACTATTTTCTTTGATGGCGCGTCCAAAGGTAACCTTGGAATTTTTGGTGTCGGTGGGTTGGTATTTTTTCCCGACTGTTCAAGTCAAACCTCCTTCAGTTGGGGTCCTGGAGTCAGCTCTAATAATCAGGTCGAGATCTATAACCTTCTAAAAGCCTATCAGATTGGAAAAGAAAAGGGATTTCAGTCTGTTCAAATTTTTGGGGACTTTGAGATCCTGATCAAAATGATAAACTCTGAAGAACATTTTTCCAACCCTTCCTTGAATAAAACTCTGCAGCTTATCCAGAATACTTTGAATGCTTTTGAAAGTGTGTCCTCTTACCATATTTTACGGGAGTTAAATAATCACGCTTATTTGCTGGCGAATAAAGCATGCCATATTCCTCTCGGAAATCTCAGTATCAATGGAGAACCAAGTTCATTTCAGCCACTCCCTTGAGAGTATTTGAGAAAGTAGTCCTTCATTTGGAATGACCCTCAAGCTTAATGAGCTTTGTAATTCTTTGTTTCTAGATCTATTTCTCCTGGTATATTTGTAAATAGTTGATTGGTTCATTTTCTAGCCAATTCATGCTTGATTCTACTTAAAAAAAAATCTAACCGTTTTAGTTAAAAAAAATTTAAAAAAAGTTATATATCTATTTTAATTCATGAAGAAGGTATTGATCATATTAACATTTTCTTAATTCTTTTTTTTTGGTATTTTTTTTTTCAATTTGAAATGTTCGTACTAACTTTAACCTTTTAATGAGGCTCCTTTTCCAAAGAAAAACAAATCACACTTTATATTAAAAAAAACACTTTTTGAACAATTATACAATCTTTCATACATATAGTTGATGAAATTCGCAAAAAAAAATTCTATATCATAAGAACTTCATTAAAATTGGAGAACAATATTCATACAATATCAAATATTGATAGAAGATAATCATGAAAACATATAACTTGCATAGAGATATATTCTAAGTATACTAGTCTAGGGATCTAGAGAATCAAACATTGGAAGGGCTAAGATCGTCCTTTATAAGATGACCATTTTGCCTCGCCTGTATTTTCCAGAAACCCTCCTCCAATAACAAACCTTCCTTTAGAAGATTATGAGTTATGCAATTTATTTCTCTAAACACATGACATAAGTTGATATTCTGGAAGAGAGCAGAGAGTTGAGAGACTTCATCATAAATCGATCTTAAGAAGATGGTTTTTTGGCAGTTGATTCAATTCCATCTAATTAATGACAACTAAAGAGTCCCCCAAAACTTGAATTCTTCACATCAACCTATCATACAAGTGTTGAATTTGTGAATCTATTGATCTACAAGAAAATGAGAGCAATTGTGAAGTGGATTATGCAGTGGAATATCAAGAACAGTGTACACTGAACAAGACAAATTTGAGACAAATATGACAAGAAATGATCAGTAAATTACAACATTAATCTTCATTCATTTAGTAGTAATACAACAATGTTACAATAACGAGAATTCAAATCATCTAGATAAGATTTGAATCTACCAACTCAAGCTGACTGAAAAATCTAACTGGGAGTGTCTAAATCACTACATGGTAGGCACTATTCTGACTCCTGATGTCTAAATCAGTCCGACAACTAGTTAAACTAGTTAAACCAGTTAAGCTGGCGAGGTAGGTGGAAAAATGTGCCACTTCCCCATGCATACATGCAAAACTGGCTCTAGACTAACTGAGAGTGATCTAACTGGAGGATAACTTAGCATAACTACTTACGAACCATGACCAATAGGTGGAGGCTACTGGTGGCACTCAAAGTGGATCCTATAATGTAGGGATTGGTTTTAGAGACACATAAACGCATGCATGAACATGCACTAAGTGGTAGTTAACCTATATATGTGTTCCCCACACTCTAGTACAGTAATAATGTCCCCCTAACCTAGGAAAGATGATCAAATAGACTATATATGGACAAGGGAGGATTATATAATCCTAACACCTCCCTTAATACTAACTTGGACAGCTTACGCTCTGGAAGCTAAGCCAAAAGTCACCCATACAATCTAATGAAAAATAAAAAATGATTAATAAACTAAGGAAAATGGGGAAAACCTCATGGGAACCCCCCCTCCCCCTCTCAAAATAAGCGGGAATTAGGAAAACAAACTATACTTAAGAGAAAATTTTCCTCTTTGGGTAAAACTTGTAAAAAGTTTGCTGCAATTTGCAACTCTATGGAGCATCCATGCATAATCATGATTCTTCTATGCATCAACATCCTGGGACTAATCATGTGAACCTTTCCATATTATTTTGATTTGTTGAATGTTGCTTTTGTTTCTTCCTTCTGGAGGAGGAATGGAATGCTCCATTTTGTTCATCACTGGGCCAATTTTTTTTATCAATCTTCAACATCAAGTAGCATTTCATTGGAAGTTTGTTGCACCACTCTGTAGGTAGTGAATTTGTGTGATAGAGTGCAACACTTTCATTCTGATATTGGGACCTTGTTTTTCTTCTATCATCTGGATTCCCAATACCATTCCCAACTGCTTCAATGAGATTTTGGGCCCATTTAGGCTTCTGATTCGAAATAGGAGCTCGATCTGGATCTAGATAATCTTGAGGTATAATCTCAATATCAAGATCATGTCGATCTTGTTCCTCATCTTTTGAGATTGAAATTTTAGACAACATATCATTATCTGCAAATGGAGATGAAAGAGAGTTTTTACCTTCCCTTTCGAATGGCGGCTGAGATTGTGTTGGAGCCGAGTATGGCATAAAGTGTGAGAATTCATATGCCTTGGAGGCATGGTTTGTAACACCCTTCGCTATAATAGTCCTAGTTGAGCTATCTGAGATCTCCACTCAATCAAGACCAAATAAAACTTGCTTTGGCGAGCCAGTATGTGTCATATGATAAACATAAAACAAATTTGCTGCAAGAGAGGGCACATAGAGTACATTCTTGAACTCACCATGCTAGTAGAACCTTTCCCAACAGCTGGGATTTGGGAGTCATATCCCATTTGAATGATAGGTCCTTCTGATAGAGTGAGAGTGGTGAAGGATTCCCTCTAGGAAACCATGTGGTTGGATGCTCCATAATCTATCAAGTAAGCCTTCGACAGAGTGAGGCATACCTTCAAGGGATGGACCTCTCATGATATTCTGTCGGTTGTCCAACATCAGAATTATTTGCTCCTTGTGGAAGGGCAATATTTTTTTTTTCAAGGAGTGTTTACAGTTGATCAATGGTCTTATTCATGCATTGGCTCTCTGGATGAAAGCCTCTCATATAGTATGGACACTTAGTATTCTTTTTCTTGGAACTCGAGGCTCCATTAAAAGATCCCCGATTCTCCTTTGGATTCGAATCAGTGGATTTGGGATCCTTCCCTATTTTTTGCACATTGTTTGAGTCTATCATCAAGAGAGATTGATTCTTGGAGTTTTGAATCACTCCCATTTGAACCAATTTATCTTGCTCTTGTATTAAGGACTCAACAAAAGCATCTAGAGAAGGAATCTTCCAATTGGGGATGGAATCCCTTCTGGAATGGAATGTAGAGACGAATACTGAGTACTCAGAGCCAATCTTGCTAAGTACAAACAACATAAGATGCTCATATTTCCTCTCCAATCCACATTGTTTGCATTGCAGTACTAGTGACTTGTATTTTGTGAAGAATTGCTGAATAGATTCAAAATTGTTGGGATGTAAATAAATGAGCTGATTCTCCAATATGTGCCCTTGAAGCTCATCTTGTTTTCCAAACAAAGATTCAATATTTTCTCAAGCTTCCTTCGGAGTCCTTAGTCCCTCAAGGTGGAACAAAATATCTTGGGAGATATGAGTACACATAAATCCAAAGGCCTCATCAATCTGATTCAAAAATTTGTTCTTCTCAACATGTTGTTGGGGCTCAGTTTCTCTTCCCATAGTCATCCTATACAGGCCAAGATTGCGCAAGGAGACCTGCATATCTGCGTTCCAATCAGTGTAGTTGAAGGGTGTAAGGATTCAGGGTACGAGAGCCGAGGAATCCATCTTTCTGTATGTTGAAATGGTCAATTCCTGAAGAAGCTACGTAGATACCTACAAAAACACTACAAAAACCAAGTTCAATTCACAATAATGTTAGTTTCAAGCCTTTCCACCTCGACATGTACACTTTCTCAGAGTCCCTCACACCTGGATAGAATTTTCTAAACATAATTTAGAGGGATCAAGGCTATAATTCCATGATTTATGTGGAAACTCAACTGCTTCTGGTGTACAATGGAGATCAGACAAGACTCGCTGCTAGCTTGAACAAGGCTCTGATACCATGTTGAATTTGTGAACCTATTGATCTATAGGAAAATGAGAGAAATTTTGAAGTGGATCACGTAGTGGAATCTCAAGAACAATGTACACTAAACAAGACAAATTTGAGACAAATATGATGAGAATTGATCAGTAACTTACAACATTAATCTTCATTCATTTAGCAGTAATACAACAATGTTACAATAAGAAGAATTCGAATCATGTGGATAAGATTCGAATCTACCAACTCAAGCTGACTGAAAATCTATTTGGGAGTGTCTAAATCATTGCATGGGAGCCACTATTCTAACTCCCGATGTCTAAATCAGTCTGACAACCAGTTAAACTAGTTAAACTAGTTAAAGATGAGGTAGGTGGAAAATGGCGGCACTTCCCCATGCAACCATGCAAAACTGATGCTAAACTAACTGAGAGTGATCTAACTAAATGTAACTGGAGGCTAACTCAACTTAACTTCTTACCAACCATTTCCAAGGTGGAGGCTGGTGGTGGCACTCAGAGTGGCTCCTATAATGTAGGGATTGGTCTCAGAGGCACATACAATCATGCATGAACATGCAGTAAGTGGAATTTAACCTCTATATGTGTTCCCCACACTCTAGTACAGTAATAATGTCCCCCTAAGCTAGGAAAGATGATCAAATAGACTATATATGGACAAGGGAGGATTATATAATCCTAACAACAAGTAGTGACATTAAAAAAACTCTTAATAGCAATATATTGTACATAATTTTTTTTTTAGGGGGGTGGCTTTATTTGAGATGTTAGAAGCCCTCTCATTATTTATCCCATTTCAAGTCTTCAAACATATGATATGGTTAATGGTCATTATATTTCATGTTTTGGAAGTTTGATGATTTATGGTTTTTTAGTATTAACATTACATATGATGTTGTGTTTAAGGTCAATTTTAGTTTATATTTTATATTTATGTGATTATCTATAATGCCAATGTGCTAATTTCAATTTTCTTTAACATATAGTTGTTGTCTATGTGATGTATTCCACATTACTATATTTGCATATCTCTCTAATATGGTTTGGTTCCACATTAATACTTGTTTTTATTGATGAGTTTTTTTAAAAGTATTGTTTTCTTATATGAAATTAAGGGAGAGATTGGAAATTGATAAGCGCATGAGCTTCTCCACTCAAATTTTATATATAACTTAACTCTCTAAAATGTTGTAATTAGGCTTGATTAGTTAATCAAGCGAGGATGGTGATGTTTCCCTCATTAGGGTTCAATTTTATCATAGAATGTAACTTTCTTATCTCCTTGACATAGACAAGTCATCATGGTTTCCTACATGTTGTGCATCAATAACGGAGGTTTAATTAAGACAAACAAGTAAAGGCTTGAGCAGTTGTTTTTTTTTAGTGCACTTATATTGACAAAATGCAAAGGTGTGATAACATTTTATAAATAAATAAAAATTATATTTTTTCCTAAAAAAATTATGCAAATGATGTATATCTTAATTGTCACGTCCCCTCCCTTCTACCTTAGCATATAAGGGAGGAGCGCGAATACAACTGCTATCTCTAATACCACAGTGTAGCGTCCCCAATGCTCTGGTATAACACGATGTCCATGAACTTGGTGCCCATACACCTGACTGATATGCGGAATAATTTAAAACTTATTATTTGTTTCTCTTTTACACAGTCATGGATCATGTTACATTCTTTAGCAGTCGTTCCACCCTTGACAGATCCACTCTGTAATCGGAAAGGTCATTTCCATATTGAACCTATCCTTTCTGCACTCTGCTTTCCACACTATCCTTTTCGCCTTTCATTGTGGAATCCAGGAACTAGAAAACATGAAGTGCGATGGATTCATTCAAACCACTTTCCTCCTTCCACCTTCCGTTGCAGAACTTACGAATTGAAAACTCAACAAACCGATACCTTGACTTGTCCACTTTTCACCTTTCGACTTTCGCCTTTTTGCCTTCCGCTGCGGACCTCGAAAATCGAAAAAACAACTTTGGACGTAATAATTTAATGAATTTCCGCCTTTCGACTTCTTCCTTTCTGCCTTCCCCTGCAGACCTTAGAAATCAGAAAACCAACTTTTTACCTTAAACTTTTTCCCATTTTCCTCCTCCCGCTTTTCGCCATCCGCAGGCGGATTCTGGGGCGCGAAAAACACACTTTTACCTTAGAAAATGGGCTCTTTTCTGTCTTTTGCGCTCTGCCTTTCATAAGAGGATCCTGAGGTGTGAAAACCACAATTCTTCCTTGTTTCAAGTTCTTTCTTCTGCCTCCCACCTTCTGCCTTCCGCAGGTGGATCTCAGGGTGCAGAAATCAACATTTTGCCTTGGCCTTTTCCTTTATTTCCACCTTCCACCTTCCGCAGGCAGATCCCAGAGTGCGGAAAGCTGACATTCTGCTTTGTTTCAACTTCTCTTTTCCACCTCCCTCCTTCTAGCTTCCGTAGGTGGATTCCGAGGTGCGAAAATGCTTAAGTCAGATGCCTTATGACTTTATACCCAGGCTTCTAGCCTTTATGATCACGAGAAAAATACATTGAAACATACAAGGAATATACAGATAAAAATGCAGGAACATTTAACAACAGTAAACTCTACTGAAATCATTAGCAAACATTCATCATATTCAATTCATTCATAATGATTTTACACGATCAATATATTCATAAGCAAATACATCGCATAAATAACACAACAGAGAATACTTATCTTGAAGATGAAGTTGTCCCGCAACTAGCTATGTCGCTGCAACATTCTACCCAACCATAGGCCAGTTGTGTTAATTAATCTCTCAACACAACTGCCACCCTCAAGCTTGGCATGAATTCCATAAGGAACTAGGGAACAACAGACTCACACACAACTAGATCATATTACGCACAGTCAAGCCAACCTTCAGTTGGGTTTATCAGACTGTCCAGCCAAGCCAATACACAATTGGGTTTATCAAGATGCAAGAAACAATCCAACATTCATATTAAGCACCAACCAAGCCAACTAGCAGATAGGTTTCTTAGGCCACTCAGCCAAGCCATATTACTGTTGGGTTTCTTAAGTTGTTCAGCCAATCCAACTAACAGTTGGACTTATCAGGCTATCCAACCAAGGATTACACATGGCCAAATACACATCAAGACACAATCAAGACAACTATCGTTGGGTTTCTCAAGCTGCTAAGGAAGTGGAAAGTAAGAATGGCTTATCTAGTGGCTCATTCAAGAGCTAGGGACACATCCACAATATCTATTTGTCCTGGCATCCACAATACCTACACACCCAACACAAGGAAGCATCCCCTTGTCTGCTACACAGTCCCTCATGCTATTCCTTGCCTTCCAGTTCTCTTTAGGGCATTCATAGAAGATTCACCAACCACTCTTATATTTTTTTGAGGTTCCTCTCTTCACCAGGTTTATCAATCCCATTCAACCTCTCTTCCACTCCTAAGTCTTGCATACAATTTAGACCCAAATTAGGGTACACATAACATCAGACCACAAGGAGACACAACAACACATGACCCCCTTTGTAACATAGAGAAACAGGGTTTCATACCACACTGTAGTTTAGAATAACACTGTAACCCATCAACCAGGGTCTCAACAAAGGAAAATACTTGCAGAACAACCCGTTCCATGACTCAGGGAAGTGATCAACCTTTGAATTCTCCACCAGAGCAATCACGACTGCGGGATAGGGAGAATAATGAACAACCACCATCTAGAACAACCACAAAACCTTGTCACGATTGAGGGAAAGATGGACTGGCACACATCCATGTGCTTACTTGCTTTGGAAGCAATAACACAACTTCCCAGACTGCAGGTTGCAAACAAGCTCAATCATGAAACCGACTTCCATGCCTTGCTCTTCCCAAGGCATTAACTATCTCAACCATTATTTTGAAAATATTGGATGATTAAGGACTAGGAAAAAAAGGTAGCTAAGGGTTTATGGGTTTCCCCATTGACATCTTGTCTCACCCTATGGCTTAGGAGTTTGACTAACTCCCCTCCCTATTCCTTGTGAAATCATGCCCCCATCTCTTACGTTGCAGTGCATAGCTTGCTGTGGTATTTTATTAAATTGTGTATTTACATGATACATCAAAATATGTTGTGCTTGACTAACACTATAACCATAGGTATCAACCTTGATCACCTATACACAAAACACTAATCAATGGCAGGGCCTTGGCCTTGAGCTCCTCACCATGATTTAAATATAATATATACATCATGTACAATATTAATACCACGGGGTCAAAACTGGGGTGTTACATTCCCCTCCCCCTTCATTAACATTGTCCTTAGTGCTATACAAAATTGAACAAATTTGGATGTGCCAATCGCATGGCATCCTCCAAATCCTAGGTAGCCTCATCTGGACCGTAGTGCTTCCACTGCACCTTTACCTGTCCAACGGCTCGATTCCGGAGCACATCCCAATTTATCACATGGTTAGGATCATGTACATATTTCTTAAGCAAAAAAACATGAAAAACATGAAAAACATTATGAGCTCTAGTGCTAGCAGGTAATGCAAGTCTATATACAACTAGCCCTATTCTTTCAAGCACTTCAAAAGGCCCATAGTATGTAGGTGATATCTTGGCATAATTTCCAAGCTTCAAGGAACTCTTCCTTGTCCCCACTCTAAGGTAAACATGATCCCCAACACAGAATTCTCTGTGCACTCTATGCTTATCTGCATAGCTCTTCTGTCTATCTTGGTCTATTTTTTGATCTTTGCAACCTCTTGCTCCATTTCCTTGAGTAATTATGGACCAAGCACAATCCTGTTCACTATATTATCCCAAGTCACTGGTGTCCTACACCTTCTTCCATACAAGGCTTGATATGGACTCATTCCCAATGACGCTTGTTGTCCATTATTATATGAAAATTATACCAAGTGTAAATAGTCTTTCGAGTTAGATGGTTTGTCCATCACATACATGCGAAGCATGTCTTTAATCACATGATTCACTCTTTTTGTCTGTCCATCAGTCCGAGGATGATAGGTAGTGCTAAAGTTTAACTTGGTACCCAAATATGCAAACAAACCCTTCCAAAACTTGGAAGTAAATTTGGGATCCCTGTTAGAGATTATTGCCTTTGGCAATCCATGCAATCTGAAAATCTCCTTCATGAATTTTTTTCAATGGAATAGTCTTATATGTAGACTTAACCGATATAAAATGCAATGCCTTTATCAAATTGTCCACCACAACCATGATGGAATCATGTTGTCTCCAATTCATTGGAAATCCTATAATAAAATCCATGGAAATAACTTCCTATTTCCATTTTGGGACTGGCAAAGGCTGAAATAAACTTGCTGGGTGTTGATGCTCCACCTTCACCTACTGAAATTTCATGCACTTATAAATATACTCAGCAATGTCTGTTGTCATTCCTGGCCAAAAATACTTCTTTCTGGCTCTAGGAACTGTCTTCTGATGTCCTGGGTGACCAGAACATGGAGCTTGTTGGATCTAATCCATAAAAATTATCCTCAAGTTTTCTACATTTGGAATATAAATTCTATTCTTATAGGTAATAAGTTCACCTTTTTCCAATTTATATCCATCATACTTATTTTCAATACTTTGCTGCTGCAACTTGTCCTTTATCTGCACATACATTTCATCTGCAGCAATAATATTAACAATCCACTGTATCAAATCTGGTTGGCAAATACCAAGAGATGCCACATGCATTTCATGCACCTTCCTGCTGAGTGCATCAACCAATTTATTTTCTTTTCCTTTTATGTGTTTGATTTGAAAATCAAACTCACACAAAAACTCTAGCCATCTAGCTTGCCTAGCATTTAGAGTTGGCTGATCAAACAAGTACTTCCGACCATAGTGGTATATGCTTAGCTCAAATTTTCTGCCCATTAAGTAATTTCTCCACATCTTGAGAGTATGTACTATGGATGCAAGTTCTAATTCATGAGTAGCATAGTTCTTCACATGTTCCTTCAACTTTCTAGACTCATAGCATACTACATGGTTGTCTTGCATAAGAACTCCTCCAACTCCTTGATTTCTTGCATTAGTACACACCACAAAGTCTTTTTCTTGGTCTGCAATTTTTCAAAATTGGTCCACTTGTAAGAAGCTTCTTCAACTGCTGGAAGCTTTCTTCACATCTTGGTGTCCATTCAAACTTTATCCCCTTATTTTGCAAAGAAGTGATTGAATTTGCAACCTTGGAGAATCCTTCAATGAACCTCTTGTAGTATCCCGCAAGTCCCATAAAAGATCTCACATCTGTCACATTTCTTGGGGTTGGCCAATTCATATTGGCCTCAATCTTTTCAGGGTCCACATATATGCCCTCCTCTGAGATAATGTGACCCAAATAATGATTTCTATCTTAATAAAAGTCACATTTGCTCAACTTTTCATACAACTTATGCTCCCTTAGAAATGGCAATGTCAATCTCAAATGTTCTTCATGCTCTTCTTCATTCTTAGAATAAATAAGAATGTCATCTAGGAAAACATGAACAAACTTGTCCAGATACTTGTTGAAGACACTATTCATGAGACACATAAACGTAGCTGGTGCATTTGTGAGATCAAATGGTACCACTACAAACTCATAATGTCCATACCTTGTTCTGAAGGTCTTCTTATGAATATCTTCGTCTTTGATTCTTACCTGATGGTAACTAGACCTCAAGTCAATCTTGGATAATACCTTTGCTCCTCTCATTTGATCTAAAAGGTCATCAATTCGAGGTAAAGGGTATTTATTCTTCACAGTAACCTTGTTCAACTGCTTGTAATCAATACATAACCTAAGTGTACCATCTTTCTTTTTCACAAACAGAATTGGTGTTCCCCATGGGGACACACTTGGCTTGATATACTTATTTTCCAACAACTCTTGCAGCTACATCTTCATCTCTAGCAATTATGGTGTGCTAATCCTGTAGGGTGTCTTGGACACTAGTGCTGCTCCAGGCATAGGATCAATTGTAAAATCAATATCCCTTTGTTGATGCCTAGAAAATCGCAGGTATCGACAGTAGGGATTCTCCCCAATAACCGTTCTCAATTAGATCGTTTATCATTTGGTGTGGGGAATCCATTTGGTTAGAGGCTTGACTACCATAGAATTAAATGAAGGTTTAAATCTAATTTACTGGTTGCAGCCCGATCCACCATTTATGAGTGTTTTTTTTATGTTTTATGAATGATATGCAAGTGCCTAGATTAAATGCAAATGACCAGAGAACAAAGACCTCACAATGTGATACGTAGGTTCTTACCTTTCGTCTTATCCCCTTTATTCCTAAATCTCTGAAATAAAAGAAAAACTAATCTAATCTACTCTATCTAACCTATCCCCAGGGAGCAATATTATTATTTATATGAGTAATGTACTGCATTTTTTGCACAATTTTTTTACAGATAGCTGATAAATTCAGAATACATAAATACAACAGAGAAAATAACATAGAGATAGCTCAGTGATGTTAAAGCATTCACTACTCATTTACTTCATAAGATTCATAACATGGAAATGAAATCATTCACAACACAGAAGTAGTTCAACAATTAGAACGATCTCACAGATTTGTATAGTAAGCTAAAGCAGAAATAGTTCTTTATTCAACAATCTACACAACATGCATTTGAAACTCAAGCAACCCCTTCTCCAGCAAAACTTCAGTCCTCTTTATTATAACAAGAAATAGTTCTTCTTACAAAAAGTATTCTCATGTGAGAGCTAGAAAAGTCCTCCTTCTATTCGACTCTACCTATATTTATACACTTGCAAAAACAACTCTTGGTCTCCTTGCCCTTTGGGATTCCTCAAATTTCGGTTACAAACTGGTTGTCTTCTAGTGTGCTCACTAATAAAATAAGTTAAATACAAAATATTACAATTAAATTTCCATGTGTAGATAGGAAATAACCACTTAAGTGGGCCCAGTCAACTCATTGATGAAATTTTTCCATGCCATAACATCTGAAGCAATGATTCCAAAATTTGTTGGTTCTAAGAATTTGTCCGTGACCTCGTGCTTGGACAATTGAGTCTTTATATCAGCCACCCTTGGTGGAGTTACTCGAAGCCTGTCTTCCAAAATGTAATTATTCACTACATATTGAGCCACCATACTCTTGATCAATTAATCACTACATCTTGAGCCACCATACTCTTTATCACCTTTTCATTTATGCCTTTAATTAGCTGTATGCTAAGTTCATCTTCCTGCAAGTTGTCATGCAAGTGCTTCAAGTGTTCTTCATGGGATGGAAACTCCTTCAGCCTTTTTGCTAAAGATGTCTGGAATTTATTGTGAGTTGTCAGCACCTTCTTATAAAATTTCCTGCATTTGTCCATTGTCTTTTCGACTACATCTATTAGTCTCTCAATGGCTTTATTACTGAAATTCATGAGATCATACTCGAGTTGCAACCTCTTTGGATTCTTCACAGGTGCATTTTTTGGAGGCTCTTTATTTATCTCCAACCATGTCAGTTGTCCTTGTATGGCCTCTGCAATGTCCCGAGTCTTGGCTTTGAATTCAGTAGCTATGACTGAGATCTCTTGCAGTTGAGATTCTACTTGTTTGATTTTGAAGACCTCTTATGCTAGCTTAACCTGCACTTGATATATTTTACCTCTAAGTAGGAGAGCATGCTCTGTCAGAGGTTCCATGTCCATCTTTCGTTCATTGGCTGCCTTCAATAATAATTCAAAGGAACTATTTTGGGCTTTAAGTTCAGCAATTTGAACTTTATACTGCTCTGTTTGTTGGTTAGCTGTGGATTTCTGTGCTTCCATTTCTTCCACCTTGCTCTCTAAAATCTTCTTCTCTCCATCAAGGGTCGTGTTTGATATTTTCAAAGAATCCCTTTCTTCTTCTGGTATCTGGCAGTCCCATAGAAGCTTCTCAAAATATGAAAGAGTGGCATCATATTTTCTTTTTGATTCCTAGCCCACTCTTCCTCCTTCCTTAAGACTTATTTTATCTCTGCCATTCTACATTTATACTGATCAATGATATCCTGAAGCTTACTAATATTATGGGCGTTCACCTGTGCAGTTGCAACACTCCATGAAGCCATCTGCACCGGGTCTTCTTCTACATCCTTCACCACTGTTCTCTCAGTCACTGTGGTGATTTCGGGTTGAGTACCCATCTTCAAAGTTTTCTCGGTCCTCCAAACAATTGATTTTCTCTTAGGATCAAAAAATACATCTTCTAATTTTGCAACTTGATGTTGCTTTGATAGGGTAAATGGTACCAACCCCAATTCCACCATAGGGAGATGCCCTCCTGTAAGTATACTTCCTGAAGTGGAAGGGAGGTTCTCAGTGTTGTCCTGAGCAGGATCTTGTCCCTGATTCTAATTATCTAGCTCTTCTTGATATTTCTTCCTTTGTTCTTCTGTCACCTCTCCCTAGTTTTGTGCTTCTTGTTCTTGATTTTGAGCTTCTTGAGCTATTGATCTTTCCAAATCTACAATATTCTCCTTGATAGTTTCTTCTTTCTTTCTTTGTTCTTCTTCCTTCTCTTTTCTAGAAGCTTCTTCCTCCTCCTTTTCTCGTTGGGCTTCTTCAGCTAAAAGTTTCCTTGCACCCTCTGCTAGTCTTCGTGCAGTCTCTTCTTTTTATTTTCTTACAGCTTCTTCCTCCTGTCCCTTTGGTTTTGGATTACTGCTGCTACTGCCTTTGAATCCTGATATTGTGGTCTTCCTTTTAAGCCACTTATTCAAAGTGGTCATGTTGCAAATATTCATGTACATTTCTTCATCCTTGTCCACATGATCGACATATTTGAAATTTACCTTTAGGAGTGCTCGATGGGATATAACCTTACCTTGGGAATCATTCACTCAGGGGAACTCTTGACTTTAGAGAACTTATATCTCCCCACATAGAAAGGTAGTGGTGGATAAACAAACTTTTTCAGATCGAACAAATGACTTCCAAATCCATCCAAGAAAATATGTCTCACAAATTCCTTATGAACTATGTAATCTATGGCATATTTTAGCAGCAATGAGGGTGCTTTGGTCCCCCCATACATCCTCAAGTATGTGCGTTCTTCAGAGAAGAATTAATCCCCAAAATCCTTGATATATTCCAAAGCACCTTCAGATAGGCACTTACACTCCTCTAGGAAAACTAGTTGGTATAGGGGCATTAAGAACTCCTCACATATTAGCTTGTAGTGACTGTGGTATTTGTGAGCCCATAGTATCTGATAAGATGCATAAATAGTGTCTTTCCTTCCCTTCCATTTGCATTTGAGCTTCTCAAAAGGGTGAAAGCAAAGTATGCAGTCAACCAAAAAAGATCCCATATAGAAATCGGATTTTCATTGGTGCAAACCTTCTTGGGATACAATTATGCAGGTAGATAGGCTATTGGCTACTATGCCATCCCAATTGAAAAATCTCCCCTTCATGGCTACATGATAGATCAGTGGAATCCATCCAAACTTATAAGATCTTTCATCAGCTCTGCCGAAAATCCTTTTCAACATTAGTACTACCATCCTGTATGGGGTACGTAGATGGGAAGCTTTGTATTCCCCAGATTGTTTATGTCAGAAAGTATTTCCTTAAACTACCATCATCTTTGTTGTAGCCATGTAATCAAGAGTTAGGCATTTTACCCAGTCAGTTTTCATGCTGACTTCTGAGGGTGGCAGGATGTATGCTTTTTCTATGAATGCATGTGTGAAGGATGCAAATCCTTTATCCTCCACGTCGTACATGATCATCCCTGTTTCATTTTATTTGGACATAATCCATCCAATGAACTTAGTGCATGGAAAAATCTTTGGTCTAGTGGATACCTTGGTGATTCCATATCCCAGTATGTTATCATATAAGGCTAGGTCCTCCAACCTTGCCTCTGTAGCCTTCTTCTCCACAAGCATGTGATAGATCTGACCCCATTTAAATTCAGGTTCAAACCTGGTGACTGATTTTGTATCTTCATATATTATCTCCACCCTTGGTGTGGGTGAGGTTTTTGCATCTGACTCATAATCTACAATCTTGGCCTTCTTTTTTCCCTTCTTCGTTATGTTGTTTGGTACAAACTGTGACTGTAATAACACAAAAAATGTCTTAGCATTTATGCCATTAAACAAACTCATGCATTCAGATGAGAAAAAAAAATGAATGACTATGGCATCAAAATATTAACACGTTGGGAAAACCATTTTCTTTAAGGAACAATCTAGTATGTTATTTTACCAAATTCTATTCTATCATCGAAACAAGAAAACTGCACTGCAGTTCAGTGAGACAAAAGCTTTGGTTAACACAACCTTATAACATAGTCGGGCTTTGGCTAGGGCATCCTCTACGCTAGAAAACAATCCTAAAACCTAAACTACCCTCTCACCATCAACCCCGAAAATATCTAAGAGGCTCACAACATGCAGGTAGTGCACAAAGGCTAAATGATGATGATGCCCTAGGTTCAATCACTAGGATCAAAATACCTGGGTGAGGAGATATGGAAAAGAAACCAAAAACCATAAAGCTCTCCTAGTTTGGAAAGTTCACAACCTTTATCACCGCACAAAAGCAAGAATTAGGTCAGACCCAGGCCGATGAAAAGCACAAGCCGCTTGGGTTTCATCATTAAACGCCGGTCCTGCGGGTGAAATGCCTCAAAATGAAAATGACAAGGCTCCATGGGAGTGGGTCGAGCGACCATGGCTAGGTAAAAAAGAAAGGCTTCTAAACTAGTAAAGGCAAGGGGAGAGTTATTTTAAACCAAAAACAACCCAACAACCAAATCCCTCCATGACATATCGAAAATCAATAGGTTGCAAAACCAACCAAACTACCAATCTAAAGAAAGTAAATGGAAAAAACCTACCTAGCAGGCTAGGCTTGACAACGGTCATGGATGCAGTGTCCAACGCACCATGTGATCTCCAGATGGAGGTTCCAGCAAAATCACAATGGATTCTTTAAACAGGATAAAATCTCAACTTACGTCTTTTACGTGCTCATGGTCAATACCAACTATGGTAATACTTCCTCCGCAATCCACACATATATAAAACAAAGGGTAGGATCACTAAATGCGGAAAGTGGGACATTAAAACTGAACATGCGAAATAAAACGCCGTTGGCACTAATAACAAAAAGTATTGGAAGAATAAACTGAAGTCAAGTTAAAAAAAACTCGGACAACAGGGGCTCAAATATCCCAACACAGCCGCTACTATCAGCTCATGTCCTGGTAGAACATTCGACTCAAATCATGGCTTTGAAAAATGGAAGCCATCGGAAGCAAAATTTATACGACATCCACTGTAGCGGCTTGAATATGAAAATGCTTTCGATGTAGCCGACCTGATAAAACTAAGGCATTGACCGGGTGGGAAAGGATAAAAAATTTCGGCGTTTCGGCAGAAACCATGAACAATCATTCGACGATGTGGGTCATAAAAATCGGAAAAAGTTTCAACAATCAACATAAGAACCCACCCGCCATTGTGAAATGAACTTCAGAAGGCTTCTGATGCAATGGATAAAAATGATCCGATCCACGCTTAAGAAAAATCATCCGCTATAGCGGCTTGAAGAACAGGATTCACCAATTGTTGCGGCTAAAATATTATGAAGACCTTTGATGTAGCGGATGAAACAAAAAAATCAAAGCACATAATAAACCAACTGTTACTGTGGCTCTAACTTGAAAAACCGTCCGCCATAGCGGGTCAAAGCAAGAAATTCATCCGTTGCTGCGGATCAAACATGAATATTCATCCATTCTTGCGGATCAAAAAGAATTTTTTTCTTTAGTCTAAAAACCAATTTCTTTAATTTCCCATGATGAAAACAAGTCATGACTTGTTGGACTTCAAACTCAAAATGCCTAGGTAGCAAAAAACTAAAATTTTAAAGGAGGGCCCAAAAAATGCAAATTTTTTTGGGGTAATAGTTGCAGCAGCAACACCCTTTTTGGAAGAAGCCCTAGAATTTCATTAGGAAAAATATCCATGAATTCTTGCAATACATGAAAGTCCTCCAACCTTGGAGTTTCATTCTCTGCTACCTCCAAAACATGGGTTGCATACAGTATGCAACCTTTCCTACAGAACTTCTTCAGCTGCATTGCTGAAATCTGCGTAATAGAAATCACCTTTGGAATGCCTCTTATTAAATTTGTCACAGTAATCTAGGGACTAAAACAAGTCTCATCAAAGATTAATAACAATAAGGCATGAAAATGGTGAAAAAGGGCTACAGAATGAGTAGCCGCACTATATATTCACACAAAGAATGAGTAATACAATACAATGATCATGCTGCAAGCATGAATGACAAAGAAATTCGGATTCCCAAGGAGGTCATTCGAATTGAATGAGTGGGTCTAGATTAACTGAATGTAAGTCACAGTCAACACTCAAGTTAACCACCAATCAAAACCCTAATTGACTCAACTAATTCCTAGCTAAAGTCGGAGTGCAATAAATGACTGAGTCTAACTGAAACTAGGTCAGGCACATGTCATAGCAACCCAACCATCAAGTGGTGGCGCTTCAATGAATCCAATGAACCCCGATGAGGTTAACTGAAGTGTAACTGAACATCAGAAGTGGTTGTAGGTGCCCCTGTTGACTCCAGTTCATTAAATAATCATTGAACAATCAATTTAATGAAGGAAGGTGCCTTCACTGCTCTGTTTAATTGATTGTAACAATCAGTTAGCAATATGGTGCATTAATGACACTCAGATCACCCCTGGAGTGCTCTAGTTAGCCTCCTTGAATGTAGGAGAAGGCTAAGTTAGCCTTCTTGACTGAAGGTAGGTGTGGATGTGATCTAGCTGATGTCATCTAGTGCTCCTCTGATGTTAATTAATTCAATAATACTTAGGATAGTGGTTTAACTAGGCCAAATTGACCAAAATGAGTGTGTAAGGTGGTAAATGTCTCCAACACCTCTTACAACCCTCGAGTTTCCTTCTTCATACATGAATTCAAAAGTCTTATTGTAACAGTCAAACTTAACTCTATGCACTTCCAACCAATCCATTCCAATGAGAATGTCATAGGAACTAAGTGGCAGAACATTTGAGTATGCACAAGTGACTAACCCATCCATGACTAATGGACATTTCTCTACCACTTCACTAACTTTTCTCTTGGTTCCAGTGGCTAGTTGAAATGTGAAACGACCCAATTTGAGTTCATGGAACTCTTTGATCTTATCATCATAGTACTTGTCAAAGAGGTACTTCTACTTGAAATACTTCTTGAACTGCTTCCACACGATATTTCTATCATTGATCTTCCCCACTTTCCCAAGGTTCTCCCACCATATAGATGCTCTTCCATTCATATTGACGATGGCTACCCTTGCCTTCATATTTCCCGAGTAGTCTCAAACTTGGAAATATTTCTTCATCCCAAGAATTCAAGCTTCATATTCTTGACTAGTATTTACCTCACCATTAAAGGTAGGAGGCCTTACCTTCTTAAATTCATCATGTGAACTGTTATGGTAACGCCTCTTCCTCTTATTCCTGTGAGATTAAGAGCTTGGACCCCCAGTGGATCCTTCAGAGTCAGATGATCCACTAGAAGAATTCTTTCTTCTTCTGACACTGCTTCTACTTCCTTATGGATTTACTACCCGATGCCCAGAGTTCATCCACATTTGAATGCATCTCAAAATCTGCAGCATGGCTGCATTCAATTGATTATTCTCTTCTTGAGCTTTAATCATTTCTCATTGTCTTTTCCGTAACTTTGCATCTCCACCCTTAGGCTTCTCATGGTGGTTGCAATATCTGGGGGAGTCTCTTGATATCTCCTCCCATTGGACTCTTTTTCAACATTTGCAACTTGAATGTTTTCCCCCATGGAATATGCTTCGTTCCCATAGGGATCCTATGCATCATCCATGCTATAGGTTCTCATGGCCGAGCCACAAAACAAATTTTCCAAACTGCACGATGGGTCTACAAAATGTGTTAATAAACAACATTGTTAGCTACGTGATAATCTCAGAATTCAAAAATCACTTACTGACTATTCACTGCAGGTGTGGATGGTCGATATCGTGATAGAACGAGATCTACGCCCAAGGTGAATTTCGTAAATAAAAGAACGAGGAAGATAAAAGGGAACTGAGTTGAGAAAATGGGAACTAATCACCACGAAGGAGATTCAAGATCAACGGATGAGGTTGATCCTCAAGTAGATTAACGTCTTACAACGATTTCGCTGGGGGAACTAGTGCGGAAAAATAAATTTTTGATGTCTGTGATATTTCATGAATTCTACTTTAATTTATTTGAGGTCCACTATTGATCCAGATCCAACAGTTGTTAGTTCATTTCACTTTCACTGATGGACTAGCAAGTGAGTTAATAGCAGTGGTTGGGCACGAAATATTTATGTAATTGGGTTCACCGTTAATTGAAGTCCCCTCTTTAACGAGAGATTCCTGAGACATCTACTGGGTTAGTTAGATTTAGCAATTTAGAACTATGTCTTGCTGCACCTTTCTTTCTGCAACTATTTAACTTGGCCCATTTAGGCCCAATGTTGCAACCAACTACTCTTAAATCTATTCACTTGGCCCATACATGCCCAATGTTGTAAGCATTAGATCTGATACCACAATACCATGTCCCCTCCCCTCTATCGTAGCATATAAGGGAGGAACGTGACTACAACTGCTTTCTCTAATACCATAATGTAGCGTCCCCAACGCTCTGGTATACCACGATGTCCACGAACCCGATGCTCATACACCTGAATAATATGCAGAATAATTTAAAACTTATTATTTGTTTCTCTTTTACACAGTCATGGGTCATGTAACATCCTTTAATGGTTGTTGCTCCCTTAACAGATCCATTCTGTAACCGGAAAGGTCATTTCAGCATTGAACCTGTCCTTTCTGCACTCTACTTTCCACACTATCCTTTCCACCTTCTACTACGGAATTCAGGAACTAGAAAACATGAAGTGCGATAGAGTCATTCAAACGACTTTCTGCCTTCCTCCTTTCGCTGTGGAACTCAGGAATCACAAACTCAACAAACCGATACCTTTACTTGTACACTTTTCGCCTTCCTTTGTGGACCTCGGAAATCGAAAAACAACTTTCGACGGAAATTTTTAATGACTTTCCACCTTTCAAATTCTACCTTTTCTCCTTTTTCTCCAGTCCTCAAAAATTGGAGAACCAACTTTTTACCTTAACCTTTTTCCCATTTTCCACCTCCCTCCTTTCGCAGGTGGATTCTGGGGCGTAGAAATTTTTTTTTACATTAGAAATTCAGATTTTTTCCACCTCCCTCCCTCTACCTTCCATAGGCGGATCTCAGGGTGCAGAAACCAACATTCTGCCTTGTTTCAACTTCTTTCTTCCACCTCCCACCTTCTACAGGTGAATCCTAGGGTGTGGAAACCAACATTTTTCTTTGTCTTTTTCTTGTTTTTCCACCTTCCACCTTCCACAGGTGAATCCCAGAGTGCAGAAAATCGACATTCTTCTTTGTTTCAACTTCTCTCTTCCACCTTCCATCTTCTGCAGATAGATTCTGGGGTGCGGAAACCCTTAAGTTAGATGCCTTCTGACTCTATACCCAGGATTATAGCCTCCATGATCATGAGCATAATACATTGAAACATACAAGGCATATACAGATGCAAATGATAGAACATTTAACAACAATAAACTCTACTAAAATAATTATCAAGCATTCATCATATTCAATTTATTCATAAGCATTCTGGACAATCAGTATATTCATAAGAAAATACATCGCAGAAATACCACAACAAATAATACTTATCTTGAAGATGAAGTTGTCCTGCAACTAGCTATGTCGCTACAACGTTCCACCCAACCATAGGCCAGTTGTATTCATTAATCTCTCTACACAACTGTCACCCCCAGGATGGGTATGAATTCCACAAGGAACTAGGGAAAAATAGATTCACACACAACCATATCATATTACACACAGTCAATCCAACCTTCAATTGGGTTTATTAGACTATCCATCCAAGCCAATACACAATTTTGTTTATCAGGATGCAGGAAACAAGCCAACATTCAAATTAAGGACCAGCCAAGCAAACTAATAGATGGGTTTCTCATGCCACTCAACTAAGCCATATTATTGCTGGGTTTATTAGGCTATTCATCCAAGCCACCTAACAGTTGGGTTTATAAGGCTATCCAACTAAGGATTACACATGGCCAAATACACATCAAGTGAATCCAAGCCAACTGCCATTGGGTTTCTCAGGCTGCTAAGGCAGTGGAAAGGAAGAATGGCTAAGCCAGTGGCTCATTCAAGAGCTAGGTACACCTTCACAAGATTTATCTGGCATGGCATACACAATATGTTAGTTTTTAAACCATAAGCTAGAATTATGTTAGGATCTTTACTGAGAGAATAACAAGTACAACAATCAAACACAAGAGACAATGAACACAATGTTTTTGATCAGGGAAACCATAAATGGAGAAAACCCTACAACTTCCTCAGAGATAGAATCAACACAAGATGTAAAACCCCAAAACAGTAAGATGCACTCCCGACAGCAGTAATCTTCTTCTTGTCTAGCCCCAATGTCTTCTCCTTCCTCAACTATGCGCTACACTTGAGTGTGTGAGTGATGTGTACTAAATAGAGATCCTAACTTTGTATTTATACTAATCCCGACATGACTAATACCCTACTAGAGTCGACCTCTACTAGGAGAGTCTAATAACCCTAGTGCCCCAGAACTACGTGGACTTTAACCCTTAGACAATCGAAGGGTACCCACTATGACTTGACATGACTTGTTTACATTAATGATCCTCCCGATCGAAACATCAGGGCATGATAACATGACTCAAATACATAATAGATACATCCCGGAATAAACATCGGGTTACAATACATAAGATACATATGAATACATTTCGAAGTTACAAATACATCAACACTCCCTCTTAACTAGGAAGGTATTCTTTCGACACAATTTTCATCACTCGTCTTCTTCTCAGTATCAACTGGATCATCTCGTCATCTGCATCTCGAGTCTTCTAAGTCTTCAAGTCATCTTCATCTTCAAGTCATCTTTATCCTTGGAATTTGGATCATCTCTCGACCTGGATCATCATGGGACATCATCACTGGATCTGGATCATCTCTCGATTTGGATCAACATCATTGGATCTGGATCATCATCACTGGATCTGGATTATCACTAGATCTGGATCATCATCATTGGACTGGATCTGAATCATCACTCGATCTGGATCTGGATCTGGATCATCTCTCGATCTGGATCATCACTCGATCTGGATCTCTCAAGGTCATCATAAATAGATCTAGATCATAGCTCGATCTGGATCTCACCTGGTCATCATCATGTGTGTGCTATCTCGTCATAGGAAGTTATACAGAGCCAGCCTTCTTTCATGCTGGGTGTATGCCTACCTCCTCGTAGGTATTTGGTAGCCCTTATATCTGACCTACTCGTTAGAATGGCCAACACTCACATCTGACCTGCTCGTTAGAAAGGCGGTAGCCCTTATATCTGATCATATAGGACCTAGGTCCCACAGTTACAGCAGAATGGCCAGCACTCACATCTGACCTACTTTTCAGAAAGGTGGTAGCCCTTATATCTATGTAGGAGCTCATCCTACATCAAAATGGCCAGCACTCACATTTGACCTACTCGTTAGAATGGATCTGCCCTTACATCTGACCTGCTCGTCAGAATGGTGGTAGCCCTTACATCTGTCCTACTTGACAGAATGGTCAACACTCACATATGACATGGAAGGAACTAAATCCTTTAGCCATGAACAGAATGGCTTTGCCCTTACATCTGACCTGCTTATCAGAATGGCGGTAGCCCTTACAACTGTCCTACTCGACAGAATGGCTAGCACTCACATCTGACATGGAAGGAACTAAATCCTCTCATCATGAACAGAATGGCTCAGCCCTTACATCTGACTTGCTTGTCAGAATGGATTTGGGACTCATCACTTTCCCTTAGAGGAAACCTCGATCTGGAGAACACCAAGCTTCTCCCAGAAGTACTCGAACTTCACTCTAGCTAATGGCTTCGTCAACACATCAACTATCTGTTCCTCCATCGAAACATATTGGAGCTTCACTACTCCCCTTTGCACCATATCCCTGATATAGTGATACTTGATCTCGATATGCTTTGACTTGTCATGGAACACTGGATTCTCTAACAACTTCACACAAATCTGATTGTCACAATGTATACAAGTAGCATCCAACTGGAGATCAAATATATCGGACAGTAGCTTCCACAGCCATACTGCCTCACAACTAGCTGAACAAGATGCAACATACTCTACTTTAGTTGTACTCAGTGCCACACAGGATTGCTTCCTGCTAAACCAAGAGATCACACCTGATCCCATGCTGAAGCAACATCCTGAAGTGCTCTTCCTATCGATGGCACTACTTGCCCAATCTGAATAAAAATAACCCTCCAGGTTAATCTTTTGATTCACATCATACTTGAGCCCATAATCAATTGTACCCCTCAAGTATCTCAGAATATGCTTTGCAGCAATCAAGTGAACATTTCTTGGATCTTTTAAGAACCGGCTCAAGGTGTTCACAACAAAGAAAATGTCTGGTCTTGTGTTCATCAGGTACATCAATGACCCAATCATCTGACGATACATTGTAGCATCAACCATCTCTGAAGAAGCATCATTCAATAGCTTCAGGTTCGATGCCATAGGTGTGGCCATAATATTGCAGTCCATCATCCCAAACCTCTTCAAGATCTCTACTGCATACTTCCCTTGTCCAAGGAATATTCCATCCGCACTCTACCACACCTTGATACCTAGAAAGTAATGCATCATCCCCAAGTCCTTCATCTCGAACTTGGCAGCAAGATTTCTCTTTGTATCAGTAATCAACCCATCCATACCTGTCACAAACAGATCATCTACATATAGTAGAAGCATCACTAGGTTTCCATCTTCAACCTTATAATAAAGGTTGGAATCTGCTTTACTCTTGGTAAAGCCCAAACTGGATAGAAAGCTATCAATTCTACCGTACCATGTCCTGGCTTTCTTCAATCTGCATACATGAGACTCCTTGTCATGTGTCTCAAAACCAAGTGGCTGTTCTACATACACTTCCTCTTCCACTACACCATTCAAGAAGGCAGTCTTGACATCCATTTGGTGTATCTTGCATTTCATCACTGCAGCCAGAGCAAGTACTGATATGATGGAAGTGTATCTGGCTATAGGTGCAAAGGTCTCTTCATAGTCTATTCCCTCTTTCTGAGAGAAATCTCAAGCTACAAATCTCGCCTTATACTTTTCAATCCTACCATCTGCAGCATGTTTGATCTTGTAGATCCATTTATAAGTTACAACTGACTTCCTGTCTGGTCTTGGGACAACATCCCAAACATCATTCTTCATGATTAATTGGTACTCTTCGATCATATCATCCTTCCAGTCTTTCTGTTCTGCCGCTTCTTCATAACTGGAAGGTTCTTTATCAATGAAATCACATAGTAAAGCTACATACCCGGAATAGGATCTCGTCCTCTTTCTTTCTCTATGATTCTCTTCTGGATCCCCATATCTTTCCGCACCTTGGATAAGTTCTCGTACCCAAGCAGGTTTCCTCTTATGAGGATTCTTCTCCAGAGGTGGATCTACAGGTCTTTGTGGTTCTTCAAATTCTCGATCTTCTTCTCGAGTTTCTTCATTCATGGTTGTATCATGAATTTTGGGTGCTTATGTTTCTTCAGGTTCTTCAACAGGTCTCTTTCTGGATTTTTTATAAGCTGTGTCTTCATCATATGTCACATCCCTGCTGATGTCAATATTCTTATATCCTGGGAAATATATTCTGTAAGCCTTCGAGCTTTCAGAGTATCCCACAAATATACCCTTCTTTCCTAAAGGATCTAATTTAGTCCTCTTCTCTTTTGGAATGTGGATGTACACAGGACAGCCGAATATTCTGAGATGGCTGACTTTTGGTTTCTTTTCGGAGAAGAATTCTTTAGGAGTCTTGTTCTTGAGTACTCTATGTGGAGTACGGTTCTGTACATATACCACTGTTTTGGCAGCTTCCGCCCAAAGATGCATAGGAAGGTCTTGATCATGAAGCATGGCTTTTGCAGCTTCCATGATGGTTCTATTCTTCCGTTCCACCACCCCATTCTGTTGTGGATTATTCTGAGTGGACAACTCCCTATTAATCCCTGATTCTTTGCATAGCTCTTTGAATTCATTTGAAGTGAATTCTCCACCATTATCCGATCGAATGGTCTTGATCTTCTTTTTAGTATGGTTTTCGATCAAGGCTTTGAATTCTTTGAACTTACTGAATACTTCGTCTTTGTTCTTCATGAAGTAAACCCATGTCTTCCTAGAAAAGTCATCAATAAAAGAAACATAATATGCATACCCGCTTAGAGAGTTTGATGACACAGGACCGCATACATCGGAGTGGATGATTTCCAAGATTCCTTTTGCTTTGCTTTCACTGCTTGGAAATGTCTTCTTTGTATTCTTTCCTTTCACACATCCTTTACGGACCCCATCATGTTTTGCTTGAATTTATGGAAGACCTTCAACAACTTTGCTTGCAATAGGTAGTGCTCTGTAATGCACATGTGCAAGCCTTCTATGCCAAAGTTCACTTGGCTCTACTGTGTCATGGACCAAGGCTTGTTCTGGATGGCCCTTCAATTTGTATAATCCTCCTTCTTGTTCTCCAATTACTACCGCATCATCGATAGTCTTTCCTTTTGGCCACATGATGACTTGACCATCTATGAATGCAACCCGCATTCCTTTTGCATCTAATGCTGATATGGAGAGAAGGTTCTTCTTGAGTCCTGGCACAAACAATACTTCTTTCATTGTTAGAGATTTTCTAGAGTCTAACTTATATGAAGATTTGCCACTACCTTTTATTGGATATTGGTAGTCATCTCCTAGCTTTACCTTGTGAGGTGATTCATGTTCTGACAGTCTAAAAAATGATTCCTTGAATCCAGTCATATGTTTGGAAGCCCCACTGTCTATAACCCAATCATCACTACGATGAGTAATGTTACCTGTGAGAGCTGATATCAGAACATATTCATCCTTGCTTGAAGAATCTTCACTATAATATCTGGATCTCTTCCTGGATGGTTCATCATCCTCTGCAGCATGAGCATGATGTCTTCTTTTGTTGCTCTTCTTTACTATCTTCTGTTTGTTAGGACAATTCCTTGCATATTGTCTTGCTTCATCACAAGTATAGCATATGATCCTAGATACATCTCTTCTAGTATTGTCTTTGTGGAAGTGCTTACCTCTAGAACCATGATATTTTCTCTTGCTTGACTTGGAGTGAGACTTGGAGTGTACTGTAAGAGCTTGGTATTCACTTCCCATATTCTCTTCTCGAGCTGCTATCCGAGCTTCTTCTTGAGAGCACTCTTCCCATAGTCTGCTGAACTTGACAAACTTCTTCCTAGCACATATTCCTTGGATGAAAGAATCCCATGACCTAGGAAGGCCATTCAATGTAGTCATTACAATATCTACATTTTCCACTTCTTCATCAACTGCTTCTAGTTGCTCTTTGATTTGAGAAAATCTTGTGAAGTAACACTGGATTGTTTCTACATTCTGAATCTTCACATTCTTTAGTTGGTTTCTCAGGGTCATCTTTCGATTGATGTTCTTCCCTTCAAACAATTTGGTTAGGGCATCAAAAATAGCTTTAGGTGTCTTGAGAGAGGACACACGTGGGATAAGGTGATCCTTGATAGAGTCAGCAATGATCCTCTTTTCCATAACCATCTTCTTCTTATGTAAGGCCTTTGCCTCATCTCCCTCTGGAACTGGAACCTCCTCAGGAATGTAGGAGTCTAATTCATTTTCTTCAAGGACCAAGGAGATCCTATACTTCCAAGCTCGGAAGTTTTCATCTCCCTCAAGCTTTTCATTAAGCTTGGTATGATGAGACATCTTAAATGAGAACCTCAAATGGAAATACAAAATATTTTATATCTTACCAGGTTCAAGATGTCGGATCTGAAGCTTGAGCTGAAATCCCGCAGAGTTGGTTCAGGAGCAAATTAGCATTTTGCTTTTCTGGAAGTCTGTCTACCCAAATGCCTTGAAATTTGTCCCTGACTTTGATTTTGGGGAGGATATCAATCTAGGCCTGGGCTCACTGAAAAATTCCTCTTCTGTGAAAAGCCCTAATTTTCGATAGTAGTGATAGGTCCAAAACTAAAAAACCTCAGAATTGGATTCTGCTTCGACAGAAAGATGTGCCCTAAGAAGGAGAGTTGTTCCACCTTAATTTTGCTGAAAATATATGGAGGAATATACACAAACTAGGAAGCCCTAGTTCCTGCAGCTGCACAGTGTCTTCTTCTCAGGTTAGCTCTGATACCATGTTAGTTTTTCAACATTAATCTAGCATTATGTTAGGATATTTACTGAGAGAATAACAAGTACATCAATCAAACACAAGAGACAATGAACACAATGTTTTTGATCAGGGAAACCATAGAAGAAAACCCCGTAACTTCCTTAGAGATAGAATCAACACAAGATGTAAAACCCCAAAATAGTAAGATGCACTCCCGACAACAGTAATATTCTTCTGGTCTAGCCCCAATGTCTTCTCCTTCCTCAACTATGCGATACACTTGAGTGTGTGAATGTTGTGTACTAAATAGAGATCCCAGCTCTCTATTTATACTAATCCTGACATGACTAATACCCTGATAGGGCCGACCTCTACCAGGAGAGTCTAATAACCCTAGTGCCCTGGAACTACGGGGACTTTAACCCTTGGACAATCGTAGGGTTACCCACTATGACTTGACATGACTTGTTTACATTATTGATCCTCCCGATCGGAACATCGGGGCATGAAAACATGACTCAAATACATAATAGTTACATCCTGGAATAAACATCAGGTTACAATACATAAGATACATACATGAATACATTCCAAAGTTACAAATACATCAACACAATATCTACACACCCAACACAAGGAAGCATCCCCTTCTGTGTTACACAGTCCCTCGGGTTATGAATTCCCTTCCAGTGCTCTTCAGGGCATGCATAGAATATTCACCAACAACTCTTATCTTTTTCTGACATTCCTCTCTTCACCATGTTTATCAATCCCATTTAGCATCTCTTCCACACCTAAGTATTGCATACAGTTCAGACCCAAACCAGGGTACACATAACAACAAACCAAAAGGAGACACAACAACATAGGCTCCCCTCTGTAACATAGAGAAACAAAGTTTCATACCACACTGTAGTTTAGAATAACAATGTAACCCATCAACAAGGGTCTCGGTAGATGAAAATACTTGCAGAACAACCCGTTCTGTGACTCAGGAGAGTGATCAACATTTGAACGCTCCACCAGAACAATCAAAACTATGGGATAGGGAAAATAATGAACAAGCACCACCCAGAACAACCAAAAAACCTTCTCGTTACTGAGGAAAAGAGGGACTGGCATGCATCAATGTGCTTACTTTCCTTGAAAGCAAGAACACAACTTCCCAGACTACAGGCTGCCGGATACGAACAAGCTTTGTCACGAAACCAACTACCATGCCTTGATTTGCCCAAGGAATTAACTGCCTCAACCGTTCTTCTGGAAGAATTGAATGATTGAGGACAAAGGACTAAAAGTTAGCTGTTATAGCCCAAAATGACACATCTCTGTTTGTGACCACTTTCCCATGATTTCATCGCATGTCAACACTTCCATGATGACACTTCATGAAAGTCACTGAAAAACACCTAAATTGAAGGACCCATATATGTAATTTTGTAACTCCGTTTGACCTATTATCTACATTGTTGGAAAGGTATTTCAGTTAGATAAAAATTTCTAGAAGACACCAAAGTCTGAAAATTCCCATAATTACCCTAAAGGAAACCCGCGAGTTTCCTTAAGGAAACCCACGTGTTGCACACAACTTGTCTATATAATACTCGCATGTACCCTGAAAACATGACTATTTGCATTGCCACCCGTATGTCATACATGAATATTTGTACTGCAACCCATGTGTATCTCCTGAATATGCAACTGTTGTCTTTTCAAACCGCGTGTTTTTCCTGTAGATGTCAAAAAAAGATGTTTCTTGAATTTTGGGTAGTTTGGGTGGTTATGCAATTGAATCCTTCAGTTGTAACTACTTTGTATTCGACCCTATCTCTTCAAAATCATATAAAAAGAGATAGGGAGGTCCACGAGAGGGGACTTGAATCCTTTGCATTGTCATGCTAGAGGAATTGTGACTCTCTTTCCCCCACCTTTTCCCTAGAATCTTTCTCCTTGTGTTGCAGAGCTTGGAGGCTAAGTTCCTTGGAGAAGAGAAGCAACATAACCAGATCAAGGTTTCGTGAAGTGCCCAACTTGAAGAGAAGGTATATTTGTATTTCATTTCATGATTAATAAATATGTGATGTCTTTCTTCTTTCCAAATCATTGTTCAACGTGTGATTGAATATTTGTTTATGATCATATGTTTATGTTAATCAGATTATTATTTCATATTTCTTTGATTATCATTGCTTTATATGTAGTCATATTGGTTTGAGGAGGTATAATTTGTTTTGCAAGTCTCTTGGAGCAAGAGGAGCAAGAAGAGGATTGAAGGGCTGCTTGGATAAAACTTTGTTTGTCAAGGTATGAACCATTCTAATCTCTGAAACTTGCTTATATCTACTTGTAGAACCATTTGCATCTCTCTTTCAACCCCAGTACGTTGATGGCCTCTTAAACCCTATCCATAGGAAACTTTCCTATATAACAGAACTGGCGACTTCGCTGGGGAGAGCCTTGTCTATTTATGGTTTCTCTATCCTTCATCTAGTATTTTTTAAGGTTTCAGGTCCTTCTTTCCACGTAGGAACACCTTCTCTATCTGACAGAACACCTCCCCTACCTTCCTAAGGCAATTTTTGACCTTTTTTGGTTTTTTTCCCACCCACACGCGAGTTGCAATATACAAAGTTGCGTGTTTGGTTTTGTATAGATGATATGCTATACTGTCAACCCATGTGTGACATGTGACTTGTTATTAGTACAACCCATGTGTGCCCCTAAAACAATGTTTTTTCCCTCATTTTTGTGGTTTTTTCTGTTGTTGTGGGTTGTTTGGTAGGTCTTTTGGGGTCCTCTGCAGGTGCATGAATCCATGGAGTTAGTGTCATCCATTTTGGGTGTTCTTTATCTATGTGGTAAGTCCTTTTGTAGCATTAGGTTTTTCTCTTTTCTCATCCCCCCACCCCCTTCACTTAGCATGATTTTTGGCTTATGTTTCTGGTCAGCCTCTATTAGTGATCTTTGTCTGAACTTAGCGGCTTATTGGTCTTTGTTTCCTTCTTCTTTTGTTGGTTAAATTCACCTTTCCAAAGTAGTTTACTTGTATCTTATGCAAGCCTTCCTTCCAAGTAGGGTTTATATTGACTTTAGGACATTCTAGAGTCTATTTTGTGGTTGTATAGTAGAGTTCCTTTTGCTTTGTTCTTCTCATCTGCATACTTTTGTTTGTAGGTAGTTTTTCTTTTGCATTTATTAAAGAAAAAGAACATATAGTTGTTTAATATGCATGTAGATTAGGTTTTTGTATTTAATGGACGACATATCAATTTTTTTGAAAAAATAAAAATAAATTGTTCTTTTGTGGATTTCAAGTTTCTATTCGAAAAAGAAAGAGAATAGTTTTTGCTTTTTGCATTTCATTTCTCTTTTCTTAGTCATTTTGTTTCAACTTTGAGTCATAAGAACACATGAGTTTCACGCCATTTTCCCTTGACTAAAAAAAAACCTTTTAAAGTGAACAATATAATTAAAAATTATTAGTAAGTTTTATTTTTTAGGCTCCTACACCAACTAGCTTAGGTTAGACTTGTGGATTAGGGAGTTTCAACTCTCCACAAGTATTTTATTTCAGACGTAGTTGGCCAATCACTAGGTAAATCCTCTTCTATTTTGATTGTATTTGGGAAGCTCCTCTCAAATGGGAGATAAGAACGAGGTCACATGAGGACTTGGACTGAGGAGATAACCCTCCAATTCCTTGTTCAAGTGTAGACCAATATTTTTACGCATCTGGGTACTTCTGTCAATACCACCTCTTGGGCCTCGTGCAGTGCCGATGTTGACAAGGTTTTGGGATTTTATACCCTGCCCATGCGTACGAATCAGGCTTGTGACTATCCCCCCTAGAATGTCAGTATAGTTGCTGTAGCCTTTAGTCTCTTTGACATTTAGGGTTCATACACAGGTATACTGGAAGGCTATTTCTGGTCCACCTTGGACGGGATTGGAAGGTAACCCCGGTAGAAGGTGTGGGAGGATGGTTGGGTGATTCCTCTACTTGTGCCTAAGAAAATATATAGGGACTCCAAATAACTATCTATCAGCTTTCTTCTGGAAGGCACATCTTATACCTAATTGTCTGTTTGGCTTTAGGAATTTTTTAGTGAGTGTTGTGAGGTTTGTCTGTACTTAGTTTGCCTTCAGGTGTGTGCTTTGTAATTTTGGTTGTCTGTTGACCTCAAACTTTGTATTATTGTTTGAAACTATGGCTAAGACCCCTTTGAACACCAACCAAGAGATTCACATGCTGGGAACTCCTTGTTCTATTCCTCTCACAGGGAATGTTGGTGTTCCTTTGATGGCCACCTTGAATCTACCTGGATTCACCCTAGGGATACCGGTGTGGTTTTTTTACACTCCAACTGTCTTGAATGCTCCTGATGCTTCTCAAGTAAGCTCCTTATATCAAGGGAATTAAAACATTTCTTCCCCTTCACATGTAGTTGATTCTCCTCCTCCTTCTACCTCATGCGATGAAAGTAATGATACTAGTAACCGATAGTCTAAAAGTAGTAAAAGAAGGAGGAATAGGAAGAAGACACATAAGAAAGGGGGAACCCGTTCAACCTCTGCAAGTCAAGTTGAACCTCACCACCCAGCCTCTTTAGTTCATGCAGGGGGCACCTATCCAACCTATGCAGGTCATGTTGTATCTAAGCACTCAAACACTGAAAGTCAAGTTGATCTTCACCATCCAGCCTCTATTGATCATGCTAGTGGGATCCTGCCAACCTTTCCAGTTCACGTTGGATCCAATCACTCAGCCTTTGCAGTTCATGCTGAGGGAACCCATTCAGCCTTTTATGTTCAAGTTGAACCTCCTCATCCAACCTCTGTAAGTCATGTTGGATCCATCCACCCAGCCTCTAAAGTTCATGCTGGGGGCACACACTCAACTGCTACAAAGCATGTTGATCCTAACCATTCAGCCTCTGTTGTTCATGCTGTTGGTTCCAATCCAACCTCTGCAAGTCATGTTGGATCCAGTATCTCAGCCTCTGTAGGTGATGCTTGGGGTAGTCTCTCAGCCTCTGTGGTTCATGCTGAAGACATTCAGTTAACCACTGCGAGTCATGTTGACACTGTTGAAAAGACTACTTGTTCAAAACACAAGCCCAAGTTTCATTGTAAGCTTTGTGAGGGAGACCACCTTACTTATAAATTCCCTTCCATCATGGAGGTGTGAAGAGTTTGGGTTCATAGTCCTCTCATTTTTTAACATTCTGAAGTTTTTCAACAACCATCCTCTCTTAGTCAGGTTGGAACCAGTAACCCAGCCTCTGGTGGTCATGTTGGGGGAAAACTCTCAGCCTTTATAGATCATGCTGAGAGCAAACAATCAACCACTTCTAGTCATGTTGATACTGTTGAGAAAACTGGTCGTTCGAAGTGCAAACTTAAGTTCCCTTGTAAGCTATGCGAGGGAGATCATCTTACTCACCAATGCCCTACTATCGTAGAGGTGAGAAGAGCGTGGTCTGAGACTCAAGAAACTCCTTCTCCTGAACAACCTGTAGTTTCTCAACCATCTACTCAACCTTTGGTTGATCAATTGGTCGAACCAACCTCAGCTTTTGCCAATCCCACTCTTCTTTCAGAGAGCGATCCTTATGTGATTGAACCGGTGTCATTTTTGGTTGATCCCACTCCCCCTTCGGAGAGTGAATTTCATGAAGTAATTGAATCGATTCCATTATCAGTTAATCCCACTCTTCCTTTGGAGAGTGAAGTGTCTAATAGTCACATTTTCTTCACTGTAAGTTCATAACTTATTAAACAAGGGGGCATTGAACTCATTTTAGATGAACCCCCACCAAGCTCTCGGATTACTTCCTTTGATTGGGATAGCCTAGTTGAGCCACGCCTTCCTTCTGATATACCTTTCCAGATAAATTTCAAAGTTGAAAAATACATGATTTCTCATTGTATTGTTGATTAAGGAGCCTCATTTAGTATCTTCTCTGCTCGTGCTTGGCGAGGCATGGAATATCCCAGCCTTGTGTCGACAACTAGTCAGTTACTTTCATTTGATAGAAGAACTAGTATAGTCTTGGGGATTCTTTCTCAAACACATATTACTTTGGGTGGGAAGACCATCTTAGTTGACTTCATGGTGATAGAAGACCCCTTGGAATTCAATATGCTCCTTGGATGTGATTATTTCTATGCCATGCAAGATGTGGTGTCAACATTATTTTGTGTCATGTACTTTAATCATGGAAAATAAATTGTCACTATCAATCAATTGGATTTTCTTCATCCCTCTCCTGACCCAACTAGAGACCAGCTCTTTCCTTTATTGATTTCGAGTGTTTCTATAGACACTACCCCACCACGGGTGATCTATGTGGCCTCATTTACTTCGCGTTCAATTGCTACTAAGAATTAGCCTCTATTTTCATGCTTACCTTCCTAGGACTTGGTCTCAACAGTTGAATAGGTGAGTCATCCTATACAGACTATGGATCCTTCTCTCCACTCTGTCAATCTGTTTGAAAGTTTAGAAATGTGTCCTATCTCAGATGATCTCCTTCCTTTGGATGAAGTCTTCCTAGAGTCTTTGATATAGTATGACCTTCTTATGGATGACGGTTCAGTTGTGACTAAGTCTAACCTTTATTTTCTTGGAAGGCCCGACCTTTCTTATTATTTTGGTATTGTTGAGTCTTTTGACTCTTCCTTTGAACAACAAGTCAATGATCCTGATCAGTTTGATTTTTCTTATGAATTTTTCAACTCCTGTGATACTGAGTTTATTCCTGCAGACTCTATCTCCTCTATTGATCTTTACTTTTCTTTTGAGGATGATCTGACTGATTGTGAACCCTCATTTCTTGGCACTATACAGTCCTCTTTGGTTGATTCTACCTTGAATACGCCTTTTGTAGAAGATATCAAATTCGCATGTGTTTCTGCCAAAGTGACCTGCATCAGATCTCTTCTTTTGAATATGATCCTGATGTTGTTGTTTCTTGGAGATAGGATTCTTAGTTGGATTCAAAACTGTTTACTAGCCTTGTCTTGTTGTTCAAGCTGTAAATATATTTGTATGTTCCCTCCTCATGCTTATGAGCTTAATGTCGGCTTCCACGCTTTTAGCTCATTGTATAAGCCCTCATCTTTTCTCTCATCATCGCTCAACCTTGTATCATTTTGCCTTTGCAACTTGAAACCTTTTACCTTGAGGAGATGTTCCTCAAGTGTCTTTATCCTGCTCATGTTCCTTGCATTATGCATAGGTTTGTACCTCGCGCTTGGAACTAGTTTCGCTTGCTTATGACACTCATCTCCTTGCATTTAGAGCATTCTTTCTGATCTCCTTTGAGCTTGTTAAAAATAGTAAGGAGGCCATGAGTTGAATTTTCCGGACTTGTTAAAACTTCACAGGAAATATATGGAGTTTCTTTAGGCCCAGTTCTGACTCCTCAAAATAGACTTGACTTCCGAGTAAACTTGTGCGTTTAGGCTCATTAAGAATATGTGAGCGGGCATCCACATTGGTGGTACGTTATCGCTTTTTCAGACCATGTGGAATAATATGAAAAGGGAGCACTACCTTTTATTCGGAATTGAGAAGAGTATTCTTAGGCATAGGTTTATCACTTTTCTGGGCCTGAGGGTTTAAATTTACGGAAAAGGAACCCCCGGTATGAGCTTAGTTTTCTCTTTTTCATGCTCTGGACCTAAACATGAAAAATATTTTGAGTGTACTTTATGTCTTTGTCATGCTCTCTAAACCCTAAACAACAAAGCATTGATTTTACTATTGTAAGCCCCACTTATCGCAATCAAATGGATCTTTCCGAGTGATCTTGCCTTCCTTCACACTCGTAAAAATCAGGCTATATGTTGCTTTTGAAGGAATGTTGGGTAGGTGGTAATTTAACCTTTTTCATACCTCCCCGACTAAGTATGAAAAAGGTGCACCTTACTTCTTCGGAAGCTAATAGAGTTCTTCTGTGGTTTGTTTTATACCTTTTCGGCCTCAGGAGACTAAAATGGATGAAAATCTCCCTCCCTGGAGTCTTCTTTGGAGTTTTCAAACTGTCTAAACTATAAAAACATCGTCGAGCATTTACTGTTTCGGGCTCGTAAAATCCATGATTAAGTGCTTTATCAAGCATTCTTCTATCTCTTCTTCGAGCTTGCCAAAAATGAAGAAGGTACTGAGTTTGCTTTCTTGGACTCATTAAACCTTTACAAGAAAGAGGGGAAGAGAAGTTAATTCACATGTATTTTACATCATGGTAGCAAGTATTGTCTCCTTGAACAAAACAATAGTCTTGAGTCTACCAATAGTTGGGTCTCAGTTTTTGAGCTTATCCCGATTCATAGTTTTTACTCCTCCAGTTGGTCCATTTTCCAATTATACGGGGAATATGTCAATGTCTCTTACATTGCAGATTTGTGTTGTTGGTTCTTTCATGTAAAAGGCTGCCTAAGTCACTTTTTGCATCGTGCTCATTGTTCAAGGATTAAACCTTTGTTGTCCATTCTGTAGTTTCCTTGACCTTTTGTGTTGACCATTCCCTGGTATAAGTTCATTACATCATGTCTTCGGCAGTCCTTGTCATTAAAATTCTATACCAATTCCAGATCCAATTAGTCTTTGACTTACCTCATGTTGGATGATGGAGGATGCCTTAATTCCTTCCTTCCAATGGATCTCTTCCTATCGACTGCAACACATCTTGCTCTGGGAATAAGATTCATAGTTTTATGACAATACCTTGGGGATTGAAGTCATCAGTGGGAATTTCTCTTGCTATTGGGTAATGGGAATACCTTAATGTCGCCTACTCTATGGATTCTTCAAGTGTTCGACTTCAAGTCCTTGTATTCACACTTGTTAGAATGTACTAGGTACCTTGGGAATGATTTTCATTACTGGTGGTTTCCCTCACATTTCTTAACGGTTCTCAACATTGACCGGTAATCAAACGATTTCTTCCATGTTCGACTTCAGCTCCTTTATTCGCATGGTTAGGATTCGTACCTTTTGGGAGGTTTGGATTGAAGACCTTGGGCCGATAGTAGTATCGCCATATTTTTCTATTTACTGAGTTGCGTAAGACCTTGTCACACTTCATATGACATTTTGGTGAGACATAGATCCACCTTGTATCTTTGTGGCTATGATCGATTGTAGAGCACAGATCCACCTTGTTCACTTGTGGCCATGACTCCTTTAGATTTGATATGGAACATTTTTTCATATTGAGCGACCACGATAGTTTCATCATCTATACATATGTTGGATCCACCTGTATCTTTATGGCGATGATTTGTATATGGACTTGTATGCCCCAGAGATATGTTTTGTCTGACATTTATCTCTCTTTCAGGTACCTTTGTTTGAGCCTTTTGATATTGGATTCTCTAATCTCTCCATACTCAGCTGTTTCCTTTATAATGTATTTCAGCTATAATCTTCCCCTATAACCTCATACATTAGGGGGCATCTGTTATATCCCAAAATGACACATCTCTTCCTGTGACCACTTTCCCATGATTTCGTCGCATGTCGACACTTCATGAAAGTCACTGAACAAATACCTAACTTGGAGGACCCATATCTGTATTTCTATAACTCCCTTTGACCTTTTCTTTGCACCATTGGAAAGGTATTTTAGTTAGCTGAACCTTTCTAGAAGACACCAAAGTCTGAAAATGCACAAAAGTACCCTAAAAATGATATTTTTCACGCACACGCAACTTGTCTATATAATACTTGCGTGTACCCTGAAAATGCGACTATTTGCATTGCAACTCGTGTGTCATACGCGACTATTTGTACTGTAACCCATGTGTACCTAGTTAATACATGACTATTTTCACTACAGCCCATGTGCTTTTCTTGTAGATGTCAAAAAAAGATGTTTCTCGAATTTTGGGTAGTTTGGGTGGTCATGCAACTAACTCCTTCAATTGCAACTACTTTGTCTTTGACCCTATCTCTTCAGAAGCATATAAATAGAGGTATGGATGTCCATGAGAGGGGACTTGAATATTTTTCATTGTCATGCTAGAGGAATTAGGACTCTCTTTCCCCCCACCTTTTCCCTAGAAGCTTTCTCCTTGTGTTGCAGAGCTTGGAGGCTGAGTTCCTTGGAGAAGTTCATGTGAAGTTCATAAATGATTAATTTTTCAACTTTTTCATGTGAAGTTCATAAAGGATTACTCAATTGAATTTCATAAAGGATTACTTGGCCCTAAAATATAAACTTTTTCATGTGAAGTTCATAAAGGATTACTCAATTTCTTCTTATTTCTTGAAGAATGCTCCAATCAGAGATCAATTAGCAGTTGTTAATGGAAGTGTCCCTGAAAGATATCTTGTGTTGACATCTATGGGTGGAATTCCTTAAGAATGGAATACATTTGTGAAATGTATATGTGATCATGGTCAATTACCTAATTTTGATCAATTTTGATTAGGATGTATCCAAGAGGAAACAAGGGAGCTTGCCTCTTCCTCAAAGGAAAAGGAAGAAGAACTAGTCCTTGCAACTAGAATTAGAAAGAAGAAAGGAAAGTGGAACAAGGGCAAGAAAGGAATCAAGTCAATCCAAAATCCAAAGATCAAGAAGGATAAATACAATCTCAAATGTTTCAATTGTGGCAATATAGGTCACTTTGCTTCATAATGCTAGAAGAAAATAAAAGGAAAGCCTGATGCCTCTACAACCAAGGAGAAACATGCACCTGAAAAGAAAACACAAGAAGAAGAAGAAATACAGAAATATTGATTTCTTGTTGATGCTCTCTAAGGTTCTATTTCGAACAACGATGAATGGATAATATATAGTTGTTCCTCTAGACACATGATAGGTTCCAGAACCCTCTCTCAATGTTGTCAAATAAGCATGCCTCTCTTCAGGTTGAACCTGGTGACAAAACCAACTATGAAGTAAAGGGATATGGTTCAACATCCTTGCTAGACTTAGGTGTTTCTCTACATTTGGGAAAGGCACTTCTTGTACGAAGTTTGAAGAACAATCTTATCTCCATTCACTACAACAAAATCATATAATTTGCTTCTTATTTAGCTCCCTTTTTTGCTTTAGGACATTGTTTTAAAGTGTTTTTATTCATTATATAGGAAAAGTTGGTGCTATTTCATGATTGGCACAGTTCCTGGAATTTTTAGCGCCTAATTTTCTTATTAGCATTAAATTTGGCACTAGATACAACCATATTTAGCGTCGAATTTGGAACCATATTTAACGTTGGATTTAGCACCATATTTAAGGTTGGATTATTCTTTCTTTTTTTGTGCCAAATTTTGATTAATTTTTTACCCTAAGTTTTGCTTCCTTTTTAGCTTTGAGTTTTGCTTCCTTTTTTGTGCCAGGATTTGCTTCCTTTTTAGCACTGAGTTTTTCTCCTTTTTAGCACCATATTTAGCACCAAATTTTATGAGTAAGCAAATGAAAATGAGTGTGACTTTTCAAAAATAAATTTAATTGGTAAACATTTTAAAATGTAACTCAAAATAAATCGTGGGATAAAAATAGGGCACTTGTCTTAATCTTAATGAGTGCGAGTGTATTTTTGTTATTTTAATTAAATTTCTTATTTTCCCTCACAAAACCCCTCACTCTTTCATTCTTTTCTTATTTTCTCTCTTTATTTGTTCTTTGTTTATGCAGGTTTGGGGTTTCATGCATGGAGGCTAAGATTTCATGGAGGAAATCTATGAAAAAGGTAATGGATTATCCCTCACCTTATCATCCTTCGTTCGTCTTCTACTTTTATTTACTCTATAGATGTGTTAATGTTTACTATTTTTTTTATTGTTGCAAGTTTTGGGTTTCATGCATGGAGGCCAAGATTTCATGGAGGAACCTTTGTGGAAAAGGTAATGGCTTCTCCCTTACCTTATCCTCCTTCCTCGTTCTTCTACTTTTCTTTACTTTACATTTTTTTTAATATTTTTTTTTTTCTTGTTGCAGGTTTTGGTTTTCATCCATGGAGGTTAAGATTTCATGGAGGAACCTTTGTAGAAAAGGTAATGGATTTTCCCTTACCTTATCATTGTTCCTTTCTCTTCTACTTTTATTTACATTATTTTTTTACAGAAACGAGTAACCAATATAGATTATAAAAAGAGTAATTACATACATAGAAACAAGCCTATGGATCTCAACTTTAGTATCCTGATTGAAAGTCTAGAGTTTAAAAAAGGTTTATGTATGTTTGTCAAAATTCTACTGCCAATTTTTATGGCAATTTTTTTGCCTTTAACAGATTATTTCTTTACAAATTGATGGTAGAGGATTATACAAAATAACATCTATACTATATTCAAAAAATCAAATATTCAGGACTTCATTCTTGAAGGTGACCCTGGTATACTTTCGGCTACAAGTTTTTCCCTTATTCCATGGATGCACTGTTATTGTTATGATGATGGGTGTCCCACTTTCCCTTGATGTCCTCTATTGCTTATTGGACCACTATAATATCCTCCTGTATATTAGCAAACATTTCCTCATTCCTCTCATTTCCAGCTGAAATAGCTTCCATTATCAGACTCTTCATTTTAAGCATAAAATTCCACATGCCTTCAAAATTGGCAAGCTGTTTGTTTTTCATATGCCAGATCTCCTTGTGAATTTCCTTAAGTTCTCTCATCTGAACCCCCATATTAATTTACACATTCTCCATCCTCATGTATAGCCTAATTATATCTAGATTCGTCTTCTTATTCTCCTATAGCGTCTCTTTTGCTAGCTCAAAGGTGTTGTGCATCCTCTTCCTGGTGTCGAGGGAGACATATTTGGTTTCCCAAGTTTCATTCAGAATCTCATCCATTCTGCCGGTTCAAAAAGAGAGACTAAGAGTTGCGAATCTTGAGAGGAGATGTCCTTCCATAATACTAGAGTCAATGCATTCCATTCACAACAGGTTTAAGCCCATAATTTACATTCCCATCACCCTTTTCATCTACATGTGAAAAAGGAAGCCTTGAGAATAACTAAATCATGCAGAAAATGAATGCCTCAGATGGGAGTGTTCTCTTAAACAAAAGGGCATTAAAGACCCACCTAACAAAGAGGAGATCATCCCATTACCTGCCCACTAGAAAGTCCACCCATGAGACGTTTCCACTCGTTGAATAATGCTAGGGGTTGCGGTGGAGAAATTATGGATCCCCTTTCCTGTATTTGTCTTGAACCTTAGGCCAAAGGGGTATAAGAGCTCATGGCCCATGGGGTACTTTGGAGGAGTTCCATTCTCTAACATGGATACTATTTCAAAAAAGGGGTTCGATTGTCCAAAGTGATATAGCCTTGCTTTATCTTAACACCATTATTTGCCATATCATTTTCTTCCTTTTTGTTGTGCCTCGGGATATGGAAAAATTGAATTTTAAATAAGTCTGAATTCAAACATGATTCCTTTTTGCACCCTGTTTTCCTCATCTACCAACCCGCCTTAAAATTTCTTCATTTTTTCAATGACTATTTTTGAATATCCAAACACGATATAGGATTCATAACCGAGGGAGGCTAATAGTTCAACTCCTTGTAACAAGGAAACCTACTCCGCTTGATTATTTATTTTCTTTCCAACCTGTAAGTAAACTGAGATAACTAATTTCCTCTGGGGTTGAAGATGACCCCACTCGCACATGTTGCCCCTAGATTTACTTTCAAATATCTATCAAATAAAAGAGTTAGGACATTATAATTAATTTAAATACCACCCTTTAGAGGATTTTTTGGACTGAAGGGATCTCATCTTTAAAAACAACGAGGTCCAAGCCGTCTCCTTTTTGGAGAGATTGTCTGGGATCAAGTCCCAACCTTGAGCTGATAAGAATTATTTCATCTGGGTATTCATTTGTTGCAATTATTCCAACATTGGATTGGTTCTCTTAAAAAATCGCTATGTTTCTAGTAATCCAAATCTTCCAGCTAACATATTTAGGAAACACAATCCATAATTTTGCTAAGGATTTTTTCTTACTAGTGGATTTTGGTTAAGTATGCCCCGAACCTTTATAGAACCCACTGACCTAGTTTGGGAAAATAATACTTGTCCTTAATGCTTGGATTTTTTGTACCCAAAATTTTTGCATGAATTCACATTTAGTGAAGATATGACTTACTATCTCCTCATCCTTTTGGAAAAAAACACATCTACTTGGTCCCATGATACCACTCTTTTTCAGATTTTCTATAGTTAAGATCATTTTGTGTGTTGGGAACCATGCGAAGGCATTGAAATTTGAAGGATAGTTATTCTTGCATATCCCCCTCCAGAATCTATATATAGGATATTTGGACACCCTTTTTACAAGTATCATGTATCCATATTTTTCATTGTCTCTGCCATGAATTCCCCATCCTCTTGAATCTCATTCTCTTGTACTAAATGGGGCCCTACCATTCATAGATAATAAGAGTTCCTGCAAAATATATTGCATGTGAGGGGATACCTCCATCTCTCTCCATCCCATGCAAATCCCATTGACTTTCCAAAAAGAGAGGTCATACATCTTCTTGATTCCATTCATCTGCAACCAATTCCTTAATTCTAGCAACGATTCTTTCTCTTTTAAAGGAGGACGATTTATAATTTTTTCTCCCAAATATCTATTCTTTTTCTTATTCCTGGGATCCAATACAAGTTCTCTTGAATAATAGAGGAAGCCACTATGCATAACTTCTATATTGTGGACCCTATTCCATCCATATAAAAATCAAGACTATGAAGCCTACTAGGCTTAATATACTTATTGATTATTTCCTTCTTCCACCATTCCGACGTGCCAAAATTATCCTCCATAAAAGTTTTACTCCCAATTCCAAATTCATGATTCATGGTTCCCTTATCCCAGTTCCTCCCTACTATTTCTTGCTTCTAACCACTTCCTATTTAACTAGATTGAATCCCCCCTCCTTTATACCTCCCTGCCACAGAAAATTTCTTATGGCTTTGCTTATACTACTCATCACTCCAGTCGAGGCTAAGAGGATAGAGCAGAGGAAGATAGGCATAGAAGTCAAAACAAATTTAATAAGGGTAATTCTCTTGGAAATATTGAGCCATTTTTCTCCCCATGATTGAACTTTCTGTTTGATTATGACGACAACCTCTCCACATCCTTATCCATTTCTAGTTAAAGAGATGAGTATTCCTAAATATTTGAAATATCTTTAGTTCCCAATCACCTTGAAGCCCAAGACTCTTGAAATTTCTAAATTCAAAATGGGAGAGAAATTCCAAGTGTAAATACAACCTTACCTGAGTTGGTTTCTCCTCCTAAAGCCCAAAGAAAAGAGGAAAGTTCCAGGGAGAAAAGATGCATAGATGAATTAGATGATTTCCCAAGCAAAATTGTATCATTTTCAAACTGTGTGTTATTAGCCAACTTCACTTCGTTCTCTATTGATATTTGTGGCAACAATCATGTTTCTACTAAGGAATGAATAAAACCTGCTCAAGGATTCAATTTCTATAATATAAAGGAAAGGAGAAAGGGGGAAACCTTGGCGAATTCCTCTTGATGCTTTAAAGAAACCCGTGGGCCTTCTATTATGAATATGAGCTATCCACGACCCACTAATATAGGCTCTAACCCATTTGATAACTATTGAAGAAAACCCAAAATAAAGCATCACTTCGAAGATGAAATTGTTCCTGATTCTATCAAACGAATTAGCAAGATCCAATTGGATAGCTATTACCCTCTCCTTGCTTGTGAAGCTTGAGTGGACACCTTATTGAATAATAATATTATTATCCATTAACTACCTCCCTTTCATGAATCCTCCTTGATTTTCAGAGATGAGGGAAGGTAGATACTTCTTTATTATAGAAGCAATTATTTTAGAAAGGATTTTGTAGGAGGCATTACACAAATAAATATACCTAAATGTTTTTAGAGTGGTAGGATTCTTTTGTTTCGAAATCAGGGTTATGAACGAAGAATTAGTAGCCCCTCCTATATTTTCTCTTCTAATTGTACAATTTTTCATTCTGTAAAGGTCCTTCTTGAAAATCTTCCAGTACTTCTAATATGAACTAATGGGAAATCCATCTGGCCAATGGGACTTGTCTAGATGAAGAGACCAAATATCCCTTTTAACTTCTTCTTCACTTATGCCTCTCATCATTTCCTCATTTTTTTCTTCCCTAATAAGGAATGTAATATTAGAGCAAAGTAGGTCTAAAATGTATTCCTCACCTGCCTCTATCTTCTATATAAATATTCATGAAATGGTTGAAGATGGGATCCTTAATCTAGGGACCTGTATTAAGATTTTATCCTCCTTCTGATTCCAACTCTAAAATTGTGTTTCCCCTCATTATTTCCTAGTGCTTCTTGTGTAAGAATTTGGTGTTTTGATCTCCTTCTTTTAAAAGAGGCTTATCAATTTGATTGTCCCCTCTTCCTCTTGTTTTCTTTATAGATTTTGAATCTTACCCTCCAAATCCTGCTCTCTCATTATTAGGTCCGTGGTGATTTTCGTATCTTTTTATTTCCTCTTGAAGACATCCCAACTCCTTTTGCACTTAAAGCTTCTCATTCCTTTCCTTTTTCTGATCCTTGGCCCAAGCTTTGATTGCTTTTTTTGTCGCTCCTAGATTGGATTCCCATATGAACCTTGTGGTTCCTTGAATAAAGGTTCTCCAAGTATTCACCACTATATTATAAACCTTTTCCTTCTTGGTCCACATAGATATAAATTTGAAGGGAAGAGGACTAGGGTTCTCATGGAGCACAAAGGAGAGAAGGATAGGCTTCTAATCTAAAATAGAGGAAGTTGGAAAGGTTTTTGGAAAAAGTATCTACTTATCAGGAATCTATCTAGCCTTGCCACTATATGTCCCGACCCGATTCTTGTATTGTTCCAAGTGAAGTCCAAATTGATGTCCACGAGATTCTAGGATGACTGCATCTCTTCTAACTACTCGTAAAAAGGATTGCTTACCTTCAACCCACCTCTCTTTTCCGCTACAAAAATCATAGCATTGAAATATCCTGCAATAATTGCTTGAGAGTGAAAATCCCTAGATATCAGACCCTCGAGAAAGTGCCAAAACTCTTGCTTTTTGGCATGTAGAGTTGTCCCATATACATTCAAGATTTTTATTTTTTTCGCTCTCCTCCTTATAGTCTAACTCTAGCATCACCTGGAACGAATTTATCCATTCTTTCATTAAGGGAAACCTATTTTTGTTCCACCATATAGAAAGGCCTCCAAAGAGGCCCACTTCCCCAATTGATACTCCATTTCAGTTCTTCCGTATTTTTCCAATACATCTAGATTATCTCCTTTACTCGTCTTAGTCTCCTGGAGAAAAATGATTGAGACTCTTTCACTTTTTATCATATTCTTTAATGAATCTACCTTGTTCTTTCCTCCCATCCCTATGCAATTCTAGGAGACTATCTGCATTGTTTATTAAGAGATTGAGGTATGGGTTTCCATTTTTTATTCTCTCTTGACCCTATCGATTTCTTAGTCAATATTTTTATATGCTGATAAAGATAAGATTGTTTCCCTTTGACTTTCTCTTTTTCTCTTTTTTTCTTCTTGGATCAATTTTGATCTTGACTTGGTTACTAAGCCTAACACTTCAGATCTCCTAGGTTTTGATCTGACCTCCAAAATGGACATGTCAGGTAAGGGTGGAACATAGTTTTGTTCTTTCCTAAGCTCCTCAAGGATGGGTGGATCCTCCCTGTTACCTTTTGGAGATTCATCCCTTATTTCCCCTTCCTCCTTCGACTCTGGACCTTGGGTTTCCAAGGCTTGAAACCTATTTTCAGAGGGCTCAAATTTCTTTTCAGATGGTTGAGAGGGAAGTACTAGTATTGTCACACACCTAAAATTTCCATATAATAACAAAACAAATTTATCCAGAATAGTTCTTGTAGAATGGAAGCTGTAAACCAACTGATGCAAATCAAATATGGAGGTCAATCTTCCTCCCAACCAAACTTCTAGAGAAACCAAATTACTTTTTTTGAAACCATTGAGCTTGTTTGTTGAACCACAAGGATGAAGAATGGTCAAAATTCCATCTCTTGATTAAGTTAAATCACTTTCCCCCCCATCCCAAGCCTCCTGCTCATTGGATGGTTCAATATTTATAATATCTTTCCTAGGACTTGGTCATTAATGAGCCACTTGCTCTAATAGAGTCTTGAACTGATTTTTAGGGAGGATGCCTCCTGCATCACTTACATTTTATTATGTATTATTTCCACTTGGGATTTTCTCTCGACACATGTCATTCGTTCTCGTGAGTCAGCAAACTCTCTTCAACAACTGCCTCCAATTTCATTATAATTGTTTAGCAATTTAAAATTATTTTACATATTATTTTGACCTCACTTGGTCAAAATATCAAAATAAAATAATAAGAAAATGTTTTTAAATAATTATTCAGTTACTTTGGTGTATTACATACACCTCCCCGTAATATTAACACCATCCTCGATGTTACTTTAAACTTCTTCCAAATTATTCTGAAACAGAATTGGATATGCTTCTCGCATACTACTCTCCTATTCCCAAGTAGCCTCTTTTTGACTAAGGTGCTTCCATTGCACCTTTTGTAACACCCTGGTTTTGACCCCATTTGCATTAAATGCATATGATGTATATATTGTAATTAATCATGGTGTGGAGCTAAAGGAAAAAATCCCCACCATGGATTATTGTTTTTATGTTGCGGCGATTAAAATCGTTCCTGATTGTATTTTGTGCTAGCCGACACATTATCATTTTGAATCATCATGTAAATATGCAATTAATTAAAAACCCACAACCAGCTATGTCAATGCAACAAATAATGAGATGGGGGAATGATTTTCTAAGGATAAGGGGGGGTATTTAACCTTTGTGGCCAATGGGGAAAAGCTAAATGTCAAAGGGAGAACCCATCGAATTGTCAACTACCTTTCTTGTCTTATTCAACCAATCATTTATTACTACCAGAAGTTGGTTAAGTTGGTTATTGCATGGGATAGGCAAGGTATGAGAACCCAAATTCGAATTTGAGAAGCTATCAATTTTGGGAAATGTGATTTTGACTTATGGGGAAAGTTATTGCCCAAAAATGCTGCCCATTCCTTTAGGAATTCACGTTTTTGGTCTCTCCCACGATTTTTGGAGCAATTGGTATTCACCATTCACGTTTCCTAATGTGTTCTTCATTTTTCCTAGGGTTGGGTAGTGATTTTGCTAACAGTTAGCGGTTGGGATTTCTCCTGCGCGTCTTTGTGTTGTTTCCACATATCCACGATTATGGAATTTCATGTTTCAGTGTTGCATAGCCAATGGGGGGACAGAGCCACGAATTTTGGGTGCTGATTGAGTTCATTTTGGCCACGTTAGGGCCATAAAGGAATTTGAAAATTGAATTCTTGTTAAGTGGGTTGTTTTACCCATTGTCATTTATGTTTTTGGTTGAAATTTTTTTTTCGTCAATCCCATATCTTGCAATTGCTGTGTATGCCTCTGCTGTTTTGATTTGAACTACTTTTGGAGTGGAAATGGGGTCTGAGATAGCTTGATAAACCTAGTGGAAGAAGGAAACCTGATAGACAGAGCTAGAGGGATGGATTTCTTCTTTTCACACCCTGAACAACACTGAAGGGAAGGCATAGGTCAAGGGACTGTGTAGAAGAGAAGGGGATACTTCCTTGTGTTGCGTGTGTAGATGTTTTAGAAGTCAGGCTAGATCTGGTGCAGGTGTCCATAGCTCTTTGGTTGAGCTCACTAGCTTAGCAGTCAACCTTTCTAGCTCCCTTATCGCTTGATAAACCCAACTGTGTTGGCTTGGCTGAGTTTGTGTATCCTTGGCTATGTGTGATTCTGCTAGTGTTCCCTTATTCCTTGTGGAAATCATGCCCATATCGGGGGTGGAAGTGTTGCTGAGATATTGATGAGCACACTGGCCTATGGTTGGGTGGAACGTTGTAGCAACATAGCTGGTTGTGGGACAACTCTTTCTCAAGATAAGTATTTCCTTGTGTTTAATCTCTGCAACTTTATTTGTTTTATAAATAAATATGAACATGTTAAATGTGTTGAATGAATGAAAATGCTTTCGTTGTATATTGAATGCTTATGCATCTGTGTATGTTTATTTCAATGCATTTTATATTTTGTTCATGGGGCTAGATTTCCTGGGGTGATAGCATCATATTAGTCACGTACTGTCCACTGGGTAGGGGGGTGGGGACGTGAGTGTGGTATCATATCCCAAGGTTGCAGCTTTGGGCCTCAATGGGCCATGAAGAGTCAACTTATGCGTCCAACTGACAGCAGTCACAACAGAAAAATTCCAAAATTTTTCTAAGTGATCGAGCCTTCTTCTTTGTCGGCTGAGAAATCTGAAGTGGGCTGACCATAGCGGATGGATTTTGAGAATCGAGCCGCTGCATAGCAACGAAAAATGATGGAAACCTTCCTACAAGCAGTGGACAAAACTTAGGGATCGAGCCGATGTGGCGGCGGTGAAAAGAAGATCAGAGCCGCAACAACGGTTGGGAAAGGTTGAAGGCAAGCCACAGCGAAGACTGGGTTTCCAAGAATGTGCCGACGGTCGCATTTTCCGAAGGGAGCCACAATGACAGGAGACAAATAAAGATCATTCCACTACAACAAAAAAATTGGTGGTTTCTTTTCGACACAGAGACAGGTGTAATTGTAAGAACGAACCGCAACGACAGATAAGAACTCAGGAAGGAGCTGATGAATATCGACCGGTTCAAGCCGATGCATGACGGGTGAAAGAGAAAGAATGACCTGATGAAACGACGGGTGCAAGAAGAAGAAAGAGCCATGACGACGGTGGAAAGAAAGGGAAGGATGAGCCGCAATAGTAGAAAGAAAAGAAAGAAAGAGCTGCTACGATGACGGGTGAGAAAGGAAGACGGAGCTGGTAGCGGTAGCAGGCGAGAAAGGAAGAATGAAGCGCAATGACGTCGGGTGGAATAGGAATATGGAGCCGCCATGTCGGAGGAAAAATAAAATTCTCGCTGAAATAGAGTTTTGGCCGAGCAATGCAGAAGGATTTTTCAGTGGGATTTCAGGGGCCAAAAAGATGGAAAAATGGCAACGTGTTTATGCGCTAGATTGCGCGAAATCGACCCCCGTAGTAGTGTGTTTATGTGCCAGATTAAGTGAAAAATGGAAACATGTTTATGCACCAGATTGCGTGAAGCCACAAGGGGGAAAGCCCCCTTGACCCATACCGTCCCCTTCAAATAGTCGTTGTTGTGAAAGAAAAGTCTGTTTTTGAGAAAGTTGTCAATATGATTTTTCCAGATGAAGGTAAGCAATTATGAATTCATGTGAATGTTATGCAGCTAACAATTTTGTTTATTAACACATTTTGTAGAATTATAGTCACCTTCAAAAGGGAAGCATTCCACATAATGTAGATCAGTAAAGTTGGGATTTTGGTTCATCCATGAGAAGCTACAACATGAATGATGCACAGAAGCCCAATGAGTACGAGGAAGATGCTATGGGGGAAAATGTCCGAGTTGAAAAGGCTGAGACAGAGTCTAATGGGAGGAGATTTCAAGAGACTCCCCCATATTTTGCAGCCACCATGAGAAGACTAAGGGTGGAGATGCAAAGTTACATGGCAGATAATGAAATATTGGTTAAGGCTTAGGAGGAGCAGAATTAGCTGAATGCAGCCATGCTGCAAAGTTTGATAGAAATCCAGAGGTAGATGAAATCTGGGGACCGGATAGTAAGACCGAAAGGTAGTAAGAGTAGTACCTGAAGAAGGAATAGATATTGTAGTGGGTCATCTGACTCTGAAAGATCCACTAGTGGTTCAATTTATTCTTCTCACAAGAATGAGAGGAAGAGGCATTACTAGAACCATTCACGTGATGAATTTAAGAAGGCAAGGCTTCCTACCTTCAATGGTGAGAAAATGAATGAACAAGAAGCTGAAGCTTGTCTTCTTGGGATGAGAAAATACTTCCAAGTCCAAGACTACTATAGAAATATGAAGGCTAGGGTAGCCATATTCAATTTGACTGGAAGAGCATCCAAATGGTTGGAGCACTTCACGAAAGTGAAAAAGATTAATGAAAGGCAGATTGTGTGGAAGCAGTTTTAGAAGTATTTCAAGCAGAATTACCTCTCTGACAGGTACTATGATGATATGATTAAGGAGTTACATGAGCTGAGATTGGGATAGTAAACCATGAAGGAATAGGTAAACAAGTTCCTAGAAGTTTTAAGGTATGTCAGGTACATCAAAGATGAAAAAGTGAAGATCTTCATCTTGAACAACTTCATGAGAGAGAGTAGAGGCCGAGAGTTTTGAGTAAAGAACTCTTGTGGTACTGGATGTGATCTCCAAAGTGCTATTATAATCCTCATTGTGCTTTCCAAAGTTTATGTCCAATTTTGTCTAGAGATTCTTTGGGTATTCAACAGAACCAATAAGGTAGCGCAAGCTAGGAGAAAGTGCCAGACATATTGCTCCAAAAGATCTATCACCGTCATTTAGCCAATCATTCTCATTCTCATAAGACTCTTTTCCAAGTCCAATAGACACCTCATAGAGACCTCGTCTCTTCAGAGATGCAATCATCTTCAACTTCCATTCTGAATAGCTTGTGAATGGGGTGAGAAGAGGGACTGATGAGTCCATTTGAAGTTGTACCTGTTAAAACCTGCAAATCACAACAAAAAAGGGCATCGTAAGGTCGGACAACCTGCATATTTTAGGTTTTCATCACACCCAGCATGGTCAATCAAGCAAGCTTGATCAACAAGTTCTTTACTTGGGGTATTAAGTGGTAAGCCTTGGCTTCTGGTGCAGTGCTGGATTTTTGAGCTGTTGCTCAATTTTCATGCAGAAATCTGTCAAAAATCTTGTTTTTGAGAGATAGAGCTTCATCCCTCTATAAGCTCTGATACCATATTAATCTTGTCTATTGATCTAGGAACAAAGCATTAATCTCATCAAAGAATAATCAACAAATAACTCATGAAATGGTGTAATCGGTCTACAAGAAAAGTAGCCACTCAATAATCACATAAAGAATGAATGATTCCAATAACAATATCAAGCAATAGCTTGAATCAATGAGGAATTCGAATGCCTAAGGAGGTCATTCGAATTCAATGAGTGAGTCTAGCTTAACTAACTGTAAGCCATTGGTTCACACTCAGTTAACCACTTGAACAAAACCCTAATTGACTCACCAAACCCTAACTGAAGTTAGAGTGCAATAAATGACTGAATCTCAACTAAAAGAGATCAAACACATGTCATAGCAAGCCAACCATTAAGTGCTAGTGCTTCAATGACTTCAATGAACCCCGATGAGGTTAACTGAAGCTGAGCTGATCATCAGAAGTTGGTGGAGGCACCCCTGTTGACTCCAGATCATTAAATAATAATAAATAATCATTAAATAATATATTTAATGAGAGGAGGCTCCTTAACTGACTGGTTGAACTAATTGTAACCACAAGTTAGCAATTAGGTGCATTAATATCACTCATATCACCCCCGGAGTGCTCCAGTTAGCTTCCTTAAATGTAGCAGAAGGCTAAGTTAGCCTCGTTGACTGTAGGTAGGTGTTGGTGTGACTGGATGATTTCAATTAATGCTCCACTAATGTCTATTAATGTCAATTATACTAAGGATAGTGGTTTAACTAGGCCAATTTGACAAAAAAGAGTGTGTATGGTGAAAAATGTCTCCAACATCCCCCCTTAAGCTATACTCAGGAGGAGTTAGAAAACAAAAAAGCATAAAAATTCTAGGGCCCCAGAAACAAAGGCCATAGGTCACCCTGTACAATAAAGTAACTGCTTAATATAACCAAGGAAATGGGGAAAACCTCATGGGAAAAATACCCCCCCTCAAACTAAGCAGTAAATCAAGGATTGGTTCTTCTATGCAGCAACATCCTGAGACTGTGCATGTGAACCTATGAATCCAAACTAAATGAATATGTCTAGAGGAATCTTCCACTTTGGAAGAAAAACAATGCACTCAATTGAATTAGAAATATAAACAGCTGCACGGTGAAAACTAGACCCATGTAGAGCAACTGAAATCATCTGAAGAGAGAGAAAAGGTTCTTGAGGATTCGAAACATGTGTGGAACACTCAAGAAACTGATATGTTGCATCCTTGAACAGAAAACCATGAGTGGTAAAATCATCCCCAATTTTTAGGAGAAAGTGTCCAAGTGGATGCAGAATGCCTTCCTCTTTACTAGTTCTGTGAGGAGATGAGCATGTGACCAAAGGTAGAGAAGCCCTGGGACTCTGGAGAGCGAATGATTGAGCTCCATAATATGATATAGCTTCATAAATATCTAATGATTCACAAAATAAAATATCAGCAACCTCATAAGAGGAAACTAACTCCAAATCCCCATCAACAAAATTGAAGAAGAACTGCGGTACTTGATTTTTCACATCGGAATTGGTGAGAGCAGCTACAAGCATGACTGAAAGCTCTTGGATTTGAAAATATGAACCAATTAATATCATATTAGAAATTAAATCAGATCTAAATAAATTCACAACAGATCCAAAACTGTGAAATGAAATCAGATCCCCAGCAGCAGTTTCGAAGGACAATTGCGGTACTTGTTTCTTCACACCGTTGATGAGAACAACTACAAGTAGTACTGAAGGTTTATGAACCTGAAATTTTGAACAAAGAAATATTAGATCAGATCCAAATAATATCATATCAGATCCAATAATGTTCATACCAGATCCAAAATTATGGTCAACCGAGACGGTGGATGCACAGTTGTCTTTTTCTTCAAAATTCTAAATTTTTGTGCATGCAATCCTGCAGGATTTTGCTGGAAGATATAGATCATGGGGAGCAAATGTGTCACTCTTATAATCTGATATTTCTTCCAAAATATCCAGGTTTTTACATATTTGCACACCAGCAGCAACATTAGAGGGAGAAAAATCAAATTTCTCTTCACTTTCGGAAGCAATTATTGGTAAATTTTGCACATAATTCAAAGGAAAATCACCAGTGAATGTTTGCATGGAAATGCACCAGTATTTTTCTTCAATATCAGAGATTCGAATGTATTCTTCTGTTTCAGCAATATGAGGAGATGAGATATCAGAGATCTCATAAACTTCCAGAGCATTAGGAGAAGGAGTCACTGCATGGAGACTTTCTTAAATTTGAATTGAATGTGTAGAAGATTCTGCTTCATCTTCATCTTGAGCAAATTCATGAGAGAGAGTAGAGGCCAATAATTTTGAGTAAAGAAATATTGTGGTGCTAGATGTGATCTACAAATTTCTATTATGATCCTCATTGTGCTTGCCAAAGTTTCTGTCCAATTTTGTCCAGAGATCCTTTGGGTATTCAATAGAACCAATAAGGTAGTGCAAGCTAGGAGAAAGGGATAGACATATTTCTCCAAAAGATATATCACCATCATTTAGCCAGTCATTCTCATTCTCATAAGACTCTTTTCCAAGTCCAGTAGACACCTCATAGAGACCTTGTATCTTTAGAAATGCAATCATCTTCAACTTCCATTCTGAATATCTTGTGAATGGGGTGAGAAGAGGGACTGATGAGTCTATTCGAAGTTGTACCTATTAAAACCTGCAAATCACAACAAAAAAGGGCACCATAAGGTCGGAAAACCTACACATTTTAGGCTTTCATCATACCCAGCATAGTCAATCAAGCAAGCTTGATCAAAAAGTTCTTTACTTGGGGTATTATGTGGTAAGCCTTGGCTTCTGGTGCAGTGCTGGATTTTTGAGCTGTTGCTCAACTTTCATGCATAAATTTGTCAAAAAGCTTGTTTTTGAGAGATAGAGCTTTGTACCACCGTAGGCTCTGATACCATATTAATATTTTATATTGATCTAGGAACAAAGCATCAATCTCATCAAAGAATAATCAACAAATAACTCATGAAATGGTGTAATCAGTCTACAAGAATAGTAGCCGCTCAATAATCACATAAAGAATGAATGATTCCAATAACAATGTCAAGCAATAGCTTGAATCAATGAGGAATTCAAATACCTAAGGAGGTCATTCAAATTCAATGAGTGAGTCTAGCTTGAATGACTGTAAGCCATTGGTTCACACTCAGTTAACCACTTGACCAAAACCCTAATTGACTCACCAAACCATAACTGAAGTCAGAGTGCAATAAATGACTGAATCTCAACTGAAAGAGATCAAACACATGTCATAGCAAGCCAACCATCAAGTGCTAGTGCTTCAATGACTTCAATGAACCCCGATGAGGTTAACTGAACTGATCATCAGAAGTTGGTGGAGGCGCCCTTGTTGACTCCAGATCATTAAATAATAATAAATAATCATTAAATAATATATTTAATGAGAGGAGGCACCTTAACTGACTGGTTGAACTGATTGTAACCACCAGTTAGCAATTAGGTGCATTAATATCACTTAGATCACCCCTAGAGTGCTCTAGTTAGCCTCCTTAACTGTAGGAGAAGGCTAAGTTATCCTCCTTGACTGTAGGTAGGCGTTGGTGTGACTAGATGATGTCAATTAATGCTCCACTGATGTCAATTAATCTCTGTTATACTTAGGATAGTGGTTTAACTAGGCCAATTTGACCAAAAAGAGCATGTATGGTGGTAAATGTCTCCAACACCTAGAGGATGAGCACACTAGAAATGCTAGAGCTGAAGATGCAGTTGCAAGAGTTGTTGGAGAAGAAGTATATCAGACCCAATGTGTCTCCTTGGGGAGCACCAGTTCTGTTTGCGAAGAAGAAAGATGGTACACCCAGGTTGTGTATTGATTACATATAACTGAACAAAGTGACGGTGAAGAACAAATATCATTTGCCTAGGATTGATGACATTTTTGATCAAATGAGAGGAGAAAAGGTATTTTCCAAGATTGACTTGAGGTTTGGTTACCATTAGGTAAGAATCAAGGATGAATAGATTCATAATACAACTTTTAGGACAAGGTATGGGCATTATGAGTTTGTAGTGGTACCATTTGGTCTCACAAATGCACCAACTAAATTTATGTGCCGTATGAATAGTGTCTTCAATAGGTATTTGGAGAAGTTTGTTCTTGTTTTCCTTGATGACATTCTTATTTATTCTAAGAATGAGGAAGAGCATGAAAAACATCTGAGATTGACATTAAAATTGCTCAGGGAGCATCAGTTGTATGCAAAGTTGAGTAAGTCTGACTTTTACAAAGATAGGATTCATTATTTGGGTCACATTATCTCAGATGAGGGCATATCTGTAGACCCTAAGAAGATTGAAGCCATTATGAATTGGCCCACTTCGAGAAATGTGACAGATGTAAGATCTTTTATGGGACTTGTAGGGTACTACATGAGATTCATTGATGGATTCTCCAAGGTTGCACATCCAGTCACTTCTTTGCAAAAGAAGGGAATAAAGTTTGAATGGACATCGAGGTGTGAAGAAAGCTTCTAGTAGTTGAAGAATCTTCTCATAAGTGAACCAGTCTTGAATATTGCAGATTTGAAAAAATATTTTGTGGTGTGTACTGATGCTTGCGGTCAAGGGCTTGGAGGAGTTCTTATGCAAGACAACCACGTGATATGTTATGAGTCAATAAAGTTGAAGGATCATGAGAAGAACTATGCCACTCATGATCTAGAACTTGCAACCATAGTACTTGCTCTCAAGATGTGGAGGCATTACTTTATGGGCAGAAGATTTGAGCTAAGGATAGACTATTGTGTTATGGAGTACTTGTTTGATCAGCCAACGTTAAATGCTAGGAAAGCTAGATGGATGGATTTTTTATGTGAGTTTGATTTAGAAATCAAGCACATAAAAGGAAAAGAGAATAAGGTAGCTGATGCACTCAGCGGGAAGGTGCAGGAAATGCATGTGGCATCTCTTAGTATTTGCCAATTAGATTTGAGACAACAGATTGTTAATAATACTGCCAGAGATGAATTGTATGAGCAAGTAAAAGACAATTTGCAATAGCAAAGTCTTGAGAAGAGGTATGAGGGATATAAATTGGAAGAAGATGGAATTCTTACTTATAAGAACAAAGTCTATATTCCAAATGTAGCAGATTTGAGGAGAATGGTTGTGGATGAGATCCATCAAGCTCCATATTCTGGTCATCGAGGATATCAGAAGATAATTTCTATAGCTAGAAAGATGTATTTTTTTCCAGGAATGGAAAAGGACATGGCTGAGTACATTTCAAGGTGCATGAAATGTCGGTAGGTAAAGGTTGAGCATCAACACCCTGTAGGTTTGTTGCAGCCTTTACCAGTTCTAGAATAGAAATGGGAAGTTATTTCCATGGATTTTATTACAGGATTGCCAATGACTTGGAGACAACATGATTCCATCATGGTTGTGGTGTAAAAGTTGACAAAGGCAACACATTTTATACTGGATAATTCTACGCATAAGACTGATGACATTGCAAAAATATTCATGAAGGATATTTTCAAATTGCATGGATTGCCTAAGGAAATAGTCTCTGACAGAGATGTCAAGTTCACTTCCAATTTCTGGAAGGGCTTGTTGGTAGACCTGGGTACAAAGATGAACTTCAGCAGTTCCTACTATCCTCAGACCGATGGGAAGACATAGAGAGTAAATCAAGTGCTTGAAGACACGATTCACATGTATGTGATGGACAAACCAACCAAGTGGGAAGACTATTTACACTTGGTGGAGTTTTCTTATAACGATGGACAACAAGCATCCTTGGGGATGAGTTCGTATGAAGCTTTGTATGGCAGAGGGTGTAGGACACCAGTGAAGTGGGATAATCAAGTGAACAGGATTGTGCTTGGGCCAGAATTGCTTAAGGAGATGGAGCAAGAGGTTGTAAAGATAAGGAAGAATATGAAAGCATCTTAGGACAAAAAAAAGAGCTATGCAGATAAGCATAGGGTGAACAAAAAGTTCATTTTTGGGGATCATGTTTACCTCAAAGTGAGGGAAAAGAAGAGTTCCTTGAATTTTGGAAGTTGTGCCAAGTTGTCACCTTCAGATATTGTGGGATGTTTGAAGTGTTTGAAATAATAGGGCCAGTTGCATATAGACTTGCATTGCCTGATAGCACTAGAGCTCATAATGTTTTTCATGTTTCTTTGCTTAAGAAATATGCACAAGATCCTAACCATGTGATAAATTGGGATGTGATTCAGGTAGAAATCGAGAGAGAGTTCCAAATCGAGCCAATGTGGATCCTCGACAGGAAGGTCAAAATGCTCCGGAACCGAGCCATAGGGTAGGTAAAGGTGCAATGGGAGCACTATGATCCTGAAAAGGATATATGGGAGCTGGAGGATTCCATGCGATTGGCACATCCATTTTTGTTCAATTCTGCAGAGCATTGAGGCGATGCCAGTGTAGAATTTTTGTTCAATTTTGTAAAGCACTGAGGATAGTGTTATTGAAGGGGGAGGGTAATGTAACACCCTGGTTTTGACCCCATTTGCATTAAATGCATATGATGTATATATTGTAATTAATCGTGGTGTGGATCTAAAGGAAAAAATCCCCACCATGGATTATCGTTTTTATGTTGCGGCGATTAAAATCATTGCCTATAATATTTTGTTTTAGCCGACACATTATAATTTTTGAATCATCATGTAAATATGCAATTAATTTAAAACCCACAACCGGCTATGTTAGTGCAACAAATAATGAGATGGGGGCATGATTTCCTAAGGATAAGGGGGGGATATTTAACCTTTGTGGCCAATGGGGAAAATCCAAATGTCAAAGGGAGAACCCATCAAACTGTCAACTACCTTTCTTGTGTTTTTCACCCAATCATTTATTACTGCCAGAAGTTGGTTGAGTTGGTTAATGCATGGGATGGGCAAGATATAACAACCCAAATTCGAATTTGACAAGCTACTGGTTTTGGGACATGTGATTTTGACTTATGGGGCAAGTTCTTGCCCAAAAATGCTGCTCATTCCTTTAGGAATTCACTTTTTTGGTCTCTCCCACAATTTTTGGAGCTGCTGGCATTCACCATTCACATCTCCTGCTGTGTTCTTCATTTTTCCCAGGGATGGGTAGTGGTTTTGCTAATAGTCAGTGGCTAGGATCTCTCCTGTGCGTCTTTGTGTTGTTTCCACATCTCCATGATTGTGGAATTTCATGTTTTAGTGTTGCACAACCAATGGGGGGAAAAACCCATGAATTTTGGGTGCTGATTGAGTTCGTTTTGGCCACATTAGGGCCATAAACGAATTTGGAAATTGAATTGCTGTTAAGGGGGTTGTTTTACCCATTGCCATTTACGTTTTTGGTTGAAAAACATTTTTTATCAATCCCATATCTGGCAATTGCTATGTATGCCTTTTCTATTTTGATCTGAACTATTTTTGGAGTGGAAATGGGGTCTAAGATAGCTTGATAGACCTAGTGGAAGAAGGAAACCTCACAGATAGAGCTAGAGGGATAGCTTTCTTCTTTGTACACCCTGAGAAACACTAGAAGGGAAGGCATAGCCTGAGGGACTGTGTAGCAGAGAAGGGGATGCTTCCTTGTGTTGGGTGTGTAGATGTTTTAGAAGTCAAGCTAGATATGGTGCAGGTGTCCATAGCTCTTTGGTTGAGCTCACTAGCTTGGCAATCAGCCTTTCCAGCTCCCTTATAGCCTGATAAACCCAACTGTGTTGGCTTGGCCGAGTTTGTTTATCCTTAGCTATGTGTGAGTCTGCTAGTGTTCCCTTATTCCTTGTAGAAATCATGCCCATCTCAGGGGTGGTAGTGTTGCTGAGGGATTGATGAGCACAATGGCATATGGTTAGGTGGAACGTTGCAACAACGTAGTTGGTTGCGGGACAACTCTTTCTCAAGATAAGTATTTCCTTGTGTTTAATCTTTGCACCTTTATTTGTTTTATAAATAAATATGAACATGTTAAAGGTGTTGAATGAATGAAAATGGTTCTGCTGTGTATTGAATGTTTATGCATCTGTGTATGTTTATTTCAATGCATTTTATATTTTTTTCATGGGGCTAGATTGCCCGAGGTGATAGCATCATGTTAGTTGCGTCCTCTCCGTCGAGTAGAGGGTGGGGGACGTGACACCTTTACTTGTCTGATGGTGCAGTTCCGAAGAATAAGTAATTTTCTATCAAGAATACATTTTGGTTCCACTTTAAATTATCCTTCGGGTTCCACCTGAATAACATTACAGACAATCACATGAGTAGCATCATGAACATATATTTTTAAAATTAAAACATGACAAACATTATGTACTTTATTTGCGGGTGGTATTTCTAATTGATAGGATACCAATCCAACCCTTGCTTATACTTCAAAAGGTTTACAATACTTGGTGCTAACTTCACACATTTTACCAATCTAAAGGAACTTTTTTTGGGTTTTACTTTCACATATACATGATCTCCTACCTAGAATTCTCTTGGATTTCTTTTTAAATCTTCGTAGCTCTTTTGTCTATATTGAGCTACCTTCAAGTTGTGTTGTACCTATTTAATCTTTAGTTCCATATATTGTAATACCCCAAGACCTAATATTAGTCTATCAATTGGACTACTCCAAGAACTTGGAGTGTTACATTTTCAACCATAAAGTATTTCAAATGGACTCAACTTAGCTAAATCTTGAAATTTATTATTATATGCAAACTCGACAAGATGTATATACTCTTCCCACTTACTAGGTTTATTCATTAGATACATTCTAAGCATATCTTCCAAAATCTGATTTACCCTTTCAGTTTGAACATCGGTCTGTGGGTGATATGCAGTATTAAAATTTAATTGAGTACATAAACCCTTAAATAAATCCTTTCAAAAATTTACCGTGAATTTAGCATCTCTATGATAAATTACTACTTTTGGTATACCATGTAATCCAAAAATTTATTTCATAAAGATATCATCAATGCTGATATCTTTGTAAGTAGACTTAATTGGAATAAATGTGTGGCTTTACTAAGTTTATCTAAAACAACCATAATAGAATCATTTTGTTTATCCCTTTTAGGTAACCTGGTTATAAAATCCAAATTGATAACTTCCCATTTCCATTCTAGGATGGGTAAAGGTTGTAGCAATCCGGCTGGATGTTGATGCTCAACTTTAATCTGTTGACATTCAATACATCTAACCAAGTATTCAACTACTTCACTTTTCATATTAGGCCAAAAGAAATCCTTTCTTAATATAGTAATCATTTTTTTGATATCCAAGATGTCCTGAGTATGTTGTCTTATGCATTTCATTCACAATAAACAACTTAATTTCTTGTGAATTAAGTACATATAACCTATTTTTATACAACGATAAACCTTTTATGTATAAACTGAACTATGCTTTTAAATTTCCACCTTTATTTTATGATGTCCTTTCCTTTAAATTCTGATAATTTTTATCAACTTTTGCTACTGTTTCAAGTTTGTCATTTAAATCAATCTCATAACTTCTATTTGTAGTGACACAAGTCTGATTTGCATTACGACTTAAAGCGTCGATTACTTTCTTTTATTTTCCCTTAATGTGTTTGATCTCAAAATGGTATTCACTTAGAAAATCTAACCATATATCTTGTCTTGCATTAAGATTTTTCTAATCAAACAAATATTTTAAACTAATGTTATCTGACATTAGTAAAAATATTCTCCCGATAAGATAGTGTCGGTAAAAAAATTCTTTAAGCTTTCTAGATTCATATGCTACAACATAATTTTCTTGAATTAATACCCCTCCTAAACCTTCCTTGCATGCATCCACACATATGACAAAGTCCTTATACAGATTTGCAATTTTTAAAATAGGAGTTGTTAAAAAATATTTAACTTTATTAAAACTTTCTTCACATTTTTCATTCCATTCAAATTTCTTACCTTTCTTTTGTAATGAGGTTATAGGATATGCAATTCTTGAAAATCATTAATAAACTTATGATAATAGCCAGTAAATGCCATAAAATATCGTACATCAATTACGTCTTTAGGGACATGCTATTCTATTATAGCTTTGATTTTATCAGGATCTACTGATATACCTTCTTTACAAATTACATGTCCTAGGTATTGAATATTATCTTTAAAGAAATCACATTTGATAAACTTATGAATAATTCATGTTCTATTAATATTTGTAATACTATATTTAAATGTTCTTCATGCTCTTATTTAGTTTTAGAATAAATTAATATGTCGTCAAAAAATACAACTAAAATTTTATCTAAATACTTATTTAATACGCTGTTCATTAAACACATAAAAGAAGCTGGAGCATTCATTAGCCCAAAAGGAATTATGACAAATTCATAATGACCATATTTGGTTCTACACGTTGTTTTATATATATCTTCATCCTCAATACATACTTGATGATATCCATATCTTAAGTCTATTTTGGGAAACATCGTAACTCCTCAAATTTGATCAAACAAGTCGTCAATATGAGGCATTGGATATCTATTTTTAATAGTAATTTTATTAAGCTAATGGTAATCTATACATAATCATAAGGTACCATCCTTTTTCTTTACAAACAACACTGGTGCTCCCGATGGAGAACCAATTGGTATAATATATTTCTTATCAATTATTTCTTGCAGCTGTAATTTTAATTCATTAAGATCTAGAATATTCATACGATAAGGGGTTTTTGAGACTGGTACTGCTCCAAGTACTAGGTCTATAGTAGAATCTAATTCTTGTTTTGGAGGTAGTCCTGGAATTTATTCCGAGAATACATCTTTATAGTCCTTTAAAACAATAATATCTTTAGTATTTAACTGGAAATTTTTATCTCTATCATCAATTACATGAACAACACACACTTTATAACCTTTACAAACATAAATTTTGATTTATAAAGCTGATATTTCTCTGACTGATACTTTTCTTGGAACTCCTTTCACTATAATGGTGTTAACTTCTTCATTGAAGCATGATTTTTTTTTATCATAACAATTCATAATTACTCTATGTTCCTCTAACCAATCCATACCTATTAATAGATCATAAGACCCTAGCGGTAAAATATTCAAATTAACTTGTCTCTTGAAACCATCCATACACAATTCACAATTTTTAACAAAACTAACTACATTTCATTGTAACCATAGCAAGTTGAACCAACCAATATTTATCAAATTTACTTTGCTGTAATTTACACATTTATGCTATTATTGGCGATACATAACTCAAACTTGAACGTAGATCAATTAAAATTGAGATAGTTTGAGATAGTTTGATATTTTAGCGTACCTTCTATTTCCACCATAGATGGTTGATGATTTGCTTGTCGATTTTCCAATGTTGGGTATACTCCTTGCCATATCCCCAACTGTGATGTCTTCTTGAATTGTATGCACATTGTTAAAGTTTTTCCTTCTTACAAGACAATCTTTAATATAGTGTGGTTCATCACATTCCCAACATTTTAAAGGTTCTCTTGGAACATTATTCTTATTATAATCAGTATATCCTTGTTTTTCTTTCATTGCTGTAGGATTTTGTTGTTTACTACCCTTAAAGTTATTCCATTGATAACCTCGGTAATTATTTCCAATTTTTTTATAAAATTTTGTACCTTTCTTTTTCTGTTCAAAACTTTCATGTCTTTTTTTTCCAGTTTGGTATATTACACCTTTTGTTTTTATTTTGATCGTAACATAATTTTTCTTTTCTCATAGCCTCTTCTAATGTTTTTGGATTATCATATTCAATTCTTTCTTTATAAATTGAAGGTAAGCAGCTCAAAAAGCGTTTTATATTTGGTATTTCGTCAATAATATAAGGTACATAACAAAATAAGCTCAGAAATTTATTGCACAACTCTTTCATTGTCATTGTTCCTAATTTTAAATCATAAAATTCCTTAGCTTTTTCTTCATAATATTGCTTAGATTAATATTTTATTTTAAAATATTTCTTGAAAATTCTCCTTGTTACACAACGTTCCTTAATGTTCTTTACCTTGTTAATATCTTGCTACCAGATATCATATTTTTCGAAAAGATTGTAAATTGCAATTTTTTATTTCAATTCATTAGAATAGTTATAGATTTGAAAATACTTCATTCTTGAAAGCTAAGCTTCTGCCTCTTTTCCCGTTTCAATCTCACCATTGAATATGGGAGGTTTGATTTTCTTAAATTCACCAAAACTTTCTTCATAAGGTTTACTTTTTTTCTTCTTCATTGATTACTATCACTGCTTTCATTAGATTCTTTAAATTCTTATTTTCTTTGTTTAACTGATTCTCCACTTGAAGTCTCAGATCCATTATTTGCAAATTTTAATTTCTTTGATTTGCATTTATAAGAAGCAATTCTTGTTGTTTCTAAAACGGGACCTTTATTCTTCTCCACTTCCTGTTTATGTATTTTTGTCAGTGAAACATTATTTAGTTCCTTTTGTGCTTTCAAAATATGCTCATTATCTTCTTTAACACTTTGTAAGTCTGGTTTTGGCTGAGAATCTATAGCAAAGGTTAATGGCATCATCTGGAGAGTTTGCGGTAAATGATGGTTTAATGTCTACATTTCAAGCCATTCTTGGCTCATCATCAGGACATTATTGATGCCTGGGAAAATTTTTCAGATCTCCAATTCATATAAATATAGATATAGAATAGTCATAAGTAGCTGACATTAGGGTTTTGTTGATTTAATGAATATCAATTAGTTTTAATGTCTATTTTTTTAATAATTAGATATTAATATATTATTTATTATTTATTTCTTAATATACTTTAATATTAATATGTTATTATCTTAGTTGTAAAATTTTTATTTACAAATAGTTTTATTTAAGTTCCTATTTATTGGTTTTTTAATGTATGTTATTTTATTAATTATTTATTATATTGACCTATGTTTATTAAAATTCTTATTATTTTATGACAAATTATTAATTTTTTTATAATTTTTGTTTTGTTGAAGTTTATTAAAGCATGTTATTTTATTATTAATAATTATTAAATTATCTTAACCTAATACTATTAATATTATTATTATATGTTAAGTTTTTTACTTCATTAATCTATGTTATGTTTTTGTTTTATTAAAGGTTATAGTTTATATGTTAATTCTATTGAAAAGTAGTTTAATCTTAGGGGTTTTAGGTTAGTTTTGATAGGTTTTGTCCACTTAGGTTATTAATTAGTTTGACTTAATTTAGTGAGGTTAGGAAGCCACGACTTGCTGATGGCCAGGACATCATCCTTGTTTAAACTGTTGGGTTTTTTATGATCTCTATAACCTCCCTAATTCTTCTTGAGGACTGATTATCCACTTGAGCAAGGAATTTCATGTCTTTTATCCTGATTGGGTGTTTCGTGCCATGGGATTGTTTGGCCAAAGCATATTTATGTGTTCTATCTAGTTGGATGTCTTCATAGTGTTCTTTAAGCCTGGTTTGAATAGATCTCCCCATTTCACTGATGTAGGCCTTCCTGCATTCACACGGAATCATGTAGACACCCTTTTTTAGGGAAGGATCTATGGTGTCTTTAACTAATTTCGGGAGATTTTTGATGTTATTAAGAGGCAAGAACACAGAGTCAATACTTTTCTTCTTCAAGTGTCTCGCTATCTTGTTTGTTACACCTTGTATGTATGGAAGAAAATCCTTGTGTTCCCCCACCTTCTTTTCTTTTAGGTAATCTTTGGGTTTTCTAGTTTTGGAAAAAGCTCTCCTAATTTGATCTGAGTCATACCCATTACTTAGGAACACATTATGTAATTTTTCTTTTTCAGCTTCTATGTTCTCTCTATCTGAGATCCGTATGGCCCTGGTGATCAATGTGTTTAGGAGTCCCATTTTTTGTTGTGGATGATGGTGAGAGAGGGCGTGAAGATATTGCCCAATGTGGTTTTTCTTTCTGTAAACTTTATGAGATATGCCCTCGTCTTGTTTTCTAATACAATGTATCAAGAAATGGAAGGAAATTACTCTCCTCCATCTCCATTGTAAATTTAATGGAGTCGGATTGTTTGTTAAGGTGATCCACAAATTTGATCAGCTCCTCTCTAACATGTGCCCATATTATGAATGTATCATTCACGAACCTAGACCACCACTTAGGTTTTGAATGTGTCTTGCTTAGAGATTTTTGTTCGAATTTTTCCATGAATAGGTTGGCTATAATCGGTGAGAGGGGAGATTCCATGACAACACCACAAGTTTGTTCATAAAGTTCTCCTTGAAAGTTGAAAAAGGTGGATCTAAGACATAAGTCTACTAACTCAGCTATTTCTTGGTTAGTAAGGTCCTCAATGAATTTGATTACCTCATTTATGGGAATCATTGTGAAGAGGGATACGACATACAGTATCAGGAGTAGCTCATTCTCATCCATATGTCGGACTTTAATTTTCTCAATGCAGAATGAGGAGTCTTTGATAAAGGAGTTTATGTTCCCCACTAGAGGCTTTAATTTGTTTGCAACGAATTTGGCAAGCCTGCAGGTAGGGGAGCCTATGGTATCTACTATGGGTCGAAGAGGAATACCCAGTTTGTGGATCTTGGGGAGTCCATATATATCCTTGGACTCATTGGATTAGAAGTAAGGAGTTTTTTCTTAATTACATCATTTATGGACGATCTCTTTATTGTCTCTGCCACTTCTTCTTTAATGCAACCAAGAGGATTCCTATTCATTTTTTTTATAGCAGTTTCTTAGATCCAAATGGGATTTCATCTTTGACACATAGTATTCTATGTTGAGGATAACCGTAGCTACTCCTTTATTGCCTTCAATACGACAATTTGATAGTTCTTTTTGATTTCCTTGAGGGCCCTGTATTCTTCATTGGTAATGTTGGGTTTGGGTGGTTTGGATCTCCTTAGAGTAAGAACACAGTTCTGAGGAACCTCTTCAGCTTCGTTTTCAGGAAGATGTTTAATGCTTTCTTCTATGTTGTAATTCTGTTTTCATATCTTTTATGGTTTGTAGAAGTTCAGATTGATTATCATTTATGCTTTTGTTCAGATTCACCCATAAATTACCATCATTAATATTTTCCTGTTCAATGTTCTCTTGTTCCTTAGGGTGAGATTCTTCTTTACCGAACATTTTAACTTCTACCATTCTTTTTCGTGCAACATAAGGCTATATTTCTCTCCCTAAATAATGAGAAATAAACCTGCAACATAAATTAGTTATTGATTCATATTTATTTTAAGTTTTGGGCCAAGTACTGTAACTTTAGATCTAATACCATTTTGTCACACACCTAAATTTTCCATATAATATTTTTTTTTAACCCAAAATAAGTTCTTGTAGAATGGAACCTAGAAACCAACTAATGCAAATCAAATCTGGAGGTTGTTTCTCCTTCGAACCAAACTTCCAAAACAACCAAATTACTTGTTATGAAACCCTCGATCCTGTTTCTTGAACCACAAGGACCAAGATTGGTCAAAATTACATCTCTTGATTAAGTTAAATCACTTTCCCATCCATCACAAGCCTCCTACTCATTATATGGGTTCAATATTTATAATATCTTTCCTAAGACTTGGTCATTTATGAGCCACCTTCTCTATTTGAGTCTCAACTTGATTTTTAGGGAGGATGCCTCCTGCATCATTTACATTTTTATTATGCTGTATTCCCACTTGGGTTTTTCTATTGACACTTGTCATTCCTCCTTGTAGATCAACAAACACTCTTCAACAACTACCTCCAGTTTGGTTATAATTGTTTATTAATTTAAAATTCTTTTACATATTATTTTGACCTCACTTGGTCAAAATATCAAAATAAAACAATAACATAAGGTTTTTAAATAATTATTTGGATACTTCAGTGTATTACATGTATTTTTATTCCTTTCTTCTAAACTATATTCCACTCTCCTTCTCCCTTGGCTTATTCTCCCTGCTCCTTTATTTTAGGGAATCCTTTAGCGAAATGTCCATATTCATGGCAAACCTTGCATTTGGACGAAATTTTTTCATAGTATACATTCTATAAATGATTCTATCCATCCATTTTGGGATTGATCTCTTCATGAAGTCCCTTTTCAAGATCCACCCCCACACAAATTCTAGCACATGAGAACAATGGAGGGCGTGGTTTTTCCTTGTTGATATACTTCCCTAGAGCATTTCCAATATCCCTAAGATCATCATCCCCCAAGAAATGTAGGGGAAGATGAGGGAGTTTAACCCAAACTGGAAATTCAAAAGGAATGTCCTTCTTAGGGTCAAAGGAGGCATTCCATTGATTCAGATACATATGCCTTAGATCCATGCAGTAAGGTCTACTTCTAAAAATCAGGTCTTTGTATTCCTTATTTTCAAAAAGAAAAACAAAGAACCCTTTCCCACAAAAAAATTGTACAACTTCTCCCTTGATACATGTTTCCAGTTTTTGTTCAACCATACTTTGATAGATTTTGGGGACATAAAAATACCCATGAAATGACGGATTGATCCTTTATTTGTAAGTGAAACTATCTTAGTTTTGGAAGATGTAAAACGATATTTTAACTTGTAGCACTGAGGAGAGATTTAAAAAACGAGATTCTTGTTCATTCCCATCTTTTAGAGCCACATGAGGGGTTGAAATGATGGCATGGTGAAGGTGAGATTCAAGGGAGATATAATATCCTGGACCATGGTTCAAAATCTCGTCCATGACCCAAATGGAACCCTAGTAGAATGAGAAAAACCGCTAGCAGTCGCAACAGATTTAATCATCGATGCAAGTTTGGTTTCTTTGCATTATAGATTCATTAATGTTTTTTTTTTCTTGTTGTAGGCTTAGGGTTTCTTGCATGGAGGCTCGTGTTTCATGGAGTAACCTCCATGAGGAAGGCTATGGCTTCCTCATCCCCTTCTTCTCCTTCCTTTCTCTTTTACATTGTTTTTCCTTTATTTACTTACTGATTTTTATTATTGTTTTGTTGTTGAAGATTTAATGGAGAAAGAAGAATAGGAAACAAATTTTATGGTTTTTTTTAATGTGCATATATGATTCATGGATGTGGCTTAAGGAAGAACCTTGAATTATTGTAAGGAGATCTAATTTCAAATCATGATACCCATGTATCTATGATTAGTTAGTTTTCCATAAATATTACATGCTAATATTTATTTCAAATATGCATTATTCACTTGTTTGCATGTATAGGTTAGGTTAGGTTTGTTTCAGTTCAAATTTGAACTTTGAATGGAATATTTTTTGGGGAATGTGTCTGAAGTAGATTTATTTCCTTTTTGCAAGTAATCTGGGTTCAAATACCAACATTCCCTTTGCCATTTTCCATTTCTATTTTCATTTTTTTAACATTTCTAATTTAAGTTTAAGTAAATTTTAATTTTCATTAGGTTAGTTTAGATCTACAAATTTAGTGGATTTTTTGTGGGAATGAAGCTCAAGAAGAGATATTTAATTTTGACAAATGAACTTGGTCCAAATCCCAACATTCCCTTACAATTTCTCATTTCTCACTTCAATTGTTTACCATTTTCCATTTTTATTTACTTAAATTTTAATTTATAGAGGCGCTATTGTGGGTGCTAAAGTTGGCACTAAAAAGAGAGAAAAACCTGGCAAAAAAGGGAGTAAAACCTATTGCTAAGAAGGAATCAAAACCTAGTTCTAAAAAGGGATCAAAACCCGACTCTAAAAAGGGAGAAAAACCTCAAGCTAAAAAGGGAGCAAAACCTTATGCTAAATAAACTAGGCGCAAACATGGCGCTAAATGTGGGGCAAAATTTGATGCTAAATTCATAGCAAATCTAAAATGCATCAAAACATCAGACTTAGTGCCTAGATTTCAATCCAAATCTAGGAAAAAAATACACTAAAAAATGACACAAATTACGATGTTATTGGCTTGTTTTGTTGTAGTGATTTCAGCTTTGGAAAATAAGGGCATGTGAGTTGCATTTATGGATGGAAAAGTCCTCATGTGGTCAAAGACTCAAGAAATGACTCAAGTAGAGTTATTGGTACAGTATTTTGGGCTCTTTACAGATTGACAGGTCAACCATCTCAAGTTCTTGTTCATAAATCTATTGGGTTGAGTGATCTATGGCATCATAGATTTGCTCACTTACATTATATATCTCTTCTTGCATTGAGATAGATGGTCTTAGGTATTTTAGATTCTAGATGAACATGAAGGTATATGCAGGAGATGTGCACTTGGAATAAATTCCAAGCATTATTTTCCATTTAGTAACAAAATATCCAAGGGAATGTTGGACCTAGTTCACTCAAATATATGTGGACCTATGTAAACACCATCCTTGGGAGGATACTTATATTTTCATACCTTCATTGATGAATTATCCTGAAGGATATGGATCTATTTCTTGAAAAACATTGATGAAGTTTTCTCTAAGTTCCAATAATTCAAGACTGAAGTAGAAAACTTAACGAACATGAAGATCAAGGTCCTCAGATCAGATAATGGAGGAGTGTACACCTCTAAGGACCTCAACAATTTCTTCAAGAGTGTAGAAATTACGAGGGAGTTCTCAGTACCTTATGATCCACAATAGAATGAGGTTGCTGAAAGAAATAATAGATCCATTATTGAGTCTACTAAGTCATTGATCCGTGATCAAGGGGTTCCTATATTTATATGAGTTGAAGCAACCAACACTACATTGTATATTTAGAACATATGTCCTCACTAAAATTTAGAGAACAAAACCCTTGAAGAAGATTTCATAGGTGTGAAACCAGAAGTTGGAAATTTGAGGATCTTTGGCTATCCAACCTACATTCATGTGCCTGAGGAAAAGAGGACAAAGTTGGAGCCTTCAGGGCATAAATGCATCTTGGTGGGGTACAGTGAGAATTCAAAGGAATATCAAGTATATATTCTGGGGCATCATTATATTGATATTAGAAGAGATTTGACTTTTGATTAGGAGGTGGAATTATTGAATTCTTGTGAATATCACATGGATGATGACATTGAGGAGAAAAAGGCTCCTATTGTTGAGGACTATGGTACAGATCATTGGGAGATTCCTTCAAATCCTATATCAATGCTAAAACCTCTTAGAGATGTTAGCCAAAAGAGTCTAGGATGGCTTCTTGATACCTTATAGGATGCAGAAGGACATGTAGCTCCTTGAGGTACATTCAGAGAGATAAAGAGGCCTCAGAGATACTTAGGATATTCATCCCTGATGAGTAACATCATTGATTCAGAGACTTCAAGTTTTGAGGAGGCAATTGGACATCAGGTCTAGAAATATGCTATGATGTATGAGTATCAATCCATCACGAATAATGATGTTTCAGATATTGTTCCAAGATATGAGGGAAATTCAGCAGTGACTTACTAGTGTATCTTGAAGATGAATCATGTTGTAGATGACAACATTGAGAAGCACAAATCCATATTTTTAGCCCGAGGCTTCTCTCATAAAGAAGGAATAGATTATGATGAGATATTCGCTCTTGTTTCTAGATACTCTACTATTAGGTCAATTATTTCTCTTATTGTTGTCATGGGTTAGAAATTACATCATATAGATGTAAATATTGCTTTCGTCAATGGTATATTTGAGGTAGAGGTATATATGGAGTATCCTTAGGGATTTTTTTATACATGGGAAAGAATACCATGTGTGCAAGTTGAAGAATATCTTTAAGGGCTTAAGCAAGTACATCAGGCCTAGTACTCCAGGATTGGCAATTACCTGACATAGTTTGTCTTTGCTAGAAGTGAAGCAGATCAAAACCTTCATTAAAAGGTTGTTGATAACTGTCCTTTGAGTCTAGTAATTTATGGTAATGATCTCTTTCTCACAAGGAATGAGAGTTTGATTAAAAAGTGTAAGAGGGAGTTGAATAATGAATTTGAGATGAAGACTTGGGCTTAATGCATTATCTCCTTGGCTTAGAGGTGTGGCAGGGACTGTTGATCCTAGATTTGTTATAATTTTTGGCAATTAAATTACTCATTTAAACATATGTTTTATTATCTTTTTGTATATTTTATGTCACGTAGATCACTATTCAACTTGGGTATGTATGAATTTAAGGTTTTTATAAAATACATTTATTATTATCATTTTATGATTTTATTAATTAAAATTGACAAAATTAAAGCACATTTGATATATTAATTAATTTATATATATATTTTTGCAGATTATATTATCTTTTGGGACAAATTAATACCAAGTACGCATTTAGCTTTCCATGCACATAGCACGTGATCCAACTTGACACCCAGCTCGTCATCCAACTCGTTGCGTGAAACTCATTGGTAGCTTTCCAGATGTTAAAATATGTTGCTGTAGATTGTAGTCCTGAAGCACACCAGCAAACAGACTCTTAGTTCGCCCTAGATCTGCGCCCAACATATCCAGCTCATGGTCCAGCTTGCTGTTCAAATTTCTGTCCAGATCTCTAATCAGACTGCACACTATTGGAAATTGATTTCAGGCATTAAAACATGAAATAGCTTGCAAACAGCCTGTTGTCCACGCGTCTGGGTAATGAAGTTCATGTTCTAGATAATTTGCTAGCTTGCATCCTCCTTTGTAGACACCTCATCAAAAGACCACGCGTTGGGTTGCTGTATTCATCCACGTTCTAGAAAACTCACTCGTGCGTTCTCCTTTGTTCGCCACCAGTTCACCTGCTATGTTAAGGAAGGAGCTGTGCGCCACATCTGAAGACCGTTTGCAAGGAAGAAGGAGCCTGTGCGTATGCTCTCCAGTGAAGAAGACCAGACACATGCTAAAGAAGGGAAGATCCTGTGCGTTGGTCTGCAATCTATTATACGCCTTTATAGTTGAGTAAATTTAGATATCATTCGACCACTAAAGGGTCGAATTGCTCATCTCTGTAAACAATTATACATTTCAGCTTCTATGTGAGAGCTTAGAGAGTTACAGAGTTAGAGAGAATTTACAGTTTATCAGTTTGTTGTTGAGCACATTGTATTTCTGTTCCATCATCTGAATAAAGAGTTGTATGCTTTGCTGTTGAAGATTACATTTGAGTAGAAGTTAGCTAGGCACTACCCTTGATTGCTGAGAGGGCCCCTCATCAACCAGAGGTTTTTTTTTTTTTTCATATTTCTTTTTTCTGTTGTAGTTAGTTTTGTTTCCAGTTAGTTTCATTATCTCATTTGTTTTCTATAATGCATTTTATTTCCAGAATTAAATAATTAGATTGCACTCATAGTTTGTTTTTGAGTCTATTTCTAGTCATTTTATTTTGAGTTTACTGTTCAGTTTATTTCCAAACAAATAGAATATATTGCTTTTAAATTCAGTTCTGTTTATTTCATTTCTGTTATAAGTTATCATCTTATGCAATTTAAATTTCAGGTTGTTTATTAACATGCAATGGTTTCCTTATGTTTATGAATTTGTTTAAGTTTATTTCATTGTTAAATTTTCTTAATAAGTAGGTTTACTTATTATCTTTATGCATTAGATCTACATATTCATGAATTCAGCTGAAGATTAGATCATTTAGGTTATTTTTTATCATTTTAACTGTGTAGAATGTCATTTAGACATGTTTAAACTTCCATTCAACTGCCCCTTTCAGACCCAGAGTTCAGTCTGTCATTCAACCCTTAGTTTCATTTTTAGTGTTTTTAATGTATTTTGAGATTGTTTCCAGTTTTGTTTTGTTAATGTTTGAAGTATACTTTGATTGAGATAGTTAGATAACAGTTTTATTTAACATTGAAGTTAGAGTTAGAGTGTTTTAGGTTAATTATTAAAGTTTTATTATTTTCTTTACTTCTTTTCACCTTAAACATATGTTAAGCTGTGTTATGTTTTGTTTCTTGAATTTGTTTCTGATTTCTTTTTACTGATGTATTGTTTTGTGTTTATGCTTTTGTATTGATTTATTCCTTTCAATGTAAATTCAATATTGTATGTGTTATCCTTAGTATGTTTTTAGGTTGTTCCTTTTTCATGGTGTGATTACTGAGAGAGACTTGTAGGACATAATTCAAAGACATTCCTATTAAGTTTTCTACTTGTTTCTTTATATTTAATTTTCTTTATTAAGTTTTCTACTTGCTTATTAATTAGGTTTTCCTTGCATCTTAGTTTCCAATTTAAAGATTAGTTGTTAATAGTATCATTTTCAGTTTAATAAAGTATCAATTATGTGGTTTAATATTTCATCATAGTTGAATTCTTAGGAGTTTGACCGTTTTTCATTTTGAAAGATCTTTTGATCTTTTGTTTGTTAAAATATTTCCACGACACCTTAGGAACCCCTCTACCTTCGCATATATTTTGTGTCAACTCTAAGACTACCAACCCGGGTCAATAATTAAATATTAGGTGAATTAATTTAGACATTATAACACCCAACCCTTTTGGCGCCATTACCCGGGAGTCATTCTATAAGGTAGAGTAGAATTCTGTATGAATCTTAGCAATAGGTTGGTGGTGGGGGAGCGGTAAGATGAGAGGTAAGAACCAGCGTATCTGTTATAACCGACGCCCCCAAATCCAACAATAGTAGTAGCATAGGTTTTCTTTAGTTTAAAGTTTTTCATGAGCAGACTTAGAGATCCTCAGGGTAGATTTGTTAAGACCAGAAAAATTATGGAAATCCCTACTAACTACCGCAGGGGACATAATTCCCCAACTATTAACTCAGTAGAAAGGTATCGAAAGACGCCTATAGGAAGTAGTTCTACCTAGAAACCTAAGGAGACTCTCTCAGGAGATCTTACAAGGGAAGCCATAGAAGGATAGGGGACCTTGGAAGGAGGTCCTAATGACCTCATTCTTGAGAAAATTCAATAGGATCAGCCATTATAAATCTCCATCCCTCCACTAGTTTCGAATCCAATTAATACAACTTTTTCACTAGCAGGAGATCCAAATTTCGTTGACTTTGTTGATCCTTCCAAAGTAAAATCTCTCTTTGGAACCTTAGTAGATCCACTCATCTCACAAATTGAAACTTCTACAGTAGAACTTACTATCCCTTTAGGATTCAATAAAAACATGCTTGATCAGAGGAAGATCTCTCCTAAAAAAGAACGTTGGGACTCTCCATTGTCACCTCAAAAGGAGCCTTCTAAGTATATCTACGTTAATAATCCAACTTATATGGAGAGACGGGAGAAAATGAATATCATGATGAAGTTAGAAATGAAGAAGGAGAAGGGGAAAATCAAATCGATTCTACCTTCGGGTTCCCTATTTTAGATACAATGCATGATGTAACTATGAAAAACATCCCTCCTTCCTCCATAACTACTTTCTATGGAAAAAGTAATGAGGACCCAAACACATTCCTGTTCGAGTTCGATATCCTTTGTAGGAGCTATAATTATCTACAAGATTCTCACAAAATAAAACTCTTTCCTGCTACACTAAAAGACTCTTCCTTGAGATGGTTCATGGGATTACGAGAATTCACTATCAGGACTTGGGATGATATGAAAACTTCATTCTTGCAAAAATATCAAGATTATTGAAAACCAAAGGACTATTGACATGATATATTCAAAATACAACAACTTGAAGACGAGAGCCTGGAGGATTATCTCGAAAGGTTAATTTATACATTACATAAATCTAAATATAGTGACCTCTGAGAAGATGCAGTACGTACACTTTTCCTTAAAGGGATCTCTGAGGACTTGTTACAAAGTCTTAATCTCATGGCAGCTGGCGATATTTCTCACAAAACTTTTGCACAAATTGGTGAGATGTGTAAAAATTATTCTAGGAGTAGGGGGAAAGTTGCAAATTTTTTTTGAGAGCCTTTTAGTAGAAACATAAGAGGAAACGTTCCTAGTTCAGGTGGAGTTACAAGAGTAGAGTTAGGAAACCTGTTAGAGAACTTCAAAACTGATATCTTAGGAGCAATGGGTTCTCAACTAGATGATTTACAAGCCAAGAATAGGCAGGATGAAAAATGGGAAGAAATGAGTATATTTTGTCCAAGATGTAGAACTAAACATCCCCAAAGGGAATGCCCATTGAACAACATCTCCGTATGCCACATCTGTACAGAAGAACACCCAACAAATAATTGCCCATCCTTGCCTAGGTTGCAAGCCATCTATAAGAATGGGGTTGTAGCTGAAACATCTAGAGGCCTCTTTGGAAACCTAGAGATCAACCAACATATCTAAACTTTCCATCGCAACCTCCACTCTATTATCCTCCGTATCAACCACCTCGACAATGGAACAATTCAAGTTGGCAGAATTAGCCACCTCAGTACCCTCCTCCTCAATTTACACAACAAAAATATTGGTCACAAGGATGGAGAGGACAACCATATCCTCAATCACAACCTATCCCTATGCCTAATCATCCTTATCCTCAACATCAAACAAATTTCTAGCAAATTTCTCCTGTATTTGTACCTCCAGTTCCTTTTATCACACAACAACCTCATCACTTTCAGAACACAAATCCTCCTCGATTGACATTATTACCCACATAACCGATACCTAACACTAATAATAAACCAACTCAATATATTAACAGCATTGCGTTGCAAACTCTCCCATTGTACCTTATTTCGACTATACCTATACATGAAATTCAATTACGATCGAGAAGAGTTGTGAATGATAAACCCAAGTCATCGGTCATCATTCATGATGTTATCCCTAATGTTGGACCTAGACTACAGGATCCAAGCTTAAGGAAATCTTTGATTGAAAGAGTTCAATCAGATGAAATCAAATAAAAAATAGAGGCTGGTATCAAACCAAGGCAAATAGCAATCTACAGATACTAGGTTAACATCAATTATTTGTACAGTTTATAATGAACAGAGCTGGTATATAACAGATGGGTAATTACAAGTATGTACCAGGATATCAAAGCATTTAAAGAATGGTTGGTATAAAATAGAGCTACAGGGAAATGAAACCAATTCTGTATAACATAAAAGCAATGACAAAGTCCAATATCCAGGTCTTATGATCCTAAATGTGAAGTGAAACTATTACTGTTTATATAAATGAAGATAACTGTCAACTATAATAAGAATTATGTATTGGAATGTGAGTGACCAAGTACACAAAAAATTTATCAGAGAGACAGTTCATACAGTACAGAAACAAATCAACATCAAATTTATTCAAAAACTAAAACCTGGTATTGAAGCTGCAAGGATTCATGATATACAGAATGTCTTTACAAAAGTTCCAACATTTCTCCAAGAACTGCCAACCTCCTCTCTGCATTCTCCAGCCCCTAGCTGGGACTTTTCTCTCTCAAGCTCTCACCTGATTTCATGGCTTTATAAGCAGGAAACCAAATGATTTCAATCTTTCTTTTACTATCTTTCAATATCTTCTCCTTGATTTTCTATGTGAGTTGAAATCCATATTTGCAATATGGTCTCTTTCCATTGATTTGGTGGCGCGCAATATATTCTCTTTTTAGCAGATCGAAATAACTAACTCGGTGTTTTGGTATCTTTATTCTTTAATATTTAACCATTGTAATATATTCCATGTCTATCCAAACATGTGTTGGCTACCTCAGCGATTTGGAGGGGATATTTTCTGGGTGAGTGGAGCAGGATCCCATGGTAGATTAGGATACTTTAGATCCTCAATAAAATCAGTGTTGTAAATCTCAGCACAGTGGCAGTTCAACGATGATTTGGAGACTGGTGCCTTCTTCTATCTGTCAAGATCTACGATTTCGATGGTTTGGTTTTGAACCTTCAAATATGGAATTGATCAAAGCTAATGAATACTCTGTTTCTACCACCACAAAAGATTTGATTACCTGTTCATGGAATGCATAAATACATGATGGTCTAGATAGGATGAGATCGAGTGGTTGACTGTTAATGATCTGCCTTGAAATCTGGGATCTCTGCCACCTGGTATTTATACTCACCTTGTCATCCTTTTTTAAAATTCGGTGTGCAACAGAATCGCGTCCTCTGGGGTGTCTTCGTGGCATTGAATAACACCTGTAGTTGATGCTGTCCGCTCAACGTCCACAAACTTCAATAATTTCATCATACTTGTATCGAGCTCGTTCCTCAGAATGAAAACCATTCTTAGAAATGACAAACCGGACGTTTGCAAGACCCTTAATTGGAGCACGATCACTGCCTGTTACAAAGAAAAGCAGCTTCCTTTTGTTCTCCTCATCTAGTGAATGAACAATCTTCAAGACTCGACCTCTGCATAATTTCTGAAATCCCCTTTTAAAGGCATCAAATGATGATGCTATCGAAGTCTTAAGATAATACTTCATACACAGGTCAACATATTCGTTGCAGTTTTCCCTGGTAACAGAAATATCACTTCCATTCTCCTTCAGCTCAATGTTTATGAATTCCCCAAAAATATTTTGCACTGACACTTGGAAGCTCCTACAGAAAACTTCCTCGACGTCACCATCAAATTGCAAGAGTTGTTGCAGGCCCTTTGCAAGACCCGGGTTCACCTCTGCAAAATCTTCCATTGTTGGCACTTTTCCTAAAAGTTTCTTGTACACAACTCTTGGGAAATGCAACTCCAAAATATGACCATTATAGATGGCTAATCCAAGAATAATTCCAACCAATTCATACTCCAATAGGGCATCCCATGGAGGAGAGTTGAACCAGAATAACCGTGTATCCTTGTTGTAATAAAACATGCCATACTTTGGGTCAAAAACATCCCACACAAGTAATTGGAAAAACTCCTTTTGTACACCACCTTCATCAATCCCTTATTCTCCTATAAATTGAACCTTTAATGGCTTCTTAAGATCCTCAACTTGGAATTGTATCTGTAATATAGTTTCCCTAATTAAGTCTTCTCTCCTCACCCTAAGCACCAAGTAAGGGCAGGTTCTCTCAAGCAAAATAGAGCGCAGTAAGGCTCCTTGAAACTCATTGCGCATCTGAATATTTGATTCCCACTGCATAATTTTACTCTTGCTTGTTGTATCATAAACAAATGGATAGCTGCAGAATGAGAAAGAAGAGCTATCCATCCACCTTTTAAAGTCTTCCAGGATGAAGTCTTCCCTGTTCACTGCATCATTGTAAAAGGAACCTTGATCAACAAACTGAGATTTCTCATTTATTTTGTAAAGCAGCTGAAGGATCTGCACTCCTCCTTCAACTTTGTCATTTCCATGGTCTTCAAAAACCAGAAGGGTGATGAACTGTTGGACAGTGACTATGAGTCGTTCAAACTGCTCTTTGTTGTAGCTTTGCAAAGCCAAGATGAGATTTTCCTTCACATATGCAGGTTGGCCTAAGATTAACTTCCATAGCTTCTGAAGAGTTCCATAATACAGAGAACAACTGAAAAACCTATTCTTCAAAAAAGTTATAATATTTCGAAGGATAATGGAGTTGCCCAAATCCTAGCAACCTTTATCTATAGATAGCAAGGACTCAGTTGATTCCATGATTGGAGCATCCACGTCTTTACTCTCCTTTTCCAGTAATTGTTGCCTTGAAGAATCCACAGCCAGCGAGTAATGGACCAGGTTTTGAACCAATCATATATGTAGGATAATCGCTGGAAACATGCATTGCGAATATGCCTTCCACATTTTCCAGTGCTTCCTCTTGTATCATTCTTTTTGATCCTATGCTTGATTCCTCTGCAGGATGTAAGAGTAATATAGAAGCATGGTAACATATGCATCATGTCTACAAGCGTAAACCAATGAGCCATGACATTAATAAATAATAAACTTCTCAATGAAATGCCATGTGGACATTCTACCATTAGAAATCAATATGCTGCCAGTATGGGCTCATGGTTTATGAATGAAGCCTTTGATGATTTTAGGAAATAAAAGGAACCCTAATGGCAGTCGATCAATCATAAAATATAAAACCAAGCAAAATTAAAACAATAAAAACCAACCATAATTTTTTTTTAAAAATAAACAGGTGAAAAACTCTAGAGATAACACATGAATTGAATGAAGAAGAAGAAGATTCGAATGAAACCATGAATGATGCTATTTTGGAGGATGTGGACATTCCAAAGTTTCCAGTACACACCCATCCTCCACAAGAAACTATTCAGGAGCAAAGAATTCCTCCATTTCCAGAAAGACTAGTAATAGAAAAACCTGTAGTTTATCTGGAGTACAACATTTTGAATGAATTAAAGAATATCTGTATTAAGATCCCTCTATTACAAGCTATCAAAGACATATGAATCTATAGTAAGGTAATAAAGGAGCTATGTATTAAATGCCTAGGGAAGAAGCAAAAGGACCCTCTTACAATTCATGTTATAGGAGATATGTTTGAATGTATGACAACCCAGTCCCGGAATGCAAAATATACAAATCCAGGAGCCCCAGTAGTGACTGTAATTACAAACAAAACCACCATAGAAAATACATTGATCAATTTATGATCCTCTATTAACATGATTACCACCATAGTTTTATAAGTTTTATTGTTAGGACAATTTCTTCGACCTACTCCTTCCATCCTAGAACTAGCAGACCGTACTATGGTAAAACCTGCTGGAGTCTTGGATGACATTGTTGTATCAGTAGCCTCATGGGAATACCCTATTGAATTTATGGTCATAGAATCAAAGGATCCTTCTAAATGGCACCCTATTATCTTACGAATACCATGGTTAGCTACCGCAAATGCTTTTATAGGATGTAGGGTTGGAGAGATGACTATTTCCAATGGGTTTTCCACACACAGAATTATTTTATACCCCCCAGCACAACTAATAACTAAACATTTATGGTGGTTAAATTGTTCTTTTGGGGATGAATACTTTGATGATATCTCCCTTCCTAGGGATTTCTCCTTGGCACTTCAAGATCAGACCATTGAGAATGTATTAAACCAGTTTGTTTCTTCAACAACCTGTATGGATTTCCCTCAGTATTTTGCTCAACTCGATCAGATTTTTGGAGATGAGTTTCAAGAGAATATGGATCTCTCAATGTTTAAAGAAACACCTTGTGTCTTCACAATTGAAGAGAATATAGGACCCTATACCATACCTTGCGAGGTTGGTCCTGAAAAATTTCTACACATAAAGGCAGGATTAAGTGAAAACCAACAAGCACAACTGCTTAAAGTTCTTAAGAAAAAATCCAGAGCATTTGCATGGGAATACACCGATATGAAGGGTATACACCCTAACACCTATATTCACCATATTTAAATGGATCCAAGCATGTCACATGTAAGGCAATCACAGAGAAGGATGAATCCTGCTCTAAAGGATATGGTAAAATAAGATTTGCAAAAACTCCTCACTACTGGTTTCATCTATCCTATCTCCGATAGTAAATGGGTATCTCCTTTAGTAGTAGTCCCAAATAAAGTCACAGGGAAATGGCACATTTGTGTTGATTTTAGAGAACTAAACAAAGCTACACTTAAAGACTACTTTCCTTTACCTTTATTTGATCAAGTATTAGATACTCTGTCAGGTAAACAATATTTTTCGTTTCTTGACGGATATAGTGGTTACAACCATATTTTAATAGCACCTGAAGATCAAGACAAGACCACTTTTACATGCCCTTGGGGAACATACATTTATCAAGTTTTTCCATTTTGGCTCATGTAATGCACCTACCACTTTCCAACGAGTAGTATTAGGAATATTTTTTGATCTTATACATGACTATGTGGAGGTGTACATGGATGAATTTACGACCTATGGTAATACTTTTCAAGAAGCCCTTGACAACCTCGAGAAGTTATTGATCCGATGTCAAGATATGAATTTATCCCTTAGTCATGAAAAAATGTAAAATGTTACCGATAGAAGGTATAGTTTTGGGACACCATGTTTCCTACCAAGGAAATAAGGTAGACCCTGCGAAGATCGAAGTAATTGTTGGCCTTCCCTCCCCCAAAACTCAAAAAGAGGTAAGAATATTTCTTGGTCATGCGGGCTATTACCGCTATTTTATTGAAAATTTCACTAAAATAGTTGCACCAATGTTTAAGTTGCTTACAAAGGACACATAATTCCAGTGGACAGAATCTTGTCAAAATGCTTTTGAAATCCTAACAGCTAAACTATCGGTGGCACCAATACTTAGGGGTCCCGATTGGTCCCTTCCTTTTCACATATCTACCGATGCCTCTGATACGACCATAGGAGGAGTCCTCGGCCAAAAAGAAGGACAGGCACCTTATGCCATTTATTTTATTAGCAAGAATTTGGCTCCCGCCAAACTTAATTATACTGTTATTGAAAATAATTCTTGGTAGTAGTTTATTTTATTAATAAGTTTTGTCATTATATTACAGGTTATGAAGTTTTTATGCATACCGATCACTTCACCATTATATTTCTCATGAATAAACCAATTACCAATGGTAGAGTGACCTGGTAGAGTGACCTGGTGGCTTCTTTTATTGCAAGAATTTAACATTACCGTCATTGACCGACCTGGTAAAGAAAATCTAGTAGTAGATTTCCTTTCTTGTATTCAACATGAAGACGGTACTAAACCAGTTGATGACACTTTTCCTGACGAACATCTATTTGCTGTATCTGTTCAAATCCCTTGGTTTGCAGATATTTCCAATTATTTAGCAATTGGGAAAATACCAAACCATTTGTCCCCACATGAGAAGCATCATACTATAGTTCAGAGTGATAATTATTCTTGGGTTGATAACGATCTCTTCCGCACTGGTCCAGATCTTATTATTCGACGATGCGTGTGGGAGGATGAAATGACAGACATCCTCCATGCATGCCATGATGGACCATGTGGAGGACATTTTTCTGATAAGAGCATGTCATACAAAGTATTACATTCTGGTTATTATTGGCTGAGCATTTTTAAATACGCTGCCAAATATGTCAAAGGATGTGATAATTGTCAAAGAATGGGTAGACCTACGTCATCTGATCAAATGCCTGGGTAGAGCTAGAGAGTTAGAGAGAATTTATAGTTTATCAGTTTGTTCTTGAGCACATTGTATTTTTGTTCCATCATCTGAATAAAGAGCTGTATGTTTTTCTGTTGAAGATTGCATTTGAGTAGAAGTTAGCCAGGCACCACCCCTGATTGTTGAGAGGGCCCCTAATCAACCAGAGGTTTCTTTATTTTTTTGTTTATTTTTTTTTTTTTTTTGTAGTTAGTTTTGTTTCCAGTTAGTTTCATTATCTCATTTTTTTTTTTTTTTTTTTTGTAGTTAGTTTTGTTTCCAGTTAGTTTCATTATCTCATTTTTTTTTTTTTTTGGTATTGCATTTTATTTCCAGAATTAAATAATTAGAATGCGCGCATAGTTTGATTTTGAATCTATTTTCAGTCATTTTATTTCTAGTTTATTTTTCAGTTTATTTCCAAGCAAATAGAATAGATTGCTTTTAAATTCAGTTCTGTTTATTTCATGTCTGTTATAAGTTGTAAGTTTATGCAATTTAAATTTCAGTTTGTTTATTAACATGCAATGGTTTGCTTATGTTTATGAATTTGTTTAAGTTTATTTCATTGTTAAATTTGCTTATTAAGTAGGTTTACTTATTGTCTTTATGCATTAGATCTGCATCTACACGAATTCAGTTGAAGATTAGATCATTTAGGTTAATTTTTATCATTTTAACTATGCAGACTGTCATTTGGACAGCTTGTTTAAACTGCCATTCAACCACCCCTTTTAGACCCACAGTTCAGTCTATCATTCAACCCTTAGTTTCATTTTTAGTGTTTTTAATGTATTTTGAGATTGTTTGTAGTTCTGTTTTGTTAATGTTTGAAGTATGCTTTGATTGAGATAGTTAGATAACAATTTTATTTAACATTGAAGTCAGAGTTAGAGTGTTTTAGGTTAATTATTAAAGTTTTATTATTTTCTTTACTTCTTTTCACCTTAAACATATGTTAAGCTGTGTTATGTTTTGTTTCTTGAATTTGTTCATGATTTATTTTTACTGATGTATTGTTTTGTGTTTATGCTTTTGTATTAATTTATTCCTTTGCATGTAAATTTAGTATTGTATGTGTTATCCTTAGTATGTTTTTAGGTTGTTCCTTTTTCATGGTGTGATTACTGAGAGAGACTTGTAGGACATAATTCAAAGACATTCCTATTAAGTTTTCTACTTGTTTCTTTCTATTTAATTTTCTTTATTAAGTTTTCTACTTGCTTATTAATTAGGTTTTCCTTGCATCTTAGTTTCCAATTTAAAGATTAGTTGTTAATAGTATCATTTTTAGTTTAATAAATTATCAATTATGTGGTTTAATATTTCGTCTCGGTTTAGTTAACTTAATAGTTGAATTCTTACGAGTTTGACTCAGTTTTTTATTTTTAAAGATCTTTCGATATTTTGTTTATTAAAATAATTCCAAGACACCATAGGAACCCCTCTACCTTCTCATATATTTTGTGTCGAATCTAAGCCTACCAACCTCGGTCGATAATTAAATATTAGGTGAATGAATTTAGAAATTATAACACCCAACAGGGACCTAATGAGATATTCCTTAGATAAGGGAAGTATACCATTCATATCTTGCACATATATGGTATGATGGACTGTATGTCCATGGCTACACCCATGGAAGAAAATATGAAGAAGTTACATGACTTTGACATATCTTTAGATTTAGTGGATCCAACCATGTACCACTAGTTGATTGGTTCCTTGTTGTACCTAGTTAATACCAAGTTAGATATTTGTTATGCAGTGAACATGTTGAGTTAGCACATGGCCGAGGAAACACAAGTACATTAGGTATTAGCTAAGCATGTGTTGAGATATTTGCACAATCTAGTTGGGTATGGATTGAAATATACCTTAGGTGATGGAGTGAAGTTGATGGGATTCATAGATTTAGATTCGGTTGGGGGTAAAATTGACAGAAATAACACCTATGGGTGTTGTGTCACATCCCCATCCCTCAGATCGGCGAAGAGGAAACAACGAACACCACAATAACCGGGGAAACAACCCCATGAACATATACAATCCATCAAAGCTGCAAATAAAAATTACAAGCATACATAGATGCATAATGAATCAACATTCAGTGGAAGCAACACACACACACATTTCCAGCATAAAACATGTTCAACATAATTCATTATACAATAGATATAAATTGCAGAGACAAAACAACCAAGATTACTTATCTTTTGGATGGAGAATCCCATAACCAGCTACGTTGCTGCAACGTTCCACCCAACCATAGGTCAGCGTGCTCATCAATCTCTTAGCAGCGCTTCCACCCCCGAGCTGGGCATGATTCCTCCAGGGATAAGGGTCAAGGCAGGCTTACACATACCCCGGGGACACAATCATTCAAACCAACACAGCTGGGTTTACCAAGCCTTCCACGAATGACCAAGCCAGCACAGTCCGAAGACCAACCACTGCATATCGCAGCACACCAATCCCTTCACAGCCCTGTGAAGAAGGGAAGGACAACTAGGGATAATCCCAAACCAAAGATGAGCACAGCTCAAGTCCACCAGACAGCATGGAGTTGTTCTTGGCCCTATCGTGGCCAAAACAACTCAGCACAACACCCAATCCAGGGTATATCAGTAACCCAACTTCCCAATCAAAATGGTGGCAACAATCCACAGCCCATAGTGGATAAGAAACAGAACTCACAGCATAACCATGGGAAACTCAAGCACAGAGGTGGAAATCAACAGCCAACCACAATGTGGGGAAGACAACAGTCCCACAATGGAAGAAGTGAACACACATGCACAGTCCGAGATGGAAAGAGGACGGACTCTTAACAAAACCAAGGAATAGCAGCCAATACCACTCACGGCATGGGAAAACAACGATCCCAAAAACGTATCAGGATACCTTACCAGCAACGTGGGGAAAACAACAGCCCCGGTTTACACAGTTGAAGTCGCTGGAGAAAGACTACACACACCACGTTGGGAAGAAAATTACGGTCTCCCGATCTATGCGTGAGAAAGACTACACTCCCTGTGTGAAGGGAAACTTCCACAGACCACAACCATGAGAATGAAGACCAGGACAACTACCTGCGCGTCCCTGCATGAGAGCAAACAACTCTCTATGCGTGAGGGTGAACAACCCACTGCTCTGCGTGAGCATCAACAGACACGACCGTGAAGGTGAACTGACACGGATGGAGTGGAGTCAATGGAAGGTCGTGGGTGGAGTGGGTGTGTGGGAAAAGGACTGACAGTCCTGCCACCCCACTCCCAAAGACAATAACTGCCCCAACCATCAGCAGCCATTCCCCATGAAGGTGGTTGGGTAAAACAATAAATAGGTTGACAAGGGAAGATGGAAAAACAAAACAAGGTGGCAACACATGGGTTTTTCCCCCATAGACCAAGGTTTGACATCCCCCATCCCTTATCCTTTGGAACCATGCCCTTTTCATTCAACGTTGCACTTCCGTAGTTGGTTGTGGTTTTAGTTTTATTTGATGTGCATATTTACATGATGCCACACTATAATGTGCCGGATAGCACGACATACCATCGGCAACTACCCCTATTTCCGAAACATACACGACCAAATCGATGGTGGGGATTTTGCCTTGAGCTCCTCACCACGATTAATTACATTTTATACATCATGCAAACGGGGTCAAAACCGGGGGTGTGACATTCCCCTCCCCCTTGGAATAACACTGTCCTCGGTGTTCCATTACATATATACAATACATATACAATTGCACATCAAAATTTCAAAATTGCAGATCTGTCCCACGTTCAATCATCTACTTTGAACATTCAAGACCAAGCCCCTCGGCTTCCATGGACTTCTCCTACTGGTTCTCAGCTTCCAGTTCATCCCGAAGTCTAGGAACTTTACGGCTATTTCCTTCATCATGCTCCCTCCTTGGGCAGTCCCGGCGTAAATGATGTCCTCCGCAGTTTCAGCATCTCACTGGCTGCTTCATCTTTACCTGCTCAATTTCCTTTGAGTCTTCATGCCTGGACCGTTTCCTATCGGGTCGCTTGGATGAATGTCCCATCACTGATCCACCTTCCTTTCCCTTGCCGATTTCTCCCAGAAGGCTTTTCACCTCCCTTTGAGAATCAATAGAGTCTTGCAAAATCTGGTGGTTCATTTCACTCTGCCTTCTCTATATCTTGAGCATCTCCCCAAGATTTTCTTGGGTCTTGGCAATCATTTGAAGGAGACTTCCAGCTAAGTCCAGCAACTTTTGATCTGCTGCCATGATCAATGTGCACCACCTGGTTTCACCTTTCTCACCTGTGCAACGCACCATTGAAATTCTATCAGACCAAGCATAATATAGACATTAAAATTAGTCAGTTAATTACCCATTTGGCATGACAGTCCAAGTTTCATCAAGGAAACTTTCATATTTTTCATGCCTTCCCCAACAGGCACATGAGCTCATTCATGTCCATTCTTGGGCAGGGAATTAACTATTCCAGCATTCATAATTAACTTTAAGCAAATACACACATTCCATTTCTAGTCATACATGCATTCAACAATCTTTTGTTTTCACAATGCATAAATATATATGTATATATATAATCAAAAGGCAAGAGAGAGCAGTAAGAGTTTTTCCCCTCTTTGTTTTGTTCCATCCTGGAACCCACACCATCGTAGTGGCTTCTCATGCTCTCAGCCTCTTTCACTTTACCGTGAATGTTGGACCAATCCTTCTTGGTCATGACACTTAGTGTCTTCGGTCTATTCCAGACCTCTAAACCACGAATTCTCTCCACATGGTTTATCTCGGCTGCTAGGACTCCCCCGTCTTACTAGCACCTTTATCATTACCGCTCATTCCGAGATTTCCAGGACAGTCACATTTCCCCATGCACCCCTAGGATGCTCTCATAGTCCTCGCTTCCAGCGACACCTATATCCAAACATTGAATAAATTCACATGTTTAGTTTATTCTCATCAGTTTTATCTCTAGAACAAGAGCTTAAAACATCATAGCCAAATCATATACACATGTATATTCATAAGCAAAATAATCCAATACTTATCTGTATTGTGCGCTTCCTCATTCGTCCACAGGATCCTGCTTCGCTTTGCAAGCCTTGGGATCGCCTATGGACTTAGATGTTATGTCAGCACACAGGCTTCTCCTCAACATCAAATAATTAATGTCCAGCCAGTACATCCTCATGTCGACTGGGCTTGGAACTTTATCATGACCATTTCTAGGTCTACGATCTACTATGGATCCCCAGGCATATAACAACCCAACATACACTTATACCAACATACACTTATATCAACAATAACCCTTACTCCACAACCCCTCACAACAACCATTTACCATTTTACCTTTAGCCTGTCAACACAAGCAACACAAGCAATGCAAGCAAACTCATCAACGTTATTGCTCAAAAACTGTAATCACATTTCTCATCATTCACTATCAAGTATTGAGACACCAGGAGTGCGTCCACTCCCTAGAGTGTAATCAATATCGAAAACCCTTTCATGAATCAACATCGGAAAAGTGTGCACTCTTCTCCAGTGTGTGCCATGTAGGCCCTATTCATACTCAGGCGATCGGTCATCATGGAAATAAAATCAAACATGTTCTGCATATGGAATTTAATAATTAAACATGCATATTCATAGCAAGGGTCACATAACACTTATCCATTTGTTGTCGCAGTTTGCCTTTGTTAAGGAGGAATGGAGGCTCCTTCCCTGAGTTAACAGTCCCTTAGTTTTCCATCCCAACTCCTTTTTACATTTCATATTCACACATGTCTTACCGACATAATTTATACCATCTCACTCATGTTACTACCGAACATGTAGTGCAGATGAGACATTTCAAAATGTCTAATGGCGTTTCACCCGAAACCCATTTTCAAGGGAAAACCTTCCCATGACGTTTGGCTCTTGCAGGTCATCACACATGATCTTCCTGCAGTGTGTACCCTTGACACATTCATCAAATAGCCAAACAGTCAATCATTACCTAATACTACAATCCAATTGATTGTTCCATAACCAAGCAATGACATTAGAAATCAAATTCATTAGGAATTTGCAATTCTATCTACTACAGAAATTGACTTGTTCAATTGTGGGTTTCTTGTAAGCAGCACTACTATTCCCATTACAATTTTATGCTTACTATCATAACATGAATACCCACTTACCATGCATCCCTCCTGACACAATCTTACACAAGCCAACAGTGATTAGTAGTCGTCAACAATTCCTTTAAATTCGAAATTCACAATTCAAATTTAACAACCAACTAATTTCACAACCATGAGACTCTTCTCATAAAGTTTGGCTCTTTTACATGGTAGATTCTGGCATTGGTCAGGGTCTTACCTCTCACTGCCATGCTCAAAATAATCTACTTGAAACATGACCTACAAACATCCAACACAATCTTATGCAAGCCAATAGTGGCTAGTAGTTGTCAGTAATTTCTTAAATTCAAAATTCACAATTCGAATTTAAACAACCTATTATGCATATCATATGGTATATTCTGGCATTGGTCAAGGTCTTACCTCTCACTGCCATGCCCGAAATAATCTACCTGAAACATGAGCTTCAACATCCAAACACAAGCTTATGCAAGCCAGTAGTGACTAGTAGTTGTCAGCAATTCCTTAAATTTGAAATTCACAATTCAAATTTAATAAGCTCTTTCACATGGTAGATTCTGGCATTGGTCAGAGTCTTACCTCTCACTGCCATGCTCAAAATAATCTACCTGAAACATGAGCTTCAATCAACCAAACACTTGGTAAGTGATGCATATAACCTTTTCATTGCTACAACCATCATTGAAGCATTTTCAGAATTTATAAAATTCGAATACTTCCAGCGGTTAGTCACATCAACATTACCAAAACTCATTTTCTTCATGCAATCATTGTCATATTAGCATTTGCAAGGCATAGTCACATCATTCATGCAATTAAATGAAATGTTTAGATACTCCTTACTTCACAGGCGTATCATTCATACCACCTTGCTCTTCCACAGAGCATTTCTGGCAGCTAATTGATCATGACTATCCTGCATTCATAACAACCTCTGAAATGATTCCTGAATTATCATCAATTCACCATTTGAGTCATTAGTTAGTCCACATATCACATGCATTCATCTCAATGCATTGATGCAATACATCACAACATTGCACCTACACTTATGCAATCAGTCATTCACACCCTTCATAGGCATACATCCATTGCATAACTACAAGGTTCATAAAATCTTTCCAATGCCTATCCGTTCATGCTATCTTGCATTCAATATACCGGGCGTGGCCTAACCATGACTAATTCATATAGGATGCATTATTATAATCAATATCATCAACATATATAGGCATGACACCTTTTTATATTTCGGCATCCACATGGTATGAGGTCTCTTACCTTTACCACTCCATGGAATTTGTCATAAGCAAACTCTTACCTGCCTGGGTCGTACTTACACCCTTGATATGACCAATTTGGTTGGTCCTTTGCAGGAGTTTGTAGAATTTGCTCACCAACTTTTGTCCTGGACTTGTTGCTTTACCCCTTCTCCATAGGGTTGCTGGTCTCATTCATCAGCATCAGCAACATATTCACCCGGGTCCATGTCATCGTTGGTTTTGCCACTAATTCCAACATCAAAGCAATGATTATCATTAGTGGTTCATTATATATATATAATTTCCAATATTCTTACCAACATGCAATATCCTATGCATGCCATAAATATTCTCATGCATTTCAAGCATAAACTTAGGAAATGTAGTTATAATCAGCAAGACAGAGTTTTAAGGAAACTTCCTTTTTCAAGTCTTTCATCCTAGCATGGAACTACTCTTCCATACAGCAGCTGATTGACTTCATAGTCCTTGCTACCCCTGGGCATGCACTGTCCAGATTTGTCCATTTGATAACAGCGGCCATCATTAGCACTTTGCTTCTCCATGCTCAGATTCTGGTCACTTATCCTTGTTCCCTACCGGATAAGCTTTCCAACGCCTGTCCACATGCTTCATTCCGACCCCGGATGTGAAAACCACACCACTTCTAAGAATGAAGACTTTCACCAAGTCTCAGGCAAAACACACAACTGTATTTTGGTCCAGAATGCTAACTTCAGCCACCTCATTTCCGATGCACCATTCTCTTTTTTTTTTTATTATGAATTTTGGGTTTAACATATTTACCCAAAACATAGAATTTTCTTTTCACATGAATGACTGTCTTAGGGGACAACGGGGGTCAAGGGGGATTTCCCCCTTATGGGTCGAGGGCAACGCCCTCATTTTTTTGTTGTTGTAAATCTTTGGTTTTCACGCAATCTGGCACATAACTTCACTGCCTCTTTTTATTCTTCTCAACCCTGAAAATCCACTGGAAAACTGCTTGAAAATCCCACTGAAAACAGTCGAAATCTGCTAAGAAATCCCATGGGAAATTCAAAATTTCCTTGCACAGAATCGGCTCTCAGCTGTATTTCCACATCGAAAGTCTTAGCACTTTTGCTTCCGCAACAGAAGCACACAAATCACTTTCACTTACGATTGGTGAACTAACTTTTTGACTGGCATCGGCATCGACAGTCTTTCTCATTGGAAGACTTGGCACTTTCGCTTTCACAACGACGGCTCACGAAATGCTTTCTCTTCCGATTGGCGGCTGTTTACTTAGAAAATTTCCACTTCGAGCGTCGGCGGTATTTGCACATCGGAAGCCAAATGAATTTGGCTTCTGCAACGGTGGCACACCAAAGGCCAACTCCTTCCGACGACCGCTCTTTACTTGGAGAGATTTTTAACTTTTTGGCGTCGACGGACTTCTGACATCGGAAGCCAAATGACTTTGGCTTCCACAACGGTGGCTCACCAAACCTTAACTTCTCCCAATCAGCGTCGGCAGCCTTAGAGATTTTGGCTTTCGCAATGGCGGAATTCCCTTTCGCTAATTGTTCCGATACGGAACACTTAGACGAACTTTTCGCGGCTTTCTCCAAATTGTTCCAGCGTCGGAGGTCTTCATCATTGGAAGCCAAATGAATTTGGCTTCCGCAACAGCGGACGCTCAATCACTTTTCTCTTTCGATCGACGTCAAATCACTTGGAAAGCTCCCATGATTTTCTTCCCCGTCGGAAGACTTAACGGTTTGGACTTCCACAACGACGGATGGGAAACCACTTTCTCTTCCGATTGGCGGAAGTTCACTTCGCGAACTCTTCCGCTACGGCGGAAGTTTTTCCGCTGGCTCTTCCGACTGTTCCAACACTTGGACCATTTTCTAAATTCTTCCCCATCGGAAGACTTAATGGTTTGGACTTCTGCAATGGCGGACGGGAAACAGCTAACCCTTTCGCAACGGCGGAAGTCAATTCTGCTAATGGCCCGACTGTTCAACACTTCAACAAAATTTTGAATTTTTACAGTCTTCCACTGCTTGCTACTGGGTAGAAGAAACGCTGCCTCTATCACTGCAATCCTTCAAGGCTCATGCAAGCCCATGTTGCAACATGAGCTCTGATACCATACTGTCACGTCCCCATCCCTCAGACCGGCGAAGAGGACGCAATGAACACCACAATAACCGGGGAAACAACCCCATGAACATATACAATCCATCAATGCTGAAAATAAAACTTACAAGCATACACAGATGCAGAATGAATCAACATTCAGCGGAAGCAACACACACACACATTTCCAGCATAAAACATGTTCAACATAATTCATTATACAATAGATATAAATTGCAGAGACAAAACAACCAAGATTACTTATCTTTTGGATGGAGAATCCCGCAACCAACTACGTCGCTGCAATGTTCCACCCAACCATAGGTCAACATGCTCATCAATCTCTTAGCAGCGCTGCCACCCCCGAGCTGGGCATGATTCCTCCAGGGATAAGGGTCAAGGCAGGATTACACATAGCCCGGGGACACAATTAGTCAAACCAACACAACTGGGTTTACCAAGCCTTCCACGAACGGCCAAGCCAGCACAGACCGAAGACCAACCACTGCATACCGTAGCACACCAATCCCTTCATAGCCCTGTGAAGAAGGGAAGGACAACCAAGGATAATCCCAAACCAAAGATGAGCACAGCTCAAGTCCACCAGACAACACAGAGTTGTTCTTGGCCCTATCGTGGCCAAAACAACTCAGCACAACACCCAATCCAGGGTATATCAGCAACCCAACTTCCCAATCAAAACGGTGGCAACAATCCACAGCCCATAGTGGATAAGAAACAGAACTCCCAGCATAACCATGGGAAACTCAAGCACAGAGGCGGCAATCAACAGCCAACCACAACGTGGGGAAGACAACAGTCCCACAACAGAAGAAGTGAACACACATGCACAGTCCGAGATGGAAAGAGGACGGACTCTTAACAGCACCAAGGAATAGCAGCCAATACCACTCACAGCATAGGAAAACAACGATCCCAAAAATGTATCAGCATACCTTACCAGCAACGTGGGGAAAACAACAGTCCCGGTTTACACAGTTGAAGTCGCTGGAGAAAGACTACACAGACTGCGCTGGGAAGAAAATTACGGTCTCCCGATCTATGCGTGAGGAAGACTACACTCCCTGTGTGCAGGGAAACTTCCACAGACCACAACCATGAGAATTAAGACTAGGCCAACTGCCTGTGCATCCCTGTGTGAGAGCGAACAACTCTCTATGCGTGAGGGTGAACAGCCCACTGCTTTGCGTGAGCATCAACAGACGCGGCCATGAAGGTGAACTGATAGGGATGGAGTGGAGTCAATGGAAGGTTGTGGGTGGAGTGGGTGTGTGGGAAAAGGACGGACAGTCCTGCCACCCCAATCCCAAAGACAATAACTGCCCCAACCACCAGCAGCCATTCCCCATGAAGGTGGTTGGGTAAAACAATAAATAGGTTGACAAGGGAAGATTGAAAAACAAAACAAGGTGGCAACACATGGGTTTTTCCCCCATAGACCAAGGTTTGACATCCCCCACCCCTTATCCTTTGGAACCATGCCCTTTTCATTCAACGTTGCACTGCCGTAGCTGGTGGTGGTTTTAGTTTTATTTGATGTGAGTATTTACATGATGCCACACTATAATGTGCCGGATAGCATGACATACCATCGGCAACTACCCCTATTTCCGAAACATACATGACCAAATCGATGGTGGGGATTTTGCCTTGAGCTCCTCACCACGATTAATTACATTTTATACATCATGCAAATGGGGTCAAAACCGGGGGTGTGACATGTTGTTTTATCTTGGGACTGATTATGGTTTCTTGGTTAATAAAGAAACATATTTCTATGGTACTAAGTTCAACGAGGAAAATTACATCACAACCAGTGCAACTACTAAGGAAGAAGTTTATATTCAGAATTTGCTTGTGAATTTGTATGGTCATGAACTAGATGTGATAGTGATATTTTGTGATAACTAGAGATGTGTAAATCTCTCAAGGAATCATCCATTCCATAACAAGTCCAAACATATTGAGTTCCAATGTCACTACATTAGAGACATATTTTAGAAGGGAGTAGAAAATCTCCAATATATTTCCACAGATAAGTAGGTTGTAGATATCCTTACCAAGCCTTTCTCTAGAGTGAAGTTTGCATACTTGCATGAGAGGCTTGGAGTGGTGGAGATACCCTTCCTCAGGAAGGGAGAGTAATGACTAGTTTGGCTCATGATGAAGCATAGAATGAGACTTTTTCCTGACTACTTTGAGAAGTGGATCCCTATGAGGAATGGTTCTAGTTGGAACAATCTCCAGTATGGAGAGGAATCCTTTGAGGAGTGGATCCCTATGAGGGATGGTTCCAATGAAAACAATATCCATTATGGATAGGAATAATTTGAGGAGTGGAGCTCAATGAGGGATGGTTTTTATGGAAACAATATCTAGTATGGAGAGGAATCCTTTGAGGAGTGATCCCTATGAGGGATGGTTTTGGTGAGACAATCTCCAGTGTGGAGAGGATTCCTTTGAGGAGTGGATCCCTATGAGGGATGGTTCTAGTGGGAATATTCTCCAGTGTGGAGAGGACTCCTTTGAGTAGTATATCCTAGCATGGGATGATTCCTATGAGGGATGATATCCTATGAGCAAAGTGCTCCAGTGTGGAGTGTGTGGGCTTAGAGGGTGGAATAACTATAGTCATAACTGCCTTCAATTTGTAATTACTGGTAAATTAAAAGAAGATTCTTCTTGGGGAGTGCAACCTCCTTTTGATTTGAGATCGATAAAATTCTTAGAATAAGAGTGTTCCCAGGGAGTACAACCTCCTTTCTATTTTGATATAAATAAAGCATTTGGAAGAAGAGTACTCCTAGGAATTGTATCCTCCTTTCAAGATGAATTCTATAAAGTGCTTGGAAGAAGAGTCATTTTTGGATTGCATCCTCCCTTCGGTTTCATTTCAATAAAGTGATTGAAATAGGTGTCTTGCCATGGAATGTAGCATCCATTTAATTTGAGATCGATTAAATTCTTGGAAGAACTGTATTTTCTGGGGATTGTGGAAACCCTTCAGTTTTAGACCGATAAAGTGCAAGAGGATGTAATCCTCTGTGGTCTAGACTGACCAAGATGACCAGACAAATCATATACCATCTTTAGAAAGATGACGTGGTTCCAATGAGGAACAAGGTTCTTGTGGGAACAATTGTTCTAGTAAGATGGACTTGATTAGAAGAGACCTTCCTTATGATGACAAGGTGTTCGATACAATTGTGATGCTCAGATGGTATACATATGTGTTCCAACATGATGATGCTTCCCTATCTAAGAGGCAGTGTTGATGCTTGTAGCTACATGAGGAATCCTCACTAGATAAGTCGGCCCCAAAGAAAATAAATAAAAATGTATTTTATTATTACAAGAAGACAAGTTGGTCTTAGTGAGATAGACAAGTCGGCCCCAATGGAAAAATTCAATTGGAAAACAAGTATAAATAGAGGGGATTCCCTCTTCATTTGAAACATCAAGCAAGTTTTATAAATCTCAAGGAATAAGCTTGATCTAGCTAGAAGAAGACAATTTTTGGGTTGTAGAAGACTTTTCTGGGTTCACTATTGTTAGAGAGATTTCGCCTTTGGTTCTAGGGTTTGTCTAGAGTTTGCATATGTGATGCTTATGTCTGGATGTATTGTATATTGAAATAATATCTCTTAGTAAGAGAGGGTTGTTAGGTCTTGTCTCTTGTTGTTTTCCAGGATACATTTCTATGTCTCTTTGTGTTTTAATGCACGATTATTCTTTCACTGATCCTTACTTGTATTTATTACAATTAAAGTTGAAAGACATGAAAATTATATTGTTATCTTAAAATATAACAGTACTTGATATTCATATTTTCTAAGTTGAATAACATATACAACATTATATATATATATATATATATATATATATCCATTATTTTATAGTATGAGTAGGAGTGTGGAGGAGATTCTAACAAAGTGTCTTATAGCTTCATGATGGTGTTGATGACAAATGGATTCTCTATAATAAAAGACGGGGTTGGGATGGTTATGAAGGGATATAAATGACTTGAAATAGGGGACTACAGTTTCTAGGGCTTCAAAGGTTTTCTAGTTGTAGTAAGAGAGGTTGAGGAATTTTAGTACCTAGTGGACGATTTAGATGACAATGAGGTGGATCTGTGTTCCTTCGACTCCAAATGAAGCTTGCATGTGGCATCACTGTCGAATCAACAAGTGGGGGGGTCAATAATTCTTTCCACATCTAGTAAAGGGCCATGTATGGGGTGGGATATAATTGAGATACCTTTCCATTATTTAATGCATGGGATGTTATATCTCATCAACATCGTGATGAAAGTTTGTAATGAAAATGGATAGTTGTCAGCTTTGCTACATGTTATTGGAGTTGGGGAATCAGATGGCTCAAGAATATTTGATAGTCAGGACTCACAAGCCGGTATGCTTTCATGAGGTGGAAATTTATTATCATATATGGCCCTTTATAATTGATTTATCGGTTCTAATCTTGACTGAGTGATTTTATTAGTTGCAGACTGAAGTTATCAGAGGTGCTTTCAAAGAAAAGGAATAAAGTAATTCGATCACTAGGAGGGGAATTATCATTCATGGTGGGTGTGGAAGTCAAGATTTTGGAGATAGAAAATCTCGAGGGGAGGGCCCTAGTAGGTAAACACTGTGGTAGAAGGATTGGTTTGCATTCCATTTCAACTTAGGTAAAATAGGTTTGGGAGTCAATGGTAGAATTTGTCCAGTTATACATTCCTTGGCTCATGGTTGGTATTGTTTTGTCTTTCACAACAAATCAGAATCCCATTGGATTTTGGTGAGATGTTGGTTAATCAGTAAGCATTTCTTAGCCCTGAAACAATGGAACCCTTTATTCATATCGGGAGTCAAATTTTTAACTAAAATTCTAGTCTAGGTTAAACTTCCACATCTACTGTTGGTATTATGGTTGGAGGGACTCAAAGTGATTAGGGATACTTTGGGCTCATTCATGGTGGTGGATGGGTGTTGTCTTGAGGGGACTTCAAGGTATATGGCTCAAATACTTATTGAGATTGATATAAGAAAGGGTTTATTCAAATTTATGCACCTACTGGTGGGTAACCATTATTATGAACAAGGCTTGGACTACATTAATGCCATGTTTTGTTGTGCATGATGCCATATTTATGGTCATCTTTTAGTAGATTGTAGTAAAATATTTCACCATTAGGCCAGGAATCCAATATGGGACAAGGAATAGGAAGCGTTAAAGGCTATGATGACTAACACAAAGTGTCCTATGCATGGTCGTTCTCCGAAGCTAGAGAAGGAGGGTGGCACCCTATAGTAATCTAATGTAGGGGATTTATCTATTTCGGTTGAGGGGGATAGAGCTAGTAATTGGAAAAGAGATGTTACGGTTTAGGAGGTGTATGGAGACATTGATTTATCCCTGATATAGCGAGACTCTTTGGAACATAGTTTCCAAAAGGACCTGAATACAACTGAACTAAAAGGTAAGCCTCATGACCCTTTAGATGTTGTGATTTCTCCATCGACTAGTGTTACTGGGTGTCTTAGGGATAGCTTATTCCATGGGGATAAGCTGGTGTCAAGGGAGGAGGTATCCATGGATGCAAAAGTGGTTCTTGATTAGGTGAGAATTTATGTGGGAAAGGGTCTATCTAGTGATTTTACAAATTCATATTTTTTAATTGGTTCAAGAAAGTATTATGGAAGTCAAGCTAGTGGTCTATACTTATTCTAACCTAGGAGTCAACCAATAGACCCTCGTCTAGCTAGGAGTTTATGTTTTAATGTTGTGAAGGGGAATGTGGGTAAAAAAGAGGGAAGAAAATATTCCATTAGACACACACAAGAGAAGGTAGAATAGGATATGCCAAGGTTGAGAGTGTATCCTTGTAGAGGTCCTTAGAGTAGGAAAACCCCCCTCAAACATGCCTAAATTAAAGTTATCTTAGGTAATACCAGAGGCCTGGGGGAAGAACCAAAATAACTTCCCTTAAGTATTTATTTCCAATGAGAGGCCAGACATGATTATGGTGTAGAAGTCCATGAGTAAGGGACTCTTTGTTATGTTTAGTTTATAGAAGTGGTTGGGTGGTTCATAGTTCTTATCATTGGATTATGATGGAATTTCAAGGGGTGTGGTTACGAGGTTAAATGGTAAGTTGAATATTCTCAACCCTTTTTCACTAAGATATGAGTTGTGTACATAAATATATAATAAGGGTTTGGACTAGGTCTTATTAGTTTTAAATATCTACGAGCCTTATGATGGTCACCTAGAGTTATAGAAGAGAATTTTTTCTTTACAGTGTTTTCCAAGCAAGAAATTTGTGTAATTAGCGGGGATTTTATTTTTTCCATTATAAGTGAGGAGATTTGTGGACCTTTCGCTCACAAAGATTAGTTGGTGTAGTTTTTTGGAGAAAAGATGGAGGAAGTGGATTGGGTAGATCTGACCCCTTGTGTGGTTGGTCCAACGTGGACCAACAATCTAGTTGTTTAAGCAAGGGTCACTAAATGACTGTTCTGAGAGGCGCTCTACAATCTAGTATGGAGGAGATGTTGCGATGTGATGTAATGTGACATATAAAATATTAAACAAAAAATAACAAAAACATGTTGGATTAAATATTTTTGCAAAACCTAATTTGGGGGAGATGTTGTGATGTGATGTAACACGACATATAAAAAATAAAAATAAAATAAAAATAAAAAACAAATTTTTTTACATATACTAGTATGGGGAATATGTTGTGATGGGATGTGATGTGATGTAACGTGACATATAAAAAATAAAATAAAAAAATAAAAAATAAAAAAAACATGTTGGCTTAAAAATATTTACACTGCCCAGTATGGGGAAGATACTGTGATGTGATGTAACGTGAAATATATTAATGAAAAACAAAAACAAAAAAATAAAATAACATATTTTAATGAATAAAAAAAATAAAAGAAAACATGTTGAATTAAATATTTTTACATATATTTTAATGAAATTTAAGTATATATATTATGCTATCAAATCATCATGACTACTCTTGAGGAGGTATGTCTATTGTATCATAGTCAAAGATAAAATTTATAGCGATCCGATCTAATTACACTGCAAGGAATGAAGGAACATATCTAGAAAAAAAACTATCAACGTATTTTAAGTATTTACTATGCATTACTTGGCGTTAATATTATTGGGCGTTACTATGGATTATGCGCATTAATATTGCATTGAAAGATCAAGGGAATTGGAAATAGAGATATACCATAACTGAATCAAACTATTGCAGTATATAGAAGCTAAGTGGCTACTAAAAATCCATTTGCTTTGGATAACATCTAGTGATCAAAATACAAATTTTTTTCAGAAGTTCGCTTGTCATTAGTGAAATATCAATACAATTTTGAAGCTAGACAATAGTAAGCAAACACTATTAGAGGGATCATGGACTTACTGAGATTAGGGATCACCCACTTTTAGTATACTTTTACTAAGTTGGCTCATGCAAACCTAGTGAAGTTTATGGAAATTCTGACTAAATTCTCGAGATTGATCATAGACGAAGAGAATCCATAGTTATTTAAAGCATTGACTATGGAGGAAATCGATATTGTACTCTTGTTATTTCAACATGATAAAATCTTGGTCCTGGATGGTTGGTCTATAGAAAGTTTCTTGTATTTTTTTGACCTAGTTGGGGAGGATATATTGAAAGTAGTAAAGGAGGTAAAAACCATTGAGAGGATGTTGTGAGTGTTAAATTCACAATTCTTATCATTAATCCCTAAGGTGGAAAAACCATGGACATATGATGATTTTACTCTTATTTCATTATGCGATGTAGTGTATAAAATCATTGCAAAAGTGATTGTTTAAGAAGGAGGCGATAGGGGCAACTTAGGAAGGAATTCATACCATTTAGGTTACATGAGTTCCAATAGTGGTTGTTAAATGGACTTATCCAAGGCTTATGATAAGGTTTCATGGTGTTATTTAAGACTATTTCTCTTGTAGGTTGGTTTTATCCTTGATTTAGTTTGATGGATCATGTGTTGTGTGGTGATTTTGTCCTTTGCTATTCTTATAAATGGTATAGGTTCAAGTTCTTTAACCTTCTAAGGGGATAAGGTAGGGGTGCCCCCTGTCACCCTATATGTTCCCACTACTAGTGGAAGGTCTTAGAAAAGCACTTGTAACTACTAGGAACATGAGACAAATTAAGGGGGTTGTTTATGGAGGAAGGGTAAACCTAATACATCTCTTATTTGTAGATGACATATTTTTGTTTTGTCTTATAGAGAGATAAAAGGTAGTATTTTAAATTCCATTATAAATTTTTGGATCTGATATGGTTATCAAATGAGGAGAAATAAACTATTTATAGTTTGGATGGTGTGGAGAGAAGAAGGAACATGTGGGTTGGTTTTTCCCTTTTGTGATAAAAGACATGAAGGAATGCCTAGAATATTGAGAGCGTGTTGTGAGTGTTAAATCCACAATTCTTATCATTAATCCCTAAGGTGAAAAAACCATGGACATATGATGATTTTCCTCCTATTTCATTATGCGATGCAGTGTATAAAATCATTGCAAAAGTGATTGTTTAAGAAGGAGGCGATAGGGGCAACTCAGGAAGGAATTCATACCATTTAGGTTACACGCGTTCCGATAGTGGTTGTTAAAATGGACTTATCCAAGGATTACGATAAGGTTTCATGGTGTTATTTAAGACTATTTCTTTTGTAGGTTGGTTTTAGCCTTGATTTAGTTTTATAGATCATGTGTTGTGTGGTGACTTCGTCCTTTTCTATTCTTATAAATGGTATAGGTTCAAGTTTTTTAACCTTCTAAGGGGGTAAGGCAGGGGTTCTCCCTGCCACCCTATATGTTCCTGCTACTGGTGGAAGGTCTTAGAAAAGCACTTGTAACTACTAGGAACATGAGACAAATTAAGGGGGTTGTTTATGGAGGAAGGGTAAACCTAACACCTCTTATTTTTACATGACATATTATTGTTTTGTCTTATAGAGCAATAAAAAGGTAGTATTTTAAATTCCATTATAAAACCTTTTTGTTTTGGATCTGATATGGTTGTCAAATGAGGAGAAATAAACTATTTATAGTTTGGATGGTGTGGAGAGAAGAAGGAACATGTGGGTTGGTTTTTCCCTTTTGTGATAAAAGACATGAAGGAATGCCTAGAATATTTAAGCTATTCTATAAGTCCTAATTGATATGGAAAAGAAGAATGGATATGGATCGTAGAAAAATTAAAAAAAAGGGTGATCCATTGGTACGATCAATTTTTATTTAGGGGAGGCTGATTGGTTTTGATCAAATTGGCATTGGAAGAAATATCGATTTATTGGCACTTGATGGAATATATTCCTATTGGAATTATCACCAAGATTAGGCAGTTTTGTTTTAATTACTTGTGTAAAATTCCATTGGAATATCAAGGATTTCACCTAGTCGGTTGGAATACCATTGCTTCCCCCAAGTCCCAAGGAGTGCAGGGGATTAGAAATATTTTCAACTTTAATTGGTGTTAGTGGAACTTTAGAACTTGAGATGGTTTTCGGGGTCACATTTTATTTGAGAACTATATTTACCCGGGATCGATAATATATTGGATAAGACGACCAACACAGTCTGTTTAGGTTTCTTCCAATCAATGGAAATCCCTAGCTAAGTCTTTCTCTATCATTGGTCAATTTGTAGTTTGGCATGTTGCCTTGGGCTTAACAATAATGGTGGGGAATGTTGCTATTTTGGGTTTTAGTTCAAATATTTTCCTTTCAAAGGATATTTTTCATTTTCTATGGGAATGAAATATGTGTACTTTAAAATGTGTGGTGAAACCTGTAACTACTAATGTTTGGGCATAATGATGGTTAGGGGATCTTGAGATCAGACTTGAAGGGGCTTGGGCTCATAGGATTTTATTTAGGGATGTTGTAAGTGCCACATCCTGCATATTCGGGATGTAGAGGACTAATTGGCATAGAGCTATAAAGGATTGGGAGCTAAATACTAGGTGTAGTTGGGCTATTTGACAATTTAGACGTCGATGAAAGGGAGACAATATGGGGGTGGCAGAATTTGTGGAAGGAGGTAGCACCACCAAAGAGTATGTTATTCAAGTGCAAAATATGGTAGCACCACCAAAGAGTATTTTATTCATTTGTAGAAGGTGGTATCACTATGCGGGATCTACCATTACTCACTAGATGGGGGGTTGGATTGCCAAACGTTCCGTTATATTTAAAGGACATATTTTTCCCTATACAAAACATCCTCACAGATTTTGGTGCTCCTTCCCTTTTATATGACAGGAGATGATTCAAAACCTGGGTGGTTAATTGGAGATTTGAGAGTCAATAAGAGCTCTCCCTAGTGGTTTTTCGATGGTGTTTGTCAAGGATATGGAAGGATGTGTGGCACATGGTTCATTTTGAATATGACATAGGGTCATTAATTTGCAGGTCAGGATTATTTGGGTGCAAGAACAAACAATTGGATTTAATTTAGTGCATTATTTCAAGATTTAATGTATGTAACAAATGTTGGAGTGGATATTCTTCAGATCTATGGGGATTCATCTTTGGTCATAGGATGGATAAAGTTGAATTCTCAAATCAACGATATTGGATTGATTCATCTAGATAACATTATAAAAGATATCACACATTCTTTTTAAAGGATATATTTTTAACACATTTACATAGATCCATATACAAGGGCACATTCACTTTCTAAACATGCTGTCACTTTGGATATATGCCAATTATTAGTTGAGGGATTTAGCAACAATGGACTACTGGATCATGAGGAAAAAAGTATATAGGAAGTTTATTTGGCACCAAACTTTTCAGCGTTAAAGGGAACATACCGGCTTGGTATTTTTGATATTTTTAATAAGATATTTTTTCATCTCTAGTTGCTAGGAAGGTGTTTAAAAAGTGTCTATCAACCCTTCATAGGGATACACAATTCCTTGTGATTTTCATCCATAAAATGTAATTTCTATTCATATTGAACATAAGTTACAATTTTTTTCCTTGAAAAAATAAGATATATGCTAATTGGATCATGAAATTATTACTAATGTTGTCAACTAGCATGAGTTGTGGCACATGAATGGGGCCTCGAGGGCTCCTAGGTGGATTTGATTTAATGAAGAGGATGGATATGGAATACAAATTAAATTTTGTGAAATCTTAACAAAATAAATTGACTTTCATTAATATTATATTGCTTATATTTCATATATACATGCATGTGATGTGATATGACTACAATGATTTAAGTGTTTTAGGACATTTATCATCTAAAGGGTGACTTAGGTGGATATGGTTGTTTGGGAGAACTTCAGGTTGGGATTCAATCAAAAAATATTCACGGAGGGTAATTGGTGGTATCAAGAAATCAAATTTTCATGATGCTTATATGATATCGATATACATGATATGTGTGGAAATAGAATTTATAGTGCATAACAAGAAACATTATACAATAGAAAGATAAATATTGATGGAAATAAATCTTGTATTACGAGAATAGATTGTAGGAACAATGTTCATATGCCTCTCAAGGTTGGGCGACCTTTCACTTGAGTAGATATTTGATACAATAATTATCGACAAAACCCTTCATAGCCTTATAGCTCTTTAAATATGCTTCCTATATCCAAAACCCTAACTACTTTACATGGTCAAATAATTAATAGGTACCAACTTCCTAGTTGGTATGCATTAATATACATACCCTTTTTACATTTATTGGTGACTACTAACTACTGGGCCTTATTCCAAATACACGGCCATATATAATGCACGACTAACTCCGAAAGAGGTATGTTAGGGTAGGACAATGAAACACATGCATAAATATATTATTTATTTCCAATAATACCAATTATTTTTAACCCTCACAAGATTCATTAATAATTTAATTGATTAATTTGGTATCATTTATCATCCCCATGTGTCATCCCCATTAATTTTATAATTATTTATTTTCCAAAATAATTAATTCTATTTATTTTTATTTAAAATAAAAATAGTTTCAAGAGACCCCTCAAATGGGGTATTTTAAGTTGCTCATTATTTTCATCATAGGATATCCTTTGATTACCTTATCTTAGTTCATAATCAAGAATGCAAAGTTGCTTTGGGAGTAAGGTCATCCCACCTTAATGTGTGCCCCTTGACCACAATCATCCTATATATTCTTGAAAGAGAGATTTACTACCTCTATTGAGACTCCATGCCTTTGTTGAGACCCCATTGTTGGATTTATTGTATATACTAATAGGGGGGTGAATAAGTATATGGCACAAATTTCAAAATATTTCACTTAACAAATTTTCACAGCTTAAACTTTTTAGCTAAAATAATAATAAACATAACTGCGCACAAATATATGATGTATATATATATATATATAATGAAATGTTACATTAGTGGGAGAGAATAATCTCTAATTATGAGCACCAACTCATTCATGCGACGACTTGATCCACAAGGATAAAATCACTGATTACATGCACCGACCTATAAATTCTTCAATCTGCACAAGCACCAACTCATGAACCTCAGGAACCAACTTGAACATATGTCCATTTCTTTGTGCAAGATATAACTTGTAGAAACCAGAAACCAACCTGTCCCTACTACAATCTCCAATTTTTTCTTTAGCTACAACTAAATGGAAGTACCAACTCCCAATTGTATTTACCAGTTCCGAATGGAAGGAAGCTCCAACTCCCTGAATGTTTTACAAGCTTCCCCTAAAAGGAAGCTTCAACTCCTCGATTTTTTTACCACCTACCACTGGAAGGAAGCATGAACTCCCTTTCCCTTGCCCTTTCCTGCCTCCGTAAGAAGTTTTACTAGCACCATTTGGAAGGAATCTCCAACTCCCTTTTCCTTGCCCTTCTTGCCCTTCTTGCTTCCTTGATAAGAAATAGTTGTGTATATAATAAATGGAATATGAACTTTACCTTATCTGCAATGTGTGACTCAATGACCTGTAACTACTGTATCTCTTCTATTTCGTGTCTTTCCCTTGGTAATATGTGTCAGATCAACCAATTTCCTTATCTGCGATGTGCGGAAATATCTGTAATTTATACAATCTCTTTGTATCACACAATATTCATATATCTATGAACATTGATTTACTTCTATAATCTATGATCTGCGTTTTTCCAGTGTTATGAACTTCAGATATCTGTGTTTCTACACACTCAACCAATTTTGCGATTTTGTGGTCTGTTCCATTTACTGAGTAAAATATGCACAAATACTGATTTTGGGTATCCTTCTATCTTGTGCACTTCTTGTTGTTCATCTTTTGTTGTTTTGCACAAATCAACTTTGTTGTATATGCTTCTTCTACTATCAATAATCCATTGATACCCCAAGAATTAAGAAGCTTTCCCAAATGGATTATATTATATTCTTCACACAACAAGCTTACTTCAACACATCCATCTCTTGCTTATTCATACTCTTTCTAATTCAAGAGAGGTGTCCACTCATTGGGATGCTTTAAACTTGGTGATGCTCCAATTTTCTTGCTTCTTGATCAAGTTTTCTTTGGCGTCGGCATGCCACTTTTCATAATTTAACTTTTTGGGCTATAGTGCACATATGCCATTTTCTTTGTGGTATTTTCACACACAAGTATGTATCTTTTACTTTCATATTTTTCTTCTATAAGTTCCGTACGATAGTGGTATTTTCACACATCATATTATTCTTCTAACTTCTTCTTCAAGATTGTTATATGTGCACATATCACCCATCCCATAGTGGAATCATTGCACTCTCTAGATTTCCACAATTTTCTCTATGTATTTCTTCAAACTGTATTTGTATGAGGAAGACATATTTTGATATCAATGACTACACAAACCTTGTTGGTTTATTAATGAAAAAATAAGCCTGGTTGATTTTGTCCTTTGAAATCAATGACAACCCAAAGGTTCAACACCCATGTCTCTATTGAGATTCACCAGTTATGGCCCACACCCATATGTCTATGTCAACAAACTGGCAAGTCATCATCCATGTATCCTACACACGTGAGAATTTGGTGTCCAATAATTGTAGCAACTGAGGGTACAATGTGATGAAGTGCCAATTTTATGCTTTGTGTGTATGCTTCCCCAACCACAATTTTACCCATTGAATGATAGATATATATAGTCATTTAAAGATACCAGAACATGTCTCTAGCCTAAAAAAAATCTTCGAAAATATTGGAGGAATGTTGGTTCAAAAGTGGCTCTCATACCACATGTGGTGTTCTTTATCCCTAAAACTTAAAATCACACATGATATATAGATATTTAATATGCAAGGGTGAAAACATGAAGTTGGGTAACACTTTTCCTTCTTTTTTTACAAAGAAAATTGAAAATTTAATGTTTTTTCAACTTCAACCCCTCTAAAGCCATACTTTCCTTCAAATTTGAATTTGAAGTAAACACAAGAGTTTTATAGAATTGTCGTAGCTCCGTACTCATTTTTATTTATTTATTTATTTATGAACATATAGTGGGATAAATGCAATAGGAACCAACTACATATACTTTAAACTTTTAGGAAAGGATAATGAGTAACTTATGTGCCCATGATGTGTTTTAAAGATGGCTATTCATTTTAGGGGAAAAAATATATGGTCAAAATCTACACACATTACACTAGTTTTTGGACTATATATTGAGATTTTTTAGACTTCTATAGTATTTTTTTTTAACTAAAACATATATTTAAAAAAATAAAAAAATAAAAATGAGGTTGGGCTAGAGCCTAATCAACCATATTACAAAATGTACAAGGAGAAATTCTTGTAGAATAGATTGCTTACAAAAATATCAGTTTCAGGTACAACAACCCCAAAATTCACCGAAAAAGATTCAAAGTAGCTCGATTATGGGATTGGGTTCCACATGTTGTGTCCTTTATTCAATCTTAAATGTCCTTGAGACAGTAGGAAGCCCAAATTTTCCTTGGAGTTTTCTTTCTTGTTCAATTCCCGAAGGATATGATAAGATGATACCTTGTCTAAGTTTTGTAAGACAAAACAAAGTTGCTATAGGGTCTTGTTCAAGGAGGGATTGCTGAAATGATTTTCAGGATTTAATATTTTTATCAAGATTTCTCTTTGAATATTTGCAGTTCCTTATGGCCAAAGTCCCGTTTGAGCTAACAAGCTTTTATAAGGACAAAATTTTCACTTGGTTGTACGTGCACTTTCTCAAGCCCTAGCTGAAGCATTCTTCATGCAATCCACTGGAGGGTATATCATCCCCCCTTCTCCCGTGATACCTGAATTCCCCTTAGACACACCATCGAAAAAGACCGTTGCTCTATTTTTCCTCTGCCACCCAAAAATAAACTCTAGTTCAAGAATTCACATATGCCAATTTGGGGTTGTAAGAGGATTTTTGAGGGCCTCCTTCCTTTCCACGAGTGAGTAGGAACCCAACCATTGTAGCTCTTCCTAGAGAATGGAGGGATCAAGAACTTTCTTTCCCATTGTTTCCATCAAAATTGCTTTTTCTTTGGCTACCACCATCACTGGGGTCAAGGGTCTGCTATTAAAAATCCACTCATTCCTGGCCAGCCAAGTCTTCCACCAAAGAAATTTTGAGAGTGCTTGCCAAATTTTTCTCCAAATTGGTTTTTTGGACACCTTTCCAGGGTAGAGAGATTTCTAGGAAATGAAAAGAGGGACAACTGTAGTTTACGAAGGGACAAATTCTCACAGACCTTGAAGAGAAATATCCCATGTTAATTGGGTGAAGGCATAGTCAACAAAAAAATGAACCAAAGTTTTAGAGGCCATGTTGCATAGAAAAAATCTGTGCGGTCCATGGGAACCCCTTTTAATCAGATTTTCTCCAGTCAATACTTTTTTATGCATAAGGAGCCAGGTGAAGAAATTCACTTTAGGAAGGCCAAAGGGGCTCCAGACTGATTTTTAGAGCGAGGGAGAATGCAATTGGACATGTTTGGAATTAAGAGAAAGGAAGCATTGCGCTACAGTGTATATGCCTATATTTCCCCACCCCCATTTATCCTTGAGAGAGCAATGGATAGGGGCTAATATCGACAACTCCGATATTAACAAATTCTTTTGAGGAAGAGGATCTCTGGGCAATTATGGAAGTTTCCACACTGTCCAAATTCCTTTGCCATCCCATGAGAAAATATCAACAAGCCTAAGGAAACTTTTATTAATGAGCCAAATAGTAATCTATGTTAGTCACATTCTTTGAAAGCTAAAGGGGGATTCCCTTATATTTTATCTTCCCATAGTAGAGTTTTCAGACCATTTCCAGGAATTTAGAAGAGGTGTTGCTGCAAAAAATAAATCCCTCTACGACATAAATTCCATGTTATTGAGCCTTTTGGAGTTCTTTCTGTCTTCATATTTCTTAGAGGGCCTCCCTTAAGATATCTTTTCCGCAAAATTTGGCTCACTGGATGACTTCTATCTGAAAATAGTTATGAGATATTTTCCCCTCCCAAAGTTAAGTTAGACAGTACAGGGTTTTGGATCTGCAGTCTGCCTTCCAAAATGGGTCTTTTAATTATATCCCAACTAACAAGATGTATTTTGTTTTGGTTTCCTTTTCCTCTTATCCAAAGATATTCACATAGTAACTTAGAAATATGATCCATAATTGACTTGGGGGCGAGGAGGAGGGAGGAATGAAAGATAGGGACAACATAAAGGATTGCCTTAATCAAAAAGAGCTTCCTGACCTTTTTTAGCCATTGGCCTCCCCGAGAGACTATTTTTTCTTTTATCTTTCTTAGGACTTCTAGATAAAGAGAAGGTTTATTTGGTCCCAAAGTTAAAGGAAGACCCAAGTATTTGATCTTATCCCAGCTATCAAATCCATTAAATCCCACGAAGAGATCTATTAAATCCCACGAAGTGATCTATTCGAAGGATTGTTGTATGATCAATATTCCAACCATACACATCACTCTTCCTTTTGTTGATCAATTATCCCGAGATTAAGCATAAATTTTGCAGAATTTCATTAAAGGCCCTTGCAATCTTAAGGGAGGCCCCTCCCAAAAGGAGTGAATCATTCGCAAAAAGGGTTTGGTTAAGAGGGTCCACTCCTTTTGTCACCTTGATGCCTAGGATAATCCCAGCTTCTTTTTTAGAAGATAACTTTCTTCTTAGGGATTCAACCATCAGAATATATAGGAACGATGAAAGAGGTCACCCTTGACGAAGTCCTCTAGATGTTTGAAAGAAGTTTGCAGGTCTATCGTTTACTAGAGGCGTTATCCAAGGTCTATCAATGCAATATTTGATCAAACTAACATATTCAGAATTGAAACCAATATAGAGTAGGACTTTGTAAAGGAAGGAGAGATTAGCCTGATCAAAGGAATTTCCATATCTAGTTTAATGAGCATGCCTTTCTCCTTTTTCTGATTGCTAGAATGCAAAAATTCTTGCACTTGAATCACATTGTCAAGGATGTGCCTTCCTTTGGAAACCCATCCATGAAGAGGATAGATCAGTTTCCATAACAGAGGCTTGAGTCTATTTTCTAAAATATTAGATAGGAGTTTGTACGAAGCATTGCAGAGTGAGATGGGCCTAAAACTGTCATAGGTCCCAGGGTTAGCTTCTTTAGGTATTAAAGCAAGGAAGGTAGAATTGGTGCATCCTCCCACATTGGCTTTTTTTTGAAAAGCTTTGACCTTGAGAAGGAGATATTTTCTTATTACAGTCCAACACGCTCTGTAAAAATGCATTGAGAAGCCATGAGGTCCTAGAGCTTTATCTAGCTCCATTGACCAAATCAAATCCACTATCTCCTTCTCCGAAAAATTATTCATAAGTTCCCTATTTACCTCAGCACTTACAAGAAATGGGATATTGGACAAAAAATATGTAGCAACTTGCTCATCATTTAAGCCATCCTCTCTAAATAGATGTTGAAAGTGTATTTCAAGAGCCTGTTTTATTTGAGCAAATCCTTTGAATACAGCCCCATCCTGGGAGGAAGTTTCAAATATGTGGTTCCGAGAGAGAGGGGATCTACATTGCCAGTGAAAGTATGAAGTATTTCGGTCGCTTGCTTTCATCCAGAGGCTGCGAGAATGGACTCTCCAGTATTCCTCTTCCCGACGAACATAATTGGAGTTTAATTGTTCTTTCTACTCTATTTTCAGCTATGTTGTAGTGACATCGGTTTCCTCCATACCCAAATGGATCTCTGTCAAAGACTGCACTTCCTCCTTTTTGTTGTTAGTAGGAGTTGTAAGAGAGTTTCAAATCCCAACCTTTCAAGGCTAACTTTGTGACTTTGAGCTTCTGTTTCCATACAAATATTGGGGATCCTACTATAGGGAGGGACCAATCCTTTGTGATTGTTTCCATGAATCCATCCCACTTGATCCAAAGAGGGATGAACCAAAACGAGGTATGACCGATATCTTCTTCTTTTTCCAGCTTCAGAGAAATAAGTTTGTGTTATCAGGTGATCTTTGGCAATATTTTTGAAGAGATAATTTTTTTTTTCATGCATCAGAGTGCTCTGCACTAAAAACCAATGCAACCGGGATGAGATGTGGGCCACACCCACTTTGTTGTTGGTCCAAGTGAAGCGACCTTTCTTAGGCTTGAAATCAAGGAGGTCCCAAGTATGAATCAAGTTCTCCACCGAGATGTGCATGGGATCCTCCCCACTATATCCACCTTTTTTTCTCTTTGGGATCCAAAGTAATATTAAGATCACCTGCCACTATGATGTTTGTGGGTGTATATATTTCTAAGAAGTTTGAAAGAGAATTCCAGTAGTATTTTTATTTCAAGAAAGTTGTATGGAACATACTGATTGAAAAGGGAAAAATTTGTCTTACTTTGAATATGTCGAAGTTCTGTGTATATCTAGTGTTGGATCATGAAGGAGATTTCTAGAAGGAACTTTTCATGCGACCATAAGGTTGCAATTCCTCCTGAGGTACCTCGTGCAATGACCTCCTTTCCTGCATTATTTTTCCACTTCGTTCTACTTAGAGAGAGAATAGTTTCCTCTTCTATTTTTTCCTCTTGTAGCAATAGGATATCAGGAGTGTCCTTTTTTACTAAGTCTTTTACAGCTTCCGCCTTCGTAGGTTTCCCCAACCCCCTCCAATTCCAAGAGACAATCTGCATTATTTACCAAAGGCTGAGGGGGGTCCCTTTGAGGGTCTAGCACTGGTATTTTTTCCTATTGACATTTCGATGGTGGCTTGTCTGCCGTGCATATTTAGCCTCTCTGACTCTTCTTCTCTAACCTATTTATGAGACTTCCTCCCTCCCCTTTTATAATATCTCTCAAAATATTCTTATTCAAAGGACCCCGTGTTTTCTATCAGCTTCTTTCTTGTCATTTATGCATATGAGGGTGAAGAGATAACACCTGCTAGGGATACATGAAGATCCTGGGAGACTATATATGATCCATGATGTTTCCAGGAAGCCGATTCAGGAAAATCCTGGAGAGCTGTGTCTTTTCCGTCTTCCTGTACCAGAGCATGAGATTGTTGAACTTCACTCAGGATGCTCAAAACTTTAAAGGGGTCCTAGGATGCATTCTCATTCGTTGCGGCTGCTCCTTCAAATTGTTTATGCCCAAAATGAAGCACTCCAGACTCAATATTCCCCCCTTTTCCTTTTGATCTGTTAACTTGTTTTGCTGAACCTTCCTTTTGAACTTGTGTCCATTGTTCTCCCTTCTCTTTTTTAGTTTATTCCTTTGCTTTCTTGCATTTTCAAGTGAAATGGACATAGTCATTGTAATGTCTGCACTTGAAAGGTAGCTACTCGTAATCAAGCTCCTGGACATGCAACCAATCAGATAATGTTAGTTTAATTGCTTCAGGGAGCCCTATATCCAAATCAAATTCTACACAAATTCTGACACACGAGTATTTCTCTTTCCATTCTTCACTATCTATATATTTTCCCATTTTGTTCCCAATGGATTCTAGTCATTCCAAGTTCAAGCAATGTAAGGGGAGGTGAGGAATCCTAACCCAAACAGGGACTGCTGAAGGCATGTCTTAGGTCTGATCAAAGTCCGATGTCCATTTGTTCAGATACAACCCTTGAGGGCCCATGAAGTAAGGTCCATTCTGAAATATAAGATATCTATCTTTAGCACTATAAAAAATGAAAACATAGTAGCCATTTCCTACCATGTGACTTTGGATTCCTTTCGAGACTAGGGACCTCAAGTTCCTCTAAACCCACCCATCAATTGCTTTAGGAGAAGGCCAAAGACTCGTAAATTGTCTAATGAGTCCGTGTTATACAATGTTCAGAGTTTCCTGACATGGGTGTTCAGTGGGGGGAACGACTAAGGGGATGTTGTCGGCTTTCCTCATGAATTTCTGTTGGATTGAATTTCCTTTTCTCTTTTCATAGGAAGCGATCAATCGTTTGAAGGCTACAATCTCAGGGGGAGGGGGAGGGCGAGGACCCTCCGGTGTCCATTCAGCAGTGAGCTAGACCTTTATGAAAAGCTTGAGCTGATCGATATTCGATTCCTTAGAGATTAACTAGATTTCAAGACCGCAGGTTTCAATGTGCTTAGATGCGCTGATGCTTTCCAAACTCAGAGCGTCGTGATTCCAATTCCAAGGGATATTTAATCCTAAAGGAATTACTTCTTACATGCTTTCTTTTCACTTGTTTTAGATGAAACCAACTCCCTCGTTTATGTCTATTCTATATTAATTTATTATTGATCGAAACAACATACAATAAAATAATAGTTTCGTATTGACTTATGTTGGTGACATTGATTTTTTTATATTTTTAATGTGACTTTTGTAAAAAATATGAAAACTACCCTTTTGAAGAGGATAGTGCAAGGGATTACTTGGTGTTCTTTTTATTTTTGATGGTTTTGACATTTTGATGATATTGAATTTTTATTGTAACGAATTTTATCTCAATAAAGATCTTAGTCATAAAGTCTTAAAAAATTAGTAAAAAATAGCAATGCTTAACAATATTATAAATTCTTATACCATGAAAAACAAGATTAAAAAATGAATCTATTGGTATAAAATTCGACTAATAATTTTTATATTTTGCAAGGTTTCGACTGGGTTGAGGAGACATGTTCCTGAAAACTACAGAGAAGATATCTATTTTTGTTGACCAAAATCTCTCGATCGATAAAAGTCTTGGCCGAGGGGTTTTAAACTATCTCGGTTGAATTTTTTCACGTTGATAAGCTGACCCGTGGGTAGTTAAAACTCTTAGATTAGAGTTTAAACAAACTCTCGGCATATATTTTGAGTACACTCCGCCTTGAGCCTGAGCTTAAAAAGTATGTATGTTTGGTCTATTTACCGGACCAATAGGGAAGTTAACCATTGACTTCGCTGTTGGTCTTTTGAGTACACTTCGCCTTGAGCCTGAGCTTAAAAAGTATGTATGTTTGGTCTATTTACCGGACCAATAGGGAAGTTAACCATTGACTTCGCTGTTGGTCTTTTGGATGAACCAAATGTACATGTTTGTTAAAGATAGCCGCGCCTTGAGCAATTTTTTGAGCCGACAAAATCTTCGTAAATTCCCAGCGAGCTGACAGATTTGGATTAAGCAAACTCTCAAGAGAGAGTCCCAGCAAGCTAACAGATTTGGATTAAGCAAACTCTCTCTCTCTCGATTCCCACATAGCTGACAGATTTGGATTAAGCAAAGTGTGAGAGAGATTCCCAGCGAGCTGACATATTTGGATTAAGCAAACTCTCTCGAGAGATTCCGAGCAAGCTGACAGATTTGGATTAAGCAAACTCTCAAGTGAGAGAGAGAGAATTTTGATCTAAGTTTGAAAATAAAAGAGAGACCAAGTGCGAAAAAGGAAAGTTTAAAAGTATTTTTTACTTCAGATTATGGAATTTTAATTATGGCATATCATTTTTTACAATTGTGAATTTAGTTTGGCATATCACTTTTTTTTATAAAGGGCATATTATGAATTTGGTTGTGGCATATCTTGTGTTTTAACAAAGGGCATATTGTGAATTCGGTTTTGGCATGTCGTTTTTTTATAAGCGACATATTGCCAATTTGCTTTTGGCATACTTCTTTTTATGGGTAAGGAGCATATTTTAATTTGGATTTAGCATATTACTTTTTTTCTGAGGCAAACAGATATTGTACTTTCAATTTTGGATATTAAAATTGTTTTTCACGTTAAAAAAAATATTGTTGTTATCCTCACAACTTGTGAAATTTGGATCCCTCATATTGTAATTTTTTTCCATAATTTTCCTCGTCACCCATGTAATTTTGTTTTTTGAATATTGCAATTTCGCTCGTATAAATTGCAGTTTATTTAATTGATTGCACAATTTATATCTAACATATTAGAATTAGGCATCAGGGTATCGTAATGGGATATTGCAATTTGCGTTTGATATGTTGTATTTTTTCTCCTCGGTTTAATATACAAGTCTCTCTTTTGTTATTGTGGCATTGGATTTCAGACTTTTAATTCTTTGAAAAATGGAAACAAAAGGAATTGTGCATTAAAGTGTGATTGCAAAGAATTGGTTCATACGAAAGGAAATCCAGAAAATGTGAAAACAAAGAACGTTAAGAGTAAAACGAGCAAGTGAAAGAAATGTTGAGGCACATGGTGGTGACAAGGAAATGACAAACATCGAGGAACATTTTGATGATAGAAATCAACATTAAGGTGGTGATAAGGAAATGACAAATGTCAAGCAAAAATTTGACGATAGAAATCAACAACAAAGCAGTGACAAGTAAATGATAAATGACAAGGAAACCTTCAATAGTGTTAATATTTACACAATGGTTAGTCAATTTTTTTAGTTTCTATATATTTGATTTAAAAGTTCACGAACTTCTAAAATTATTTAGATATATGTAGTCAAGTTCAAATTACAATTTTATTTATTTATTTATTTTTATTTTTATGCAGGGTCAACATCTAACCCACAAGAAGGTCCTATCACAACTAACAATTCACAAATATTAATGGGAAGTTGCAACAATATCATCATTAACAATAATTTTCTGGAGAATTTAGATTCAACTAAAATTGAAGAATTGGGACCATCAAAGCACAATCACATAGTTCGATATAAAGAAAAAAAAATATTCAAAATAGATTTTGAAGGTAAATATGCCATAACACAAGCTCAATCGTTACATAGATTGTTAAAGAAAAAATTCCTAAGAAACATAGTTAAAACATTAGGCATTAAAAGTAGCAAAGCTATTAAATCAAACGAGATGGTATCAATAAATCTGACTACGACTATTTCCACACTTGCAATTTAAAATGATCTTATTTTGAAAAGGTTGTTCATAGAGTAGTGCTAACAAGTGTTGTTGCAAAAAGCACGACATCAGATCGTTTGATGTCGATGAATGTAATAGCATTAAGAACATAAAGAAAACGTTTATGGAGGCATAAAAAAACTTTAGGATTCAATTAGATATATGATGGGATTGCATATTGGGATTCTATCTACATGCAACGCTATCAAGATAGAATTTTGGATAATGTGAGGGATAGGGTGAAATTGTTTTGGTATTAAAATCTTGTGTGTTACCAAATGAAAATGATGTTTTATGACGTCATATATCTGAAGGGGTTATGGAACTCATGCCAAACAAACAAGAAAAGTCAGTCAAGTGGAAATGTTTTGGAATTTTTTATGGAGAGTAATGTTGATGTGAATATTTCCCTTGGCACATTTGTGAAGTTTAAACCATGGTATGCCAGGACTATCACTATTAGTGGCACATGTTGTTGTTGGTACCGTGTAGAATTCCAATTATATTAAGAGTAATTTCTAAATTTTGGCATATAATATTGGTTAAATGACCCTCCTCCTTCGAGTGGTCATGAATTTTTATCTAAGATATTATGTGCAAAAGAGAATGGTCAATTATTTTATAAGAAAAAATGTGTTGATGGTAGAAAATGTAAAGAATATTCTTATTTGGTACTTTTTGATGCTAAATATCCAATTGATCCAAATGATTCTTGATTGTCAAATATCACTGTGAATCAGAAGGGATATTAATATGTTTGTTGGAAGGAACTATCATTGATGTCAAAAGAGTTCGGTAATGACAAAGGCATAAGTGATGGCAGGGCAAGTGATTGCATATGTGATAAGGATGGAAAAACACATGAGAGGATCCTGGGAGGGGATCAAGTCAGGCGAAGTTCGATTCAGCTTAATTAATAAATCCTCTGATCAATCAATGCAGAGTCGTGGTCAGCTTATTTAGCAAATGTTGGATGGCTAAGATCAAATCAAGAAAATAGATCGACGACAAAGAAAGAATATGCAAAGTAAATTTTCATGGAAGATAACATTCAAGAGATCCAAAGTGAAGTTCCTTGTTTGATAATTGATCAATAGACGGCGAGGATTCCACAAAGCGATTGCTGGATCACAGAAGTTGCAGAAAGAGGTTTGCGAAATCCCATTTCGAGAAAAGCCGAAATGCATACCTGCAATCCGCAATTCACAATTGTGGAAGGAAGAAGTTTCCGATTGTGGAAAGGTCATTGCGGAAGCAATTTTTGAGAAAATTCGAAATGCATACTTGCAATACGCAATCCACAATTGCAGAAGAAATGAGTTTTCGATTGTAGAAAGGTAGCTGCGGAGCAATTTTTTAGAAAAGTCAAAATGCACATCTGAAATCTGCAACCCACAATTACGCAAGGAATGAGTTCCCGCAAATTGAGGAAAGGTCGTTACAAAAATACAATTGCGGAAAGATAATTGTCCGCAATCCAAAATTCACAATTTTGGAAAGTTAATTGCAGAAAGATGATTGCAGAAAAGTAAATGCAGAAAAGTCAATACAAAAAATATATGTTGCGGAAAGGATGTTGTAGAAAGAACGTTGCGGAAAAGAAACCGTGGAAGGTCGCGAGTGATAAGTTAAATAGAGTTAAGAATGAAAAATAGAGAAGTAATTTCGAATTCATTTATTTGTCTACGAAGAGTCATGTTGAAGATATGTGACTTCTGAATGAAGAGATATGGTTGAGGGTGTATAAACAATGCTTTAAACCTTCAAATAAGTGTCTTTGTACATTCAATTGATAGATCGATTGATGTAGAACAAAACCCCTAGAAGGAAGATCCTATTAAAAACCCATTATGGATCAACAAGGGTTAGCCACCGACATAGGCTCCTTTATTTACTAGAGATAATTATGCATATTGGAGTGTAAGAATGAAGTGCCATCTAATGTCTCTTAGATCCAAAGTTTGGAGGTCTATTGAAATAGAATATTGTGATGTCCCCGGTTTCGACCCCGTTTGCATGATGTATATAATGTAATTAATCATGGTGAGGAGCTAAAGGCAAAAGCCCCACCATCAATTTGTGTGTGTATGTTTCGGCAATAGGTATAGTTGTCGATGGTATGTCATGCTATTTGGCACATTATAATTCGGCATCATGTAAACACGCACATCAAATAAAATAAACCACAACCAGCTACGACGGTGCAACATTGAATGAAAAGGGCATGGTTCCAAAGGATAAGGGGTGGGGAATGCCAAACCTTGGTTATGGGAAAAACCCATGTTTCACCACCTTTGTTGTTTTTCACCTTTTGTCTCATCCAACCTTGTCAACCTCTTTAATGCTTCAGCTGGTGGTTGGGGAGTTATGGCTGAGTGGCTGAGGGCATTTATTGCTGGAGAAAACGTGGGTAAAGAGGCAAGCAATTCCTCCATCTTCCCCATGAATCCATTCTCCCCATGGTCAGTGGTTTTTATGTCCTGTTGCTTACTCTCACGGCTGGACTGTTGCTCCTCACGCAGAGGTCCGTTCGTCCTCCCTATGGCCTATTGATTCGAGCGTAGAGAAAAGCTATTTTTCCCTCACGCGCCGGCTGGAATCCTCACACAGAAATCGAGAATGTCTTTCCCGTGTATTTTGCTATTGGGTGCAAGCTCTTCCTCATGCACAGACCGTTGAGGTCATTTTCCCATGTGAGAGCCGTGCTCACTGTTTATTTTTGGGGCTGTTGTCTTCCCCACGTGTTTTTGTGTTAGCCGTGGTGTCCAATTTCATTTTGGACCACTGTGTATTCGTGGTGAGCCGTTTTCTGCTGGGGTCTGCGTTTGAGTTTCCAGGGTTATGCTGGGAATGCTGTTTATTAACCTTCGTGGGCTGTGATTGGTTTCCATCACTCATTGTGAGTCTAGGTTGATGAATTGCCCTGGTTTTGGTTGCTGTGGATGCAATCATCTTTTTGGGTGTTGTGGCTGAGCTGTTTTGGCCACGTTAGGGCCAAGAACAACTCAGCAGTGTGGTTGGAGTTGATTTGTGTCTCACCCTTGGTTTGGGATCTTTTCCTGGTTGTTTTTTCTTCTTCACAGGGATATGAAGGGTTGTTTGGCTGCTGGTATGCAGTGGTTGTGCCTTGGATGGTGCTGGCTTGGCCACTTGTTGAAGGCCTGTTAAACCCAACGGTATTTGGTTTGGCTGTTTTGTGTCTCCTTGGCTATATGTAAGCCTGCATTTCCCCCTTAGTCCTTGAGGAATCATGCCCAGCTCGGGGGTGGCATCGTTGCTGAGAGATTGATGAGCAAGCTGGCCTACGGTTGGGTGGAACGTTGTAGTGACGTAGCTGGTTGCGGGCAAGTTCTTCATTGAAAGATAAGTGCTGCTGGTTACTTCATCTTTGCAAATTATGTTGATGACAAATGAATTATAATGAACATGTGGAATGCTGGTTGTATGTAATTGTTTGCTTCAGCTGTTTCACTGACGAATTGTGCATCTTGGATGATGGATTATGCATTCTGTTATGCATGTTTAAGCTTTTAATTCTTAGCATTGGTTTATGATCATGAGGCTATTTTCCTGTTCCTTTGCTGTGTTTGGGATGTTTTTCGCGTCCTCTTCACCGGTTGAGGGACGGGGATGTGACAAATATGAAGTACCAAAAGACGTACCTATAAACAATGGAGAAATAAGCCAATATGAGGCTAATGCAAAAGCTATGAATGTAATTTTGAGTGGGTTAACACATTCAATATTTGTAAAAAAATATCCAAACATGCCCGGGAAAAACTAAAATGTGTCTATGAAGGAGCACACAAATTCAAGGAATCCAAACTTCAGACCTACAAAGGGTAGTTTCAAAACCTAAAAATGAAAGAGGAAGAGAATATTGTAGAATATCTTCTAAGAGTAGACGAAATTGTTAATTCCATTAGAGGCACTGGAGGAAAAATAAAAGAGAAATACATAGTCGACAAGGTAATGAGAACCATGTCAATGAAGTATGGCTCAAAGGTGTCCTCTTTAGAAGAACGAAATGATCTTAAAGCTATGATAATAGATGAACTACATGGTATATTCACTGCCTATGAGATGAGAACAACAAAAAATGAATCATCAAAGAAAGAAGCATATTTTAAAGGCGTATAAAAGATCCAATCTGAGGACCTAGATGATGGGGAAGCTCTCTTCATCAAGAAGCTTGAGAGAGGGACTGGAAAGTACAAAGGGAAGCTACCCTTGAAATGTTTTAACTGTGGAAGGATTTGACATTTTTACAGAAAGTGTCCTTACCCAAAAAAAGAGGACAGTAATGATGAAGAACCTTGTTTTCATAAGAAAGATCAAAATAATACTACTATATACAAGAAGAAGTTTTAGAAAAATAAGATAAAACTCTATTCCAAAGAAGGCAGTGAAGATGATGAAATAAGTGAATATGTTGAACTCCTATTCATGGATTTCGGAACCGAAATCCTTGAGGAAGAAATAGAATATGTGGTAGATCTTGAAGTAGAACTTATAAATGCTCATGAAGAATAAGAGAAGTATAAAAAGATGTACAAGAAATAAAAAATCCACATGATAGAATTTGAAGAGAAAAACAATGATGTAGAAAGAATAATTGCTAACTTAACAAATCGGGTTCTAGAAGTCGAAAGAGCTGAAAAAATATAGAACAACACCTCAAAAAGATAATACAAGAATATGAAAGGCTTGAAGAAGACATTATGCACCTTAGAAAGAAATTGGATTAAGAATCTATCAAATCAAAGTTTGAAAACAACTCAAGGAATTTAGATGAAATCCTAAGTGTCCAAAGACCAACAAGTGATAAATATGGATTAGTATTTGACAAAGAAAAGAAACCAGGATATTCTTCTTGCACAGATCAATATGGAAATAAAAGAAGCTATGTTGCCATACTCATGAGCCAAATTAAAAGGGGAGAAAGTAATAAATATGCTTCTCCCTTACAAATAACATATATGATGCCTAAAAGACCAGTGATAAGTAAACATCTGCAACTCTTTTTAGGAAATTGTTACACCAATAACAATTTTCGACATATGGCTAGAAATTGTAAACTAATGGTTCCTATTGAGAAAGGAATTTCACCACAAACTTCCTTCTATTAGAAAAGTGGTACCAGAAGCAATCTAGAAGGAAGAAGCTGTAATTATTTTGCTCCTCTACAGAGTTATAATATAGAATGCTACAAATGTGGAAATCTAGGACACATTGCTAGAAATTGCAAACTAGTGATTCCTATGGATAACACCTCAAAATATCAAGACAAAGAGGAGAGGAAGGCCTAGAAGAAGAAGGATAACATGGAATGTTCCTTATCTCTATGTGATACATAAAAAACAAAATCTATGGAATGTGTATAGTGGATGCTCAAAACACATAACAAGAGACCCAAATAAATCTATAAGCCTAAAAATCAATAAAAAAGGAAAAGTCACTTTTTGAGATAATTTGTCCAAAATAATTGGGAAAGGTACAGTGGCTAATAGAGACAAAATGAAAGTTGAAAATGTTTTGTTGGTAAAGAATTTAAAACCAAATCTTTTAAGTGTGAGCTAAACATGTGATGAAGGACACACATGTATATTCGAATCCAAGAAATGTGAAATCAAAAGAAAACATTCAAGATAATTTGTTGGGATTGCTGTAAGAACTCCAATCAATGTGTATATTCTAGAAAATGAAGAAGAATGTTATATGATCCAAATTGATGAAAGTTTACTATGGAATGGAAGGATGGGGCACCTGAAATTTGACAATCTTGCAAAAATTAGTTAGAAGGGAACTGTAAGAAATCTTCAAAAGATTATAAATCCACCAAATCATGTTTGTAGACACTGTCTTCATGGGAAACAAACAAGAACAAGATTCCAAATCAAAGAATATACAACCTCTCAGCCATTAGAAATAATTCACACTGATATTTTTGGACCAACAAGGACTAAAATATTTCAAGGTGATTATTACTTTATGTTCTTAATCGATGATTATACAAGGATGACTTGGGTGATATTTCTTAAAGAAAAATAAGAAGCCTTTATGGAATTCAAAGCCTTCAAAGAACTTGTTGTGAATCAAGCAAATCGCAAGATTACATTTCTAAGATCAGATAATGGTGGAGAATTCACCTCAAATGAATTCAATGAGTTTTGTGAAATTCATGGAATCAAGAGGTATTTTTCAACAACAAAAACTCCTCAGCAAAATGGAGTAGTGGAGAGAAAGAACATGACAGTCCAGGAAGTAGCTAGAACTATTCTTAATGAAGAAAAACTTCCTGATGGGTATTGGAGAGAAGTAGTATATACAACTATCTACATAAAAAATAGAGGAAAACTCAAAATGAATAGCGACAAGAATCCTTATGAGCTATGGTTTGGAATACCAACTTCAGTTAAATATTTTAGAGTCTTTGGAAGTAAATGTTACATAAAAAGAGAATATGATAACCTAGGGAAGTTTGAATATAGAACAAATGAAGGAATATTTGTTGGATATTCTTCCACAAAAAGGGCATGCAGTTGTTATCATCTAAAAATACACAAGATCATAGAAAGTGAAGTGTAACTGTTGATGATACTAAGTCAAGAAGAATCCAAATCCAAGAAAGTGGGGATGCTAAAGAAATTGATGATGAATAAATAAATGACAAACAAAAAGAAGAAATTTCACAAGAGGAGGATGCTCTTGAAGAATAAGAAGAAATATTAGAGAAATAAGACTCAAAGGAAAGTGGAGGTGAATACTCTCCAAGATCTGATACAAAAGCTCCATATAGGAGAATACAAAAATATCATCGCAAGACACAATTCATAGGTGACAAAGATGTTGGAGTCAGTACAAGAAGGAAACTAGTATTTAATGAATAAGCCTTACTATCAGTGGTTGAACCTAATAAATTCACAGAATATAGAAAAAATGATGATTGGATCAAAGCCATGAATGAAGAGTTGGATCAAATTGAGAAAAAACAAAGTTTGGAACTAGTTCCAAGACCTGCAAACAATAATATTGTAGGAACCAAGTGGGTCTTCAAAAACAAGTTAAATGAAAATGGCAAAGTGATAAGAGACAAAGAAAGGTTAGTATGTAAAGGATATGCTCAAGTGGAAGGTATTGATTTTGAAGAAACCTTTGCACCTATAGCAAGAATTGAAGCAATCAGAATGTTCTTGCATTTTCATGTTAGTAAAACTTCAAAATATATCAGAGGGATGCAAAATATTCTTTTCTTAATGGAGAACTTGAAGAAGAAGTCTATGTTGAACAACCCGAATGTCTTCTCTTATCAGAAAATCGAAATCATGTTTGCAAACTTAAGAAGGAACTCTATGGCAGTAAACAAGATCCAAGAGCATGGTTATCAATACTTGACAGTTAATTAAAGCAACAAGGATATGTAATGGGGGCCACTGATAGTAATATATACATAAAATTTGAAAACAAAAATATGATCATTATTGTATTCTACGTAGACTATATCATATTTGGATGTGATCTACAAATTATGAGTGTAAACTTTGCTTCAGAAATGAAGAAATAATTTGAGATGTCAATGTTAGGAGCACTAAAATTCTTTCTAGGATTACAAGTATCTCAATGGAAAAGAGGGACCTTCATCTCTCAAACAAAGTATATCAAAGAAACGTTTAAAAATTCAAAATGGAAGAATCCAAACCTGTTAGTACTCATATGGTCACAGGTTGTAAATTAAGCAAGGATGATGAATATTTAGAAGCAGATCATACTATGTATAGGTCAATGATTGGTAGTCTATTATATGTAATATCTATAAGACCAGATGTAATACATGATGTAGATGTGGTTTCTAGATTCCAATCAAATCCAAAAGAAACACATGTGGATGTCGTAAAAATAAATTTTAGATATCTAAAAAGAACCATGTATTATGGATTATGGTATCCAAAAAGCGATAACTTCACTCTAAAAGAATTTACTGATACAGATTCGACAGGGAGGAATTGATGACAGCAAAAACACTAGTGGAGAAACATTCTACCTAGGAGATTGTTTGGTGTCATGGCAAATAAAAACTAAATCCTCCATTTCACTGTTTGCAACAGAGGCTGAGTATATTGTTGCTGCATCATGTTGTACCCAAGTCATCTAGATGAAGTAGACATTGGAAGACTTACTTGTAAAATATGAAGAACTCATTATTAAACACTGTGACAATACAAGTTAGTATAAACATATCCAAAAATCTTGTTATGCACTCTAAAACAAAACATATCCTGATCAAGTATCATTTTTTAAGAGAGAAAGTATCACAAAAAATGGTCAAATTGGAGTATATTGATATGAAGGAACAAATTGCAGACAATTTTACTAAACCACTACCCAAAGAAGAGTTTGAGAATCTTAGACATAAGTTGGGAGTTATCTCCTTACTTTGAATAAAAAGGAGAAACGACAACATATCAGTGGGAGATATGTTGACAGGGGATCTGTCAGAAGAGAACCTCTGTCATTGTTGTCAAAGGGGGGTAATGTTTTATTGCTTTAATGTTTCCATCGATGCCAAAGGGGGAGAATGTTGGAAGGAATTTTCATCGATGTCAAAAGAGTTTGGTAATGACAAAGGAATAAGTGATGGCAGGGAAGGTAATGGCATATGTGATAAGGATGGAAAGACACATGAGAGGATCCAGTGAGGGGATCAATTCAGGTGAAGTCCGATTGAGCTTAATTGATCAATCCTATGATCAATCAATGTAAAGTTGTGGAGTTGCTGTCATCTTATTTACTAGAGGTTCGACAACTAAGATCATATCAAGAAAATAGATTGACGATAGGGAAATAATATGAAAAGTAAATGTGCATGGAAGATAAAATTTCGAAGCACTAAAGTGAAGTTCCGTGTTTGAAAACTGGTCAACGAATGAGGAGGATTCCACAAAGAAATTGATGGTTCACAAAAATTGTAGAAAGAGATTTGTGAAATCCCATTTCGAGATAAGTTGAAATGCACACTTCAATCCGCAATCCACAATGGCAGAAGGAAGAATTTTCCGATTGCAGAAAGATAATTGCAGAAGGAATTTTTGAGAAAAGTTGAAATGCATACTCGCAATCCGCAATTGTGGAAGAAATGAGTGTTCGATTGCACAAAGGTAGTTGTGGAAGCAATTTTCAAGAAAATTCAAAATGCACATCCATAATTTGCAACCTGCAATTGTAGAAGGAATGAGTTCTTGCAAAATGCGGAAAGATCGTTATGGAAAGACAATTGCGGAAAGCTAATTGTCTACAATCCACAATTCACAATTTCAGAAAGTTAATTGCAGAAGGTAATTATGGAAAGATGGTTGTGGAAAAGTCAATACAGAAAAGATCTGTTGTGGAGAGTTTGTTGTGGAAAGGACGTTGTGGAAAAGAAATTGCGGAAGGTCATGACTGATAAATTAAACAGATTTAATATTGACAAATGGATAAGTAATTTCGAATTAGTTTATTTGTCTATGAAGAAGCACGGTGAAGATATGTCACTGCTAAATGAAGATATATGTTTGATGGTATATAAACAATGCTTTAAACCTTCAAATAAGTGTCTATGTACATTAAATAGATATATTGATTGATGTAGAACAATCAGAGATCAAATTATCATATAAGGGCGGTAGGGTGGTGCTAGGGTAGGTTATTTTCTTGCAAGGAGGTTGTAGCCTCCTTCTAGTAGTTGATGGTAAATAGTGTGTAGAGGCATCCTTTCAGTAGTAGCTGATAAAATAGGGGGTCGTATCCTCCTTCCAGTAGTTGCTAGTAAATAGGGTTTAGACGCATCCTTTTAGTAATGGTTGATAAACTAGGGGGTCCTAGCCTCCTTCCAGTAGTTGGTAAATAGGGTGTACTTCCATCCTTGTCTGTAGCAGCAGGCAAATATTATTTGTAAATATAATTTTGTAGTAATAATAAGTATTAGTGGTTTACCTAATTCAGCTTCCATGATAAATTTGTGTTCTGTGTATCTTGTTGATCATGTGTGCTAATGAATAAATTAAAATTGGTTTAAATTTTAAAAAGTTATAAATACATATTCACCCCCTCCCCCTCTCAGTATTGTCCAATATTCCAAAAATTGGTACCAGAGTGGGTTCCTTCACTATAGTCTAAACCACTGGAAGGAAGATCCTATTAAAAAACCACTATGGATCAACAAGGGTTAGCCACCAACATAATTCCTTTATTTACTAGAGATAATTATGCATACTGGAGTGTAAGAATGAAGTTCCATCTAATGTCTCTTGGACACAAAGTTTGGAGGTCTATTGAAATAGAATATGAAGTACCAAAAGACGTACTTATAGACGAAGGAGAACTAAGCCAATATGGGGTGACTTTAAAATATCTGAATGCAATTTTGAGTGGGTTAACACATTCAATATTTGTAAAACTAATGCAATGAAAAACATCCAAACATTCTTGGGAAAAACTGAATGTGTCTATGAAGGAGCACCCAAAGTCAAGGAATCCATACTTCAGACCTACAAAGGACAGTTTGAAAACCTAAAAATGAAAGAGGAAGAGAATATTGCATAATATCTTCTAAGAGTAGATGAAATTGTTAATGCCATTAGAGGAGAAATAAAAGAGAAAGATGTAGTCGACAAGGTACTGAGAACCCTGCCAATGAAGTGTGACTCAAAGGTGTCCTCTTTAGAAGAATGAGGTGATATTAAACTTATGACAATAGATGAAATACATGGTATATTCATTGCCTATGAGATGAGAACATGACAAAATGAATCATCAAATAAAGAAGCAACTTTTAAAGCCATATCCAATATCCAATCCGAGGACCTATATGATGAGGAAGCTCTCTTCATCAAGAAACTTGAGAGAGGCACTGGCAAGTACAAAGGGAATCTACCCTTGAAATGTTTTAGCTGTGGAAGGCTTTGAGATTTTTCCAGAAATTCCTTACCCAAAACAAGAGGATAGTGATGATGAAGAACCTTTCTTTCATAAGCAATATCAAAAGAATAAGACCATATACAAGAAGAAGTTTCGGAAAAATAAGAAAAACCTCTATTCCAAAGAAGACAATGAATATGATGAAATAACTCAAGATGTTGAACTCCTATTCATGGGTTTCGAAAGTGAAATCCTTGAGGAAGAAATATAAGATGTGGTAGATCTTGAAGCATGACGTATAAATGCTCATGAAGAATTAGAGAAGTATAAAAGGATGTACAAGAAAAAAAAATCCATGCTATATAATTTGAAGAGAAAACAATTATGCTGAAAGAATGATCGTTGACTTAAAAAATCAGGTTCTAGAAGTTAAAAGGGATGAAAAAAATCTAGAAAAACAACTCAAAAAGAGAATACAAGAATGTGAAAGGATTGAAGAAGACATCATGCACCTTATAAAGAAAATAGATGAAGAATCTATCAAATCAAAGTTCGAAAACAGTTCAAAAATCGGCTCCAGTTTTAGGATCCTAACCATGAAGAACCCATAGAGTTGGATTCATGAGAATTGAACCTCTAAACTCAATATCAAACATTATTTGGATTGGACTTCAACCATCTGAGATACCCCCCGGGGCTTGAAATTTTGTATTTAAAGAGGGTCATATGTATTATTACATGATGCACATTGGAATATAATGATGCACATTTTACAAATGAATTTTTATCATGCTAGGAGTTTTCCACTATAACACTTAGGTCCTAATGTTGTATCATTGGTTATGTTCTTATTTATTATGGGCTTTTAGGCTATTTTTTCTGTGGTGTAAATGAAATATATTGATGTATTGTTCAGACTGGAGTTTTTAACCCAATGGGGGGGGGGGGTGCCCCAATATTGTGTTGTTGGTCCTATTTTTATTTATTTATGGTATTGTATTTAAGAATTATCCTATGTATAATTACATGATGCATATGAGAATATACCAATGCATTGTTGAGAGTGGAGTTTTTACTCCATTACATGTTTCTCACTATAACTTAGATGTCACTATTATGTTAAGGCTTATATTTGAATAATTTGTATCATAGTTAACAAAAATTTAATCTTTCACTTTACGAACTATGTTTGTATATTGTGCATTTTACCATGCTTATTGGATAGAACATTATTGTAGTTTTCTAATGATAGAGAGAGAGAGATTGTAAAACAAAAATGCCCATATGTATTAATTTATGCTCATAATGGTGTTAGAGCTAGGCCATAAGGAGTAGGACATAGTAAGTAAAAAAGTGATCTAAAAGTGAGGCTTGAGAACACATTGAGAAGGAAAAAAAAATATCACCAACAAACATCATTCATTTATGATAGCTTAAGATAGCTCATGAAAATAATTCTTAACTTTTATTAAGTGGTGCACATAATGAGATAATATACAATATATTAGTATGTTATGTTTTTTCCCTTGAGAAGCTAAATGTACTGCTAACATAAGAATATAAACATAAGAAGCAACTTTGAGCATCCAAAATATTTAAGGTTTACCATTTAATATGTTCTATCTCATACAAAGTATAAAACATATCTCCATGGCACAAGTTAGTGCCTTAGTTTTATTAACTCATCTAAAAGACAAAATTAATATTATTTGTTTATCTTGGTTTTGTAAAGGAATTAATTGCTTTCTCACTTCATAGTAGAAACCAATTCCGTAGTAAAATGTAATCATTAACCATATATTTTACCGGGCCTACTCAAGGGACCAAGTGATAATGTTTTGCTAAAATTTAAAAACTTGCTAATATAACTACCAAATATGACCAAAACGTTATGCAAACTTGGAGAATGGCTTATATTAAAAATTGTAAACTTATTAAGAATGGTGTTTCTCATCTTCTAGAAAATAAGCTCATGCGGTCTACGACCTTTATGACTTCTAACAAGCAGGAGTTTTTTTATATTCATTTTCCTCTATAGGAAAGGTCATTTTCTCTGGAAAGCTCAGCGCATGTTATATTAGTATGCAAGATTTTCAAAATGATATTTTTATAAACATCCTTACCTAGTCTAGACTTGGTGTATAAAGAAGAGTACTAGCTCTACTCAAGCTTTTACTACCAAAACCAATGCTTATGTGGTCAAAGGTTATTTTATAACAAGCTTTTCCTGAAGAGTTTACTCATCTTAAAAAATACTTTTACTAAAAAAAATTAATCATTCTATTCAACCACAAAATTGTAGCCTAACAATTATCATTCTGAATGGCTGGTTTTCTAAGATTTAAAAAGTATATAGATAAGAGTTTGCTTATTGTTGACTATTAGACATCAACAGTGAAACTGGATGGTCTATATTCTACAACAATATATAGGATCAGACATTAGAGTAAGTCTTCATATCAGTAGGGAGATCACTATGTTTTCAAAATCCATTTTATCAAAATAAACAAAAAAAAATAGCAATTCGCAACAAATAAGTTACCACTTTCTCCGCCTAAAAAAAGTCACTTTCTATCTTCTTCTTCTTGATAAACTCCTTTTCAAAGTACTTAGTTATGGACTTGCTTACAGCTACTTATATCAATCTCGGTGGATGTTGCAATCCAACATGCTTGATTTACCCTTCTGATTGGGACACCATTCAATTTAAAAGGACCTAAACAAAACCTGACATAAAAGAGAAACCAATGAGCACAATAACTTAGAAACTTTAAAAATATTAGGAAAACACAAGGATATCAAAAGATCCCAATTCAAAGTAAAAATATTTGATAATTCCTTTACATGTGGCACCCACCAACTTATGAACATTACTAAGAATGCACAAGAAACTCAATAAACCCATCAACGATGAATCCATGGAAAACATAAAATACATGGAAATTGATGCCTATTTATATGTAAATATCAAAACTTACATATAAACTAATTTATAAAGATAACTTACTTCCTATATTATGAAACAATAGGAAATCATGAGGAATATGCAACTTGGAAAGGTAAATTTTGAAGCTCTTTCCCTTCCATTTTTTGCATTTAATACAATGTCTTAAAACTTTCAGTTATAAAAATGCTTTAAATCAACACATAAAAACACAACAAGCATTGTCACTAAGGTCTATATAATGATATAGAAAGTCGACGATAGGTTGATGGTACACATCAATTATGATATGGTAGATGCAATACTTATAGAGACCATTTATTTCCAAGGAAATTCTTATGGAGCTCATGAGTCTATCCAAGGAGAGGCAGCCTAAGTATGAATAAAAAATCCCCATACTAGATAAACCACCCTATTTCATTGAATATTATGAACAATGCCATAAACAATATATTGTGCATTGTTTAGAAGATTCTCTTGGACCTCAAGCCAAGTTTGATGATTTCCTTTCCAATGAATAAATGCAAGATGAAGTGAATACAATCATAGAACATAATTATGAAAAATTCGATTCCAATTCCCAATTCCCAATTCAATAAGGGATTTGAATGAGAGGAAGAATAAAATGGTTTCAATTAGGAAATGATGTAAAGGTGTAAGACAATGATTTCTAAGGGCATGTTAATAAGGAAAAACACAAAGGAGGAGGAAGATCCAACCCCCCTCCCACTGCTAAAGCTCCAAAAACCAAAGAGGAAACCCTAAACTAGTTCATGTTTTGAACAAACCCCACCAAAATACAAAGACAATACTTATAGAAAGAAATAGTGTCGATCTAAATTGTGTATGGAAATCACTTTTCAAGATCCTCAAACTTCAACCATTGTATATTCTAGTAAATCAAAACATCAAATGGTTTTCATGGAGTCTCAAGTGGGTGTACAACCATTTGTAATGGATGATTCGAGAGAATATCATGCAACTCTTGAAGATGTACCAACTATTAGTAGACAATATCCCATGAGGGATTAAATTCATCTACGATGGTATTATACTATACCTATAAAAGGGTAACGACAATGTTATTCACCTTGCGTGGATGGTCCAATGCTTAGTAAGTCACTATAAAGGAAATGTTAAGAGATTCACAACAACCTTTAATGGAGGAGATAAGGTTAGTTCAATTAAAACTTGCAACATTTTTACTAGAAAGCACTAGATGCATGAAGTAAATCGATGTTCTATGTAGAATTATAGAAAATCCCAACTCTAGATCTATGAATCCACTCATAATCAAAGGATTCAAGCATTTAGCATAAAAAAATCACATATAATGTATTCTATTTTAGTATGTCAATGCATGAACAACAGACAACGTCTTCAAGGAATAATAAAATCAATGAGAGAGATCTTTCATTTATAGTGATGAAATTTCTTTATGTGGTTAGACGCTAGAGAGAAAACAACACACACCTCAACACAGAGTATTAATCCCTAAATGTTGGGAACATTTCCCCTATAGTGTGGCACATTATGCTAGTTTTGATGTAGGATTTGGTTTATTAGTGGTAATTGTTATTAGAATTATTATATTGGTTATGTCGGTTTGTGTCCATTAGTTGTAATTGTACCTCTTTGTCTCCTATATATACGAAGGATACATTTTCATTTGAATCATGTGATATTGTCTTGTCTTATGTACTTCATACATTGTGTAAGTAGGTTGCCCCCTCAAAGCGGCTTTATATTCATCTATGTTCTTGATTATTAAGGTGTGGATTACTGTCTTCTACTCTATTTCTACTCTTTTTATGCTAATTCTTGGACTTGGTTGCATAACATCTAGTATCGGATCTCTTTCGTCGAGACTTGTTTCTTCAAAACGAGTCATCTTGGAATTTTCATTAGAATTTTTTTTCTACAAGGATTCAGATATAAAGAATTAAAATCCATGTAAAAAAATTGCAAACTATACATGGTCCAATTCTCAAATCCTTAGACATTACAGGTTCGAAGATATTTACCTTGAAAGCTAGGGTTTTTTACTAGTCCAAAAACTAGTCTAAAACATGTGTTCTAGGGAAAACAATCATATCTTTAGTGTGCAAGATCCAAATTGAGTGATACCTATTGCATTAGAAATTAGACATACCAAAGTATCTTTGGTATATTTTCATCCTCAGATAAAAAATATTGGACATGTGGTAACCGTACAAGCTCGCTCTTCTGGAAACACCAAAAATAAAAAGTGTTGGGAGATTTGCAATAATTTTTTATTGGCAATTCAAGATTAGGTTAGAACTGTGACATTGGAAATAGGAAACATCAGGATACAAGAGGCCAAACTTTTAGACCTATAGGATCCAAAATTTCAAATTTAAATCAGTTCCAAGTAGACCATAAAACAATCTTCCAATCACGGTTTGAAAAAGGTATGCCATTTTCAATTTGAATAATTTTGAGTAGAAGGATCTATTTTTGGTGAACCATAGGGTGTGATATCTATCTATATATTTCAAAATTCTACCAAAAGGAATTGGAAAAAATAACACTCCACTCAAACCACCATAGTATTAATCCCCAACGTTTGATGAGAGGGAAGGGCTATCTTTTCGAGTGTCCCAGTTGGAGATATCATTACAAGGTTTTTGAAAAAAAATTATTTAGTTAATTTAGAGAAGTTGGTGGAACATATGGGTACCAAAATGGAGGAAAATATGAAAAATATTGTTAATATCAAACAAAATTGAAGGGATACTCCCCTTACAGGTGATTATATGTTCTAGGATACTAAGGAGGATAAAGATAATGTCCGTGTTGAGAAATATTCCATGAATACATATATTCCCAGAGGAAATGATTCTGGTAATGGAAGTCATCAAGGATAGTCACCAAGGGGTCCCAAAATTCCCATTATTGACATGAGAAAGTTTGATGACAATGAACAAATAACATGGGTATTCCAGATGGAGCAATTATTTGATCTACACCAGGTTCCAACTTTGCAAAATTTAACCATTGAATCATTATATTTAGAGCCCGATCAATTTGTATAGTACCAATGTGTAATTTACCAACTTGGATATTTGGCACACTAACTCAGACAACTTACAATAGATATGATATGTGACTAAAAACTAGGATTTGACCAAGGCCTAGGGATTTTGTGAGTTCAAATCAAGAAAAAGGATAATTTTCAGCTTATGATCCTATGCACAATGAACTGGGACCTTTTATGGTTTCAAAATCAGTAAGGTTGAAGTTTACTGCCAAGGCTCCTAGGAACCCAAACATATGCAAATTAAACCCTTTGATTCACACATCCTATCAACCAATGGAGATGGATTTGTCTTGTATAGAATTAGAAAGATGAAATAAGAGTCAATAAATATTTGGGCTTACACCGACAAATTTGAGGAATTTTTGACGTGGTTTCAAAGACAAACTAGTGGAATTGGTTTTTAGGACTTCTTCACTAGCTCAACTTTAGGAATACCCATACAATGTAATGAGCAAATGAATTTTCAATATCATGGATGGGATGTATTAATTGACTTGTTAGTGAACTAAAACAAGTGAGATAATATAATTTGGATTTATCTTGATGTGTTACCGAGTCAAACACTGTAACTAACTCGAATTTCATAGCAATATAGACTAGGCGCACACAAGAGGACATAAATCCAAATTTTATTAATTGCAGTAGGAAAATAAATATCAGAGGTATGATATAAAATCAATGTCATGCTTCAGAGGATGAATTAAATCAAGAAGTGATATTAATAATAGGAGAGAATAAGAGATATTTCTCCATGAGAAAAGACTAGGAAAAATATGAAGATTTGAACTAGAAGGATTCTTCGATCACTACAACTGGCTTGAGATTAGAATCATGGGGAACATCTCCTAGCTTGACTAGGGGCACATATCCCAAGTCTTGAGTAACATAATGCTCTCAATTTGATCCACAAAATGTCAAAATATGGGCTAGGGGTGCACACTCCTTCCTTTATAGACTGGGGATGACTTGTTAAGAAATTTAGAGAGGCTAATGCACCATCATGGATGGATAAAGCTTCCTTTATTTCGTGTGTTACTTTTTTCCTTCTTGCTTTAGCTTTTCTACTTATCTGTTCCTGCTTTCCTGCTTTATCTTTCTTTATTATGCTTTCTTCCCGTTCTTGCTTTATTCTGATTTCTACCTTATCCTACTTTATTTTTCTTTACTGCCTTGGCCTTATTTTTTCCTTTATCCCTTCTTTCCTAGATTTTATTTCCTTAAATATTTTATTTCCTCTTTTCTCAACTTTCCTATCTATAACTATTTTTTGATTTCCTTTATGTGCAAGCTACCTTTTTGGTCAACCTTTCCTCCAATTCTCCTCAAGGATTATCTCTATTTTTAATTCATAAATAAAATAGTAATTTATGAATTTAAATCCTAATACATGCCTCTTTAAACTTTATTTATAAATTTGACATCTCCTAATTAATTAATACTTTGAACTTTTAAAAATTAACCCTAAGACGTTTAATTTTCTTCTCCTCAACCCAAGGGATTGTCTGGGTTAGGAACTTAAACACTGAATCATTTATGAGGGAACATGATAGTCCTCCCCTCCCAATATTTGTTGTCCCCAAGCAATTTCAAACTTGGATTTTGTAATATGTATTCTCCTTCCCAAGTGGCATCCTCACTAGGTAGTTCTTCTGATTGCACCAAATACTCCTTAATGATTTTGCTTCTTAGATTCTTCTCTATAACCTCCAATATCATCTTTGGAACCATCACAAAATTCCATTCACCATATAAGGGGGGTAACTCTTTTGAAACTCTCACTTTCTTCCCTATTACCTTCTTCAAACAAGACACATGAATGACATTGTAAATGTTACCTCCAGGAGGAAATTCTAGCTCATATCCCACCTCACCAACCTTCTTCAAGAATTTGTATGGGCCATATAAGCTTGGATGAAACTTTTATGATCCCTTAGAATCCAAAGAGGACTATCTATAGGGATTCAACTTCAAATAAACCATATATCCTTCTTAGAATATTCGTTCCACTTTTTGTTTGTCTGCAAACAATTTTTGACAGTTTTTTGATATCAACAAGTTGTCCTTGATAGTTCTAAGTATGTCTTGACTCTCTTAGAGAAATTCATTTTCCTTATGTGTCTTACAATCACCAAATATCATATCATAAAAATTAGGAGCATCTTACCTATAAAGAGCTTTGAATGGTGACATTCCAATGGAAATTAGGAAATTAGTATTACAACAGAATTCACCCAAATAGAGCCAAGTTGTCCACAACTTTTGTTTCCTAGTAACATAGTTTCTTAGGTACCCTTCCAGCCATTGGTTCACTCTCTCCGTTTGACCATAATTATATGGATGGTAGCTCGTACTCATGTTCAAGCTTGTTCCCACCAACTTGAACAGTTCTTGCAAAAAATTTCTAGTAAACTTGTTGTCTCTATCACTGATTATAGACTTTGGCATTCCATGAAGTTTGAAGACTTCTTTGATGAAAGTTCAACCACTTGGCTGGATGCAATAGTGATTGTGATAGAAAAAACTGCGCATATTTGGTCATCATATCAACCAGAACAAAATACTATCTTTGTTAAATTTGTGAACCATTGGTTTACATGAAAATATGAATGCTGTAGGAAAGGAATTATGCAGTGGAATAATCAAAGAGAATGTCCAATGACCATGAAATTCATGCCACAAATTTTAGATAAATTGGAAAAGAATTGCTCAGATAATCAAAACATTAATCTTCATTCATTAATCAATAATACAATGATTATACAATAAATAGAATTCAAATCATGGGGATAAGATTGAAAACTACCAGCTCAAATTGACTGAATAGTTAACTCAGTGTGTCTAAATCTTTGTTGGAGCTCACTAGTATAACTCCATATGTTTAAATCAATATAAAATCAGATATCTGATGAGGTAGGTGGGAAAAAGGTGCCACTCTCCCTGCATGCATGAAAAACTGGCGCTAGGCTAACTGCAGGTGATCTAACTGATTGTAACTGGAGTTTAAATCAGCATAATGGCTTACTTACCACAACCAACTGATGGAGGGTGCTGCTGGTACTCGGAGTGGTATCCTATAACATAGGGATTATTAAATTAAGCACATAGATCTATGGATCAACACACAACTCACAAATTAGATCACACAATTTTCTTAGCAATTGAAGAATGAAACAATGCAAAAATGGCTTGCAACTGTGAATGCTTTCATTAATCAAAATTAATTAGATAATAATTACAATGAAGTACAATGGATAAATAGCCTCATGCAATTCGAATCCTATGTGAGGATATTCGAATTGGTTTGAATCTACTTGACTGAATGGTTAACTGACCTTGTATAAATCATTATCTGAGGACTGAATGGTTAACTGACCTTGTCTAAATCATTATCGGAGTTCTAAATCACAACTCAAGTGTCTAATTCAGTGTTAACTAGGCTAACTGACTGAGGTAGGTGAGTAAATGCGCCTCACCTACATGCAGCCATGCAATCCTAGAGCTAACTGAGTAGAACTGAATGTAAGGGATTAGAATTGAATATAACTGACTCCTAACTAAGCTTGACTAGTCACCAACTCAACTCAACTGATGGAGGTTGGTATCGACACTCCTAGTGGCTTCTAATTTGTAGGGATTGATCTAGGAGGCTCCTAAACTGATGCATGTGAGTGAAACCAGTGGCAATCAGACTCAATTAGTGTTCCCCACACTTTAGTAACTAGAACATGTGCCCCAATTAGGCCAAGTGGACCCAATGGTGCAAGTGACTAAAAATAGATTGGAAGGACTCACGATTTAGACATGACTCTTGATTTAGACATATGACCAAATTGGACAATGGAGGATTAATAATCCTAACACCCCCCCTGAATGCTAACTTGTACAATCTGTGGGCCCTGGTAAATAAGACCATAGGTCACCCATTACATCAGGTAAAGTAAAGTAACTACTCAATACAAGAAGCTGCGGAAAAAACCACATGGGAAAAAATCCCCCCGTCTAACTAAGCATATAGAATTAGGATTCAAGTTTGAAAAACTTGAAAATGCATTGCTGTAATCTCTGTGATGTAGCAGAGCAACATGCATGATGTTCTGTGCATAGGTATCCCGGGGCCTGGCATGCATACTTCTCCATCTTCTCCCAAAATTATGATGGAAGGAAGGAGAAATGTAACCTTTTCCTCTTGTTGGATGAAGAGGTGTATGATCCACTCTATTATTATAAATGTAGTGAGACAGGGCCCTTGCCATGTAGCTTCTTACAACGAGTCTATTGCATCTATCTGAAGGAGGTAATATTGCATAGCATAATGCAAGGGTCTTTCCATTCTGAGTGTCAGATGGATTTCCAGTCATCTTCCTGGCTTCCAGTTTGGAAGGAGGGGTTGGATCTGGATCTGAATCACCCCGAATCTCAATCTCATAAACTGATACAGCTGGATCTGCAATACTAGTGGAAACTACAAAATAAGTAGATGAAATGTTTTTTCCTTCCCTTGCAAGTGGTTGTTGAGAGTGCACTAGTTCTGAAAATGGCATGAAGTGTGAGAAATCATATGCCTTGGAGGCATGATTTGCAACACCCTTCGCTATGATGTTCCTGGTAGAGATATCTATGATCTCCATTGAGTCAAGACCAAATATGACTCGCTTTGGGGAGCCAGTATGAGTCATCTGGTATATAGATAACAGGTTTGCATCTAGGGAGGGAACATAAAGCACATCTTTGAACTTTCCATGTTCAAGCTTGATAGAGCCCTTCCCTTTGGATTGAACTTTACTTCTATTTCCCATCTAAATAATAGGACCATCAAAAGGCTGCAAGGAAGATAATGATTCTGTGGATGTAACCATATGATTGGAATCTCCAGAATCAATGGGGAAGGCATGTGCTATTGAGAAGCTAGCCTTCCGTGCATGTCATGTCTCTTCATGTTCTTTAGTTTCTTCTCTATGGTCAGCCTTCCTTGTGCTAGCACAAACAGTAATGTTATGTTTATTTAGAAGAAGAGACATCTCATCAATTGGTCTTCTCATACAGTTGCTTTCTGGATGAAATCCCCTTCCACAGTAAGAACATAGTGTCTTTCCTTTTCCATTCTTCTTGCTTCTCTTCGAACCTGAAGGATCTTTTGACCGCTCTTTCTCTAGAGGAGACTCATCCTTTTGCTTCCATTTATCATTCTCTACCTTAGTTCCTCCTGCAACCAGTTCTTGATCTCTGGAATATCGAATGATCCCCATTTGGATCAACTTGTCATGCTCCTGAGTGAGAGATTCAATGAAGGAGTTAAGAGTAGGCATTTTCTAGTTCAGAGTAGAAAGGTTCATAGAATGAAATGTTGATACAAATAATAAATATTCTACACCAATTTTGGAGAGAATGGATAGGATGAGTTGATCATCCTCCTTCTCAACCTTGCACAACTTCAATTGGAACAATAGATGCTTGAATTTTGTGAAGAAGTCATTTAGTGTTTCAAAATTGTCTGGATGGAGAGAGATCAACTCATTCTCCAGCCGATAGATCCTTAGATCATCTTGCTTGTCAAATAAGGAGGCAATATTATCCCAAACCTCCTTTGGAGTCTTCAATCCATTGATGTGGAAGATAATATCTCCAGAGATTGAGAGGCACAAGCATCCGTAAGCTTCATTAAGCCTATTCCAGTACTTTTCTTTGTCAACATAATGAATTGGCTCTTTCTCTGTCTCCATTGTGAGTATGAAGAGTATTTTGGAGTGTAGGTGCATCTCCATGTCCTCCTTCCACTAGTGATAGTTGAAAGGAGTGAGGAGCTCCATTGGAGGGGCAATCTAGAAAGCAATGGAGAATACTGAGCTTTTGTAGCAAATGCTGTGAAGGAGACTGAGCTTCTTGTAGCGAATGTAGTGAAGAGGACTAATAAATGTGTAAATCACACAATCAAACAGAGAAAATAAGGTCGACAATCTACACTTTTAGAATTTCCTTCACACCCATCATAGTTGATCAAGAAAGCTTGATCAACAATTCCTTAACTTGGGATATTAAGTGGTATATTCTCTGCTTCTGGTGCAGTACTGGAAGGAGCAATTTTGCTCATTTTTTTTTGGGATCCAAGTATGGATCTATAGTAGGAGAAGTGCCTTGTCCTACCAAGGATTTGATACCATATTAAATTTAGCACGTAGATCTATGAATCAACACACAACTCACAAAATAGATCACACAATTTACTCAACAATTGAAGAATGAAACAGTGCAAAAATGGCTTGCAACTATGAATGCTTTCATTAATCAAAATTAATTAGATAATAATTACAAGGGAGTACAATGGCTAAATAGCCTCATGCAATTTGAATCCTATGTGAGGAAATTCGAATTGGTTTGACTCTACTTTACTAAATGGTTAACTGACCTTGTCTAAATCATTATCAGAGGACCAAATGGTTAACTGACCTTGTCTAAATCATTATCAAAGTTCATCAGAGTTCTAAATCACAACTTACGTGTCTAATTCAGTGTTAACTAGTCTAACTGATTGAGGTAGGTGAGTAAATGCACCTCACCTACATGCATCCATGCAATCCTAGTGCTAACTGAGTAGAACTGAATGTAAGGGATTATAATTGAATGTAGTTGACTCCTAACTGAGCTTGACTAGTCACCAACTCAACTCAACTGATGGAGGTTGGTATCGACATTCCTATTGGCTTCTAATTTGCAGGTATTGATCTAGGAGGCTCCTAAACTGATGCATGCAAGTGAAACTAGTGGAAATCAGACTCAATTAGTGTTGCCCACACTTTAGTAACTAGAACATGTGCCCCATTTAGGCCAAGTGGACCCAATGTGCTAGTGACTAAAAATAGATTGGAAGGACTCCCGATTTAGACATGACTCCTGATTTAGACATATGACCAAATTGGACAAGGGAGGATTAATAATCCTAACAGGGATTGCTACCATAGGCACATAAACTCATGCATGCACATGCAGTAAGTGGAAGATAACCTATAGGTGTGTCCCCCGCACTCTAGTACAATAATAATAGCTCCCTAAGTTAGGCTAAATGACCAAATAGACTATATTGGGAAAAAGAGGATTAATTAAAACTTACACCCTTGCTTAATCCTAGCTTTAGACAAATTTGGCCCTGACAACTATGCCAAAATTCACGCATACAATCTAAAAGACATAAAATTATGCTTAATAAAATAAGGAAAATGGGGAAAAACTCATGGGACCCCCCCTTCAAAATAAGTAGGAATTAATAAATTTTGCTGCAATCTGCAACTCTATGGAGTTGTAATGCTAAATATTGGTTATTCTATGCATCAACATCCTAGGAATGTGTATGGGAACATTTTCATCTTCTTCCAATCTACTAAATGTTGCTTTTGTCTCTTCTTTCTGGAGGAGGAATGGAATGATCCATTTTGTTCTTCACTGGGCCAAATTGTGGATCGTTCACTATGATCAAGTAGCATCTTCTTGGAAGTTGGCACCACTTTGTAGGTAGAAAAGATATGTGAGAGAGTACAACATACTCATTCTGATAGAGGGACCTCATTCTTCTTCTATCATTTGGATCCCCATCAACATTCTCAACTGCTTCAATGATATTTTCAACCCATTTAAGCTTCTGATTTGGAATAGGAGCTGGATATGGATCTAGATCATCTTGAGGTACAATCTCAATATCAAGATCATGTCGATCTTGCTCCTCATCTTCTAAAACTGAAATATTAGAAAATATATCATTATCTGCAAATGGACATGAAAGAGAGCTTTTACCTTCCCTTTCGAATGGTTGCTGAGATTGTTCTGGAGCCAAGTATGGAAGAAAGCGTGAGAATTCATATGTCTTTGAGGAATGGTTTGCAATACCCTTCACTATAATATTCCTAGTTGAGATATTTTATATCTCGATTGAGTCAGGGCCAAATACAACTTTCTTTGGTGAGCCATCATGTATCATCTGATAAATATATAACAAATTTTCCGCAAGAGAGGGAACATAGAGCACATTATTGAACTATCCATGCTGGATTTTAATAGAACCTCTCCCAATAGCTAGGATCTATGAATTATCCCCCATATGAATGCTAGTTCCTCTTGAGAGATCCAGAGTAGTGAAGGATTCCTTAGAGGAAACCATGTGGTTGGATGCTCATGAATCAAGCACATATGCATTTGGCTGAGTGAAGCCTGCTTTCAAAGCATGTCACCTATCATATTATTTAGTATTCTCTCCATCTTCATACATCTCTACACCTTGTGGGCGAAACATTGTTATGTTCAAGGAGTGTTTTCAACTGGTCAATGGTATTCTTCATGCACTGGCTCTTTGTATGAAATCCTTTCATAGAATAGGAACACTTAGTCTTCTCGAATTTCTTATTTTTCTTGGAACCTGAGTGTCCACCGGAAGATTGTTGATTTTCCTTTGGATTCAAATCAATGTTTTTGGTATCCTTCCCATTGTGCTTCCCCCTTGCTTGCGCATTGTTTGAGTCTCCAACTAAGTGTGCTTGATTCTTGGAGGTTTGAAGCACTCCCATTTGAACCAATTTATCTTGCTCTTATATTAAGGACTCATTAAAAGAATCTAGAGAAGGCATATTCCAATAAGGGATGGAAGCTCTTCCAGAATGGAATGTAGAGACAAAGACCGAGTATTCTGAACCAATCTTGCTCAGTACTGATAAAACCAGCTTCTCATCTTTCCTTTGTATTCTGCATTGTAGTAATAGTGCTTTGTACTTTGTAAAGAATTGTTGAATAGTATTGAAACTACTGGGCTGTAGTGCAATGAGCTCATTCTCTAGAATATTCCCTCAAAGCTCATATTGTTTTCCAAACAAAGATTCAATATTTTCCCAAGCTTCCTTCAAAGGCCTTAGTCCATCAAGATGGAACAAAATAGCCTGGGATATGTGAGTGCACCTGAAGCCGAAGGCTTCATCAAGCCGATTAAAAAATTGTTCTTCTCAACATACTATTGGGGCTCAATTTGTCTGTCCATTGTCATCGTAAAAATGCCTATCTTGCACAAGGATACCTGCATATCTTCCCTCCAATCAGGTTAACTGGAGGGTGTAAGGATTCAGGGTACGAGAGATGAAAAATTCTCCATCTTTCTATATGTTGATCAATTAATTCCTCAAGAAGCCATAGATACCTTCAAATAACACAGTAAAACCAATTCAATTCATAATCATATGTCAGTATAAGCCTTTCCACCTCAACATTTGCACTTTATTAGAGTCTGTCACACCTGCAGATACTTATCTGTATTAATCCAGAGTTAGCAAGGCAAATATTACAGGATTTATGTGGAAACTCAGTTGATTCTGGTGCACAATGGAGATTAGTAAAGACATGCTGCTACCCTGAACAAGGCTCTAATACCATATTAAATTTGTGAACCATTGATCTACAAGAAAATATTAAAGTTGTAGGAAAGGAATTATGTAGTAGAATAATCAAATAGAATGTACACTGAACATGAAATACATGCCACCAATTTCAGATAAATCAGCCAAGAATTGCTCAGGTAATCACAACATTAATCTTCATCAATTAATAAATAATACAATGATTATACAATACATAGAATTCGAATCATGGGGATAGGATTTGAACCTACTAGCTCAAGTTGACTAAATAGCTAAACTAGTGTGTCTAAATCACTGCTGGAGCTCACTAGTATAACTACGAATGTCTAAATCAGTATAAAATTAGTTAAATGATGAGGTAGGTGAGAAAAAGGTGCTACTCTTCCTACATGCATGCAAAACTGGAGGTTAGCTTGGCATAAATTCTTACCTACCACAACCAACTGATAGAGGTTGCTGGTGGCACTCAGAATGGGTCCCTATAATGTAGGGATTTTTCCAAGAGGCACATAAACTCATGCATGCACATGCAGTAAGTGGAAGATGGCCTCTAGGTGTGTCCCCCACACTCTAGTATAGTAATAATAACTAGCTAAGTTAGGATAAATGACAAAGGAGGTTTAATCAATCCTAACAATCTTTACCATGGATTTCAGGGAGTCAGGTGATGAAATCCATTGACACATTTTTCCATTTCTGCTTTGGAATAGGAATAGGTTGTAGGAGTCCTACTGTATGTTGAGGTTCTAATTTGTTTTGTTGACATGATGCACATTCTCTAACATACTCCATTACTTATTTCTTTTGTCCCTCCCAAGGTAATATTTCCCTCACCTTCCTGTATGTATTCGCAAATCCCAGATGTCTAGCTATGCGCACGTCATGGGAAACCTCTAGGATCTTCTTCTTTAGTGATGATTTTAGAACTAGAAATATTCTATCCTTATGATAGATGATATCATTAAGGATATTGAAAGAATCATCATGATTTATTCCATTAAACAAATCACAAGAAAACTAATTATTTTCATACTCAACTTGTAAATGTGTTTTCCAATCATCATGAAACTTCATCAAAGCAAGTATTGGTTTTCTAGAGAGGGCATCGACTAAAACATTCATCTTACCCTTCTTGTACTCAATGTAAAATTCAAATTCTTGGATGTTACTCACCCATTTATGTTTCCTATAATTCAACTCCTTTTGTGAAAGGAAGTGTCTCAATCTATTGTGATCAGTTTTGATGATGAACTTACTTCCCACAAGATACTGTGTAAAATTTACTAGCACATGTAGGATGTATATCATCTCTTTTTCATAAACTGAATATAGCCTCTTAGAAGGATTAAAACTTCAAATTTAATATTCTATGGGATGCTTATTTTTCATCAGTATAACACCAATCTCATTTCCTGAGGCATCGCATTCAAGACAAAGGGTTGAGAACAACCAGGAAGTGGAAGAATAGGACTACTCATTACCTCCTTCATTATTTTGAATTCCTTCTCTGCTTCTTCTGACCAAATAAAATCTCCTTTCTTTGTGGATCTATCAATGGAGATGAAATTTTGGAGAACCCTATTACAAAATTTTGGTAGTAAGTGCACAATCCAAAGAATCCCCTCAACTTAGTGAGATTCTTATGACTTGGCCAATCTAATATATAAATAATCTTTTCCATGTGCTCCTTCACTCCTTGTCCGATCACATAATCGAGATAAAGGATCTCATTCATTCCAAACTCACATTTAGACAACTTAGCAAAGAAGGATTCATCTACCAAAATTGTTAGTACAACATCCAGATGGTGCAAATGCTCCTCCCAAGTCCTACTATAGATCGAAATATCATAAACAAAACAAGAACAAACTTATAAATATTTTTGTTTAACACCCTATTCATGCATGACTGGAATGTTGCGAGTGCATTAGTTAATTAGTGGTTAATCCAAAGGGCATGATCATGAATTCGAAGTGCCCATAGCGACATCGAAAATATGTTTTATGAATATATTCTTCTTTTATCCTGATTTGATGGTATCCAGAATGAAGGTCAATGTTGGAAAAATACTTAGCTCCATGTAACTCATAAATCCTTGGGATTAGATATCGATTATTTATTATATTTTTGTTGAGATCTTAGTAATCTATACAAATGCGCATGGTCCCATATTTTTCTTCACCAGTACTACAAAGGAGGCAAAAGGGATTGAACTTGGTCTTATGAATACCAATTCAAGGAGTTATTTTATAGTTCTTTAAATATCATCCTTGAAAATTTTTGGATGTTTGTAAGGATGCACTTGGATAGGGGATGTACCTCTCTCCAACTCTATTCTATGCTCCACTCCTTTATTAGGTTTCCTCCCATGTGGAAGGTATCCAAACACCCCCTTATGCTTTCGAAGCAACTCCTGAATATCCTCCGGATATTGTGTTACCTCTAAACAAATGCCTTTGGTAGAGAGAAAGCACTCAACAACCCATTCAATGTCTCCATTTATCAATAATGACCTCATACTATGCATAGTGATAACTTGTTTTGGGTAGGTGTTGACTCCCCTCAACACTACCGAATTCCAACCTACACCTTGAAACCTCATCTTAGGGACTTGGTAATATATGGTGTTCTTACCAATAGAATACAACCATTGTACTCCCAAAACCATATTATTATCAACAACACTTACGACATAAAATCCATCAGTAACAGTGTAATATCCTATGGTGACTTGTAGTTTAGGAATCCATTTAGATCACTCCATAGAATGATTTCCTAGAATTGTGACTGTGAAGCCTTCAAATTTCTTAGTAGGAAGCTTCCTCCTTTCAACCAAACCGGAATCAATGAAATTATGGGTTTTTTCTCCATTCACTAACACATTCATTGCTTTCCTTTGCATCACTCCCTTGAGTATGAGAGTGTAGAAGCAAGGCACTCCCGATAACACAACAATATTGTTCTCCTATGAAGGAGGTTGTCCATCAACACTCTCATAGGCCCCTTCTGCATCAATGTGAGGTCCTTATTATTTATCCTCAACTTCGCTCTCTGAAAAATCCTCTATGTAGTTTCCTTTCCCTTAGCACACTTGTGTCCAAGAACCCAAGGTTCTTAGAAGGTGAAGCAAAAATTTATCCTTCTCAATTCATCGATATTGTTGGAGAGATAATCTACCTTAGTAACTTAATGATCTACCTAGGAGACATAATCATTTTCCTTATGCTTATGTTCTATGGTCTAAATTAGGTTATACTGATGAATACTGGTCAAATAGGTGATTTTCTCTCATTAATTGCAGTTGAGGTGCTCTATTTTAATCATCATGACATTTTAGACTGTTCATTAATTGTAAACCACTTCCCTCTTTGACTAGGGGTGCTAGTGTATGTGAATGTGGATTTTTGTGGAATCATTGGCATTTATTTCCCTCTTAGAGATTCCTCCACTCACCCATGCAATCTCCCATGCTTTCCTTCCCTCATTTATTACCAAGGAATGCTTCCTACATGTTCACACATTTTCACACATGGATTCGTGACTGTTTGGTTAGGTTTGGTAGCCTATTGGTCAACCTAGGGGGTTTTAGGGTTCAAATCCTATTCTGACACTTGTATGCATTCACATGGCCTCCAAGGGCTCACATCTTATCCAATTTACTATAAATATGTATCATACACATCCACAAGATGTTCTGTAATATAATGGTTATATATTAGCACCTTTCATGTGTGCTATTTCAGTCTCTTTGTTGTTCTCTTTCATATTTTTTCAAACACTTTGATGGGGAATATTGTTCTATCTCCTAGATATAATTGAGAAGAAATTATAACATGGTATCAAAGCTAGTTGGATCTGCAAAAAAATCTAGTGAGGTTTGAGTTGTTGTTTAGGGCATATTTCTAGAAAATCTGAGTGTTTTTCATTGTAGGTTCCTACAAAAACTTCATGGATTTAAAAGCTGTTCCTATCCTTTCTCCATTCAACTATTCCAAGTGGAATCTAAATATGTGTGCATATCTCAAGAGGCAATGTCTCTATGATGTGTCCATTGGTGTTGTGAGACAACTAGAGTCATGTCAAGAGGAGTGTGATTGGCTTAATGACAAGGTTAGAGCCTATGGAACTATGTGTCTCGCTATACCTCCTACCAAGCACTATCTCCTTGATTCTGCTAAGTAACCATTCGAGCTATTGGCATGCAGAAAGAATATGTAAGCTATATGGAGAGAAATCAAATGAGAACCTCCTTATGCCATTCCACCTTCTTGGAGCTGATTACAACCTTATTTTGAAGTTGATGCTTCAAGAGCCTTATGAATTTCTTGGGTTCACCTATTCTCAAGCACTTCAAGTCTCTTTTGGGTATGGCATCCTGTTTGGTTTGAGGTTCAAGTCTGAAGAGAACCATTCTCTCTCCTATCAGTGCATTTCAGTTGTTCTAAATGGTCCGAGGATTCATCATGCATCTATTCTTGAGTTGGTTGAGCAAATTCCACTTCTTCCCAAGAAGAATATTATTCTATACATACTCATTTAGTTTGGAGTGTATACAATTTTTTTTTTCTCTATCATATCCATTCTTGAGGGGAGGTTTTGTCCCATGAGGTTTTCCTCCTTACCGTGGTTACATGGATCAATAAAATTTTGTTGTAAAAGGTGACTTGTACCTTAGTTTCCAAGGCCTTAATAAATCATGTTGAATAAGTTGTACTAATTTAGGGTTAAGGGGGGGTGTTGGAGAAATAATCTACCTTAGTACCTTAATGATATACCTAGGAGACGTAATCATTTACCTTGTGCTTATGTTCTTGTTGAGGCCTGGAAAATCGTAGGTAACAACAGTAGGAGAATCCCCAATAAACATTCCCAACTAGCTCATTATTGTTTGGTATGGGGAATCCGTCCGATTTATGGTTCGACTACCATAGATCAAGTAACGGTTAAAGTGTTTTACCGGATACGGCTCGGTCCACCGTACGTTTATTGTTTTACCTTTTTATCTTTATATATGATGCGCAGGTGCCTAACTAAATGCGGGCGATAGAGATAATGAGGAGGGTCATAATGTGATGCGCAGGTTCTTACCTCTCGTCTTACCTCTCTCGTTCCTAAATCACAAATAAAGAAAAACTAACTAAGACTAATTAATCTATCCCTAGGGAGCAATACTGTAATTAATGGTGAGTAATATATTATATAACATGCATTAAGAAATTTACAGATAACTGTTAACATTTCAGAACAAATGAATATCAACAGAAAGATGAACAAAGATATAGCTCATTGTTAATTTTAAACATTCATTACTCAACTATGATTGTGGAAATTTCATAGAAATAAACAATAGCACATTCACAACATGAAGGAATTCATAAGTTAGAACGATCTCACAGTTCATGGAAACAAGCTAAAATTGAAACAATTCATATCCAACCAGCCCATGGAAAACATTTGAAACTCCATAGTGCTTTCTCCAACTGAAAAGTATAAATCTTTATTATAATATCTATTATTTCTCCTTACAATAATCTTGCCCAAAGATGGTATGAAAAAAGGTCCCTTACTATCTAAAACCCTCCTATATTTATACAAAAAGCAAAAAACACTTGGGATGCCCCTTATTGCCTCTTGAGCTTCTCCAACCTTTCCTTTCCAAAAAAAATTGTCCTTTTGCTTATGAACAAAAAATATAAGTATAATATATTACATTCTTTATCAATATTCCAAAAACATTTCACTAGGAAGGCCCAGCATGCTCATTCATGAACCTTTTCCATGCATTAGCATCTGCTACTATGCTTTCAAACCTAGAGGGCTCAAGGAATTGAATGCTAATCTCATGCTTGACAGCTTGTGTTTTTACACCTTCTATTCTAGCTAGAATCAGGCACATCTAGTCCTCCAATAAGTGTATGCTTACAGCTGCATGTGCTACTTCATTTTTTAATATCCTTACATCCAAATACTTGACTTGCTAGATTGCTTGTTCATCCTCACTATAACTATCCTGTAAATGTTTTAAAAACATTTCATGTTCAGGTAGAACCTCCAATATCTTCATAGCAAAAGTCTGACATCGATTATAGGTTAAGAGTACTCTCCTGCATAATTCAGCACAAGCAGTCTTTGTCTTCTTTACTGTCTTTTTAAATTCTTCTACGGTATTACTGGCGAATTCAATCAACTCATATTCTTTCTTCAATGTCTGTTGATCTTTGACGGATAGGTCTGTGGGAGACTCTTTATTGGTTTCTACCCAAACTATTCTTCCCTTTAGAATTTCCAGTATATCCTGAGTCCTATCCAGAAAATATGAAGTGGTACTTACAATTTCTTCTAGCCTGGTGTCTATTTTCTCAACTTTACATCTTTCCTCTTCTATTTGTAGTTGTATCTAATGAATGTTTTTCCTAAGCATCAGAGCATGATTCTTTAAGTGTCAGATGTCAGCCTTTTTCTCCATAGCACTCTTTAGTGATGCTGTCAATGAATTCTTTTGCTCTTCTAAAGCTTCTATCTATGCTTGATATAGCTTCTCCTTCTCTTTCGCAGTAGCCTTCTTTGTTCCCAGCTCAGTAACTTTACTTTCCAACTTGTTCTTTTCCCAATTTATTTTTCCAAATGATAGCTGAAGATGATATTTCTCAGTCTTTAAACTTTGATACTCCTACTGTAACTTTTTTAACTCTGCCAAGGTAGCTTGAGAATTCTTCTCTATATTTTTTGCAGATATTCCTAGAGCATCCTTATCTGCTTGTAGAGTCTAGAATTCTATCTTCAAAACCTTGACTTCACCTATCATCTCTTCATATTTTATTTTTAGATTCTGACTTTCGTCCCTTTGTTTCTTCAAGGTTTCCTTCAGCTGAGATACTTTCTTCCGTGACTGCTCTAGATCAGTCATTATCCTGTCCACGTTGTCTTCATTCACTAGGGTTAAAGCTACCCTAGCCCTTGCCATTAACCATGGATCCTTATGAGTACCATGTACTACTATCTTGTCCATCACCATCCTCTCTGGTTTTCCTCCAGTATCTACCTTTTTCTCGGTTCTCTTAACAATTCTCTTCTTTTCTTTATCATAGAATATAGTATTAAAATTAGGTATTTATTCCCCTTCGGTAGGCATGAAAGGAATCAAATCAATTTCATAAGTTGAACCTTCTCCTAACACACTACTAGAAGGAACAACAGGATCTAATGGATCAAGATCATACTATCCTTTTCCTTGACCTATAGAATCTTGTCCTTCTTGTACATCAGCTTGCTCTGTGGGATGCTTTTCCTTTTGGAGTTCTTTTAACCTGAAGCCCTTACTTTCTGCCTGTTTCTTATTTATCTCAAATTCCTCTTTTCTTTTCTTTTCTTCTTCCTCCTTCTTAGTTGCTTCTTCAGAGGCTCATTTCTTTTCTTCTTCTTCAATCTTCAACCAATTCTCTGCTTCTTGTACCAATCAGCTAGATCTTCTTCTCTTTTCTTAGCCTCTTCCTCTTCTAGCTTCTTAGCTTTCTCTATAGCCTTTCCCTTTCCACCCACAGTTGCTATCATTTGTTTGAACCTTTTCTTAAGGGTTGTCATGTTCTTTGCATTGTAGAAAGTCTCCTCATCTTTGTCCCAAAAGTTTGTGTATTCAAAATGTACTCCAACTTCCTTGCAATAATCAACTACTCTGTTTTTGGAATCATTTCTATGAATGTTCATTTCACTAAAGTGAAAGTGTTCCAATTCCTCGACAAATTCTACCGTAGTCTTCACCCTTGAAAATTTGTAACTCCCATTGAAAAAAGGCACTACAGGATATACTGCCTTTTTCTGTTCAAACAGGAAATTCCCTACTCCATCAATATATACATATCTAACAACTTCTTTATGGAGTACATAATCAGTAGCATATCTCGGGAGCAGAGAAGGGGCTCTCGATCCACCATACATCCTTAAATATAAACCATCCTCTATTAGATAATAACTCCCAAAATATTGCATAACCTTGAAGGCTTAACATGATAAATAACGGGTATCCATCCAAACTTGAAACTTTTCCCATTGGCTCTCCCGAAGATTTTGTTCAGCATTAAAATGATGAATCTATATGGGGCACAGAGAGTTGATGTCTCCTATTCCCCAGAAGGTCTGGTCCTGAAGTTTTTCCTTGGGATCATCATCTTCTTCACTGTCTCTACCAAGTCTAGACCTAACTCCTTTAGCCAATCTTAAGTTATATGAGTCTGTGGTGATGGTAGATGATATGCCATGGACACATAAGTGGGTTGTATGCAGCATAGCCTTGTTTCTCAGTATTTTATAGAATCATCCTCATCACATATGATCTGGGAAGGATCCAACCTATCACTTTAGAGCATGGAAAAAGCTCAAGCCTGGTAGCCACTTTCATTAGGGATGACCTCTCAATATTCGTGTATATGTACATGTATTTAAAACCAGCATCAAGCACACTTTGGCTTGAAATTATTCTATACACTTCTCTCCACTTGTATTTTGGTTCAACCCTAGTAGTCACTTTAGTGTCTTCATAAATGAATTCTACCTTGGTTATCACTTCTACTTCAGGTTCCTCTTCAACCACCTGGGCTTTCTTCTTCATTCCCTTTGTCATATTACTGTAATGTAAATCAACCTATAACAATCATGTAGCATGTTTTAGTCTAACTAACTCTAGCAGTTGATATAGAAATAAACAAGAAAACATAGAGACTTATTCACCTCTTCGATATGGATGCTGGTAGATTGATGCCAAAAAATATAGTCTTTATGAATGACAGATTTAATGAGAAAAAACCTAGAAAATGTTTCCTCAACCTGCTTGAAACCAATGCTATCTCAGAAACCTAATCTGGGATTCTTCTTCATCTCATACAGGAATTTTGACTCGCATCAAACTTATCCCACCGCTGAATCTCAACAAAAATACCAAACTCAAACAGTCTCATCAAACTTCCTAAAAAGCCACCACGAAAACCATCTTCAAAATAGAAACCTTAATCGACTGAATGCCCTCCTGAGTCCCACAAGAAATTATGGATGTAGGGAAGATGACTTCCTAACCTTAGGGCGACCATAAAACAATCAAGAATAGGGTGGTGCAGATGGCGAAACACCTGTTTGCACCATCCCCTAAAACCTCGCGAGAGAAATGTAGGCGCACTCATAGCGCTCAGCGGCTGACGCACCATCCCCTAAAACCTCGCGAGAGAAATGCAAGTGCACTCATAGAGCTCAACGGATGACAGACCAGACCTTCCCACCAAATAAAACTTCGAGCAACGAGCTGAGCCCTTACTAAATATTCACAAGAAAATCATAAGGAAGCAAAACCCTAACCCTCATGTGGAAAACTTGGCCCAATCCACTTAATGGTTCAAAAATTAACCACAAACACCCAAAGAAACAAGATCACAGGTAAACCTACCTGGAAATGGCGATGTGGGTGATCTGGATGAGGCAAAGCCTTCCACAGGTGCAGAGGAGGACAAATCGGATCCCGACAGTTGCGCACACACCACTTCTCTTAAAGGCTTCTATGGGAAAATGACAAATCATATGGCATGATATAACATATATATATACCTGTGACCGAGCAGGAATCCATCGGCGAGCAAACATTAAAATCATCAGAAACATAGTCTTGAGGACGCCCGCAATATCAGGTGTGAAAAGAACTACAGACTTGGCATCACATAGTCAAATAACCTTGGAAGTCAGAGATACAATCAACTATTCTCGGGAAGCACTAGCTGATAGCCTTCTGCAACGTCGGCTACAGAAAGATTTACCATCCCGGTAATCACTTTTGTAAATGGGTATTGGCTATTGGCAAAGTTAGACCCTTCGGAATCGACAAAGAGAAGGTAAGGCATTCGAATCATTTTAGGACTAACCTTCTGAAATGTCCGGTGGGATAAACACTAAAAATATGGTTCGTTTCTATCAACCAACCCAACCGAAAAAATATATTATAATATCGGATATCGGAAATGGAAAGGTGAAAGAACACCTGGTTCATCGGATTCGTCTAGCACTATAGAGTCGGAGCCTCGGCAAACAAGGTTTGAGAGGATGAAGAGACTTACTCTGATGTATCGATGAAGGGTTCCGAAGTCTTCCAATAGACCACTCGACAAGCTAGATGACTCTACTTCCACAAAGTCGGAAGGCTAGTCCACTATGCTTCCGATATCAGAAGGATAGTTGACTAGTCATTCGATATAGAAAAGTAAAAAGACCAAGTTTTTAAGAGAATTTTATGAACTCAGGGAAAAATTTGGCAATAATAAAATACTCCTAGGCCAGTTTGAAACTCAAACAAACAAAAGGGGGGACCCTATAAATAAAATTTTATAGGGGAATTGTTGCAGTTGCAACAATTAGCGACTACCCGGTGAACACAGATCTCTGAACAAATTTTCCTTTGATAAAACAGACTGCTCTGATGGTACCACTTTACTAGATTTTTTCAAGATATCTGAATTCCTAAATGCAAGATCTATGCACTTTAACCATTGATAATAGTCCAAGTTTAAGAAGGGGAACTAAGATTTCAAAGTCTAGATAAATCTTCTAAGGCCGAGAATATGAGTTTTATTTTACCTTTGCCTTTGAGTGGCTTCCAACTTAAAACCACAGGATCGTAACATATGGTAAACAGATGTATCTGTTTGTTCCTCATTCCCATGCCAATTTGCACTTTTTATGCTATGCTTCTGGGCTTTTGTCCTTTTGATTCCTCACGATTTCTTTCTTTCTGAATTTTAATTCAAGATCCTCTATCCATAGTGTCCTTTTGTGTGAGAGATATTTTAATTTCAACTCACGGACGGAGAATAAATTTGGCAATATCATTCACACTGATGTGGTTCAGTACGTGTTTTGATACATATTGATTTTTAGGATATTTTGACTCTCATTAACCTTTTGGCTTTCAATTCATGGCATGAGATTATTTAAATATAATACACTGTTTACCTGGCTTCCTTTCCATGGGTCTATTGTTGTTACCCCCTAGGACAACTTTTAATGTGAGATGAATGGAGCCTCAAAATAGTACTCTGGACTTTTCTATCCTGATTTATTTCAGAAGGATTAAGCAGGACTTCAATGTGTTCATAACCATTTAGAAAATATGCTAATCTTAAAGATTTTTTTTCAAACATTATATGAATCAATAGTAGGCAGTCTTGTAGTCAAAGATTTTAGTTAATCTAGAATTCTGATGAACTCCATACAACCAAAAGTCGTGTTGTTTTATTGAACCATAAGAAAAACAAAACTTTACAATCAATCAAACTCTAAGCAAATAAAGCAAGCAACTAAAAATACTCTATAGTAAGAAACAAACCAAACGTTTATTTATGTACAAGAAAACAAAATCAAAATGATCAAGAAAAATAATGCTTGAGAACTAAACCATTTACTGGTAAGTTCTCCTCCCACCCCTGTAAGTTCTACAACTTGTAACTTGAGGGGCCTAGCTTTGCTGCAATTTTAAAAGGGCCTACCCATAACTGCCTAAACTTAGTGTGTTTTCCCTTCTCATCGTGTGGGTGATCCCACTTAAGAACTAGATCTCCTACTTCGAACTCTTTGTTCCCATCTTTGTGCTTGTCAAACCAATGCTTCACCATTTCTTGTTGATGCTTAAACCTTTCCCAGGATTTGGACCTAGACTCCTCTGACTTTAACAGATTATAGATTCGGATTTGTAGAATTTCATTATCATTACCCCTAGAGTCTTGGGCTATTATGGAAGATGGAAATAGAATATTAGGAGGGAGGACAACTTCTTTTCCATAAATGAGAGTGTATGGTGGCACACCTAAGAAATTCTTGGGTGTGACTCTATCAGCCCATAGAGCATTAGGTAAAGTTAAATTCCAACTCCTTTGATTTTCTATCACTATTTTCTTTAGAATTCTAATCAGATTTTTGTTTGTGGATTTCGCCAAACCATTTCCTTGTGGGTAATAGTTTGTAGAACAATGCAAATTAATTCCTCTTTCATTAGAAAATGCAGTTAATATAATAGAAGAAAAATAAGAAGTATTATAAAAAACTAGGGAAATTGGAACCCCAAACCTGGTCATAATATGGTTTTGCAAGAAATCCATAACTGCATTTTCATTTACTTTCTATAGCAGTATGGCCTCTACCCATCTGGTAAAGTAATCAGTTGCTGTCAGAATATACTTGTGCTGCAAGGAGGAATTTGGGTTTATTTCTCTGATAATGTCGATTCCCCATTGTTCAAACGGTTCTGAGATAATTACTGGTTTCAATGGTCCTGCTGCTTTAGATTTTCTTCCACCGCTTCTCTGGCACATATCACACTTTATAGCATGGGCATGAGAATCTTTAAACAATGTTGGCCAATAATATCCAGCTCAAAGAATCTTATGTGCTGTTGTGTCTCCAGAAAAGTGACCTCCATCAAGTCCATCATGCAATTTTGCTACGACCTTGTTTGTGTCTTCTTGTTCCAAGCATATGAGAAAGACTCCATCGTAGTTATTTCTGAATAGGACTCCATCAATGATCTGATATAAAGCTTATTTCAGATGTAATTCTCTTCTTTGCTTGGGACTCCAATGCTTCAGAAAATACTTCTCTTGGAGATAATGGACTAGATCCCGATACCAGGAGTCTTGAGCTGAAAAAAGAGGACATACATCCACCATGTGTAGTTCAGCTTCATTATCCCAGCTGCTATATTCATTATTTTGACCTTCAGTCATTAGTTTACAAAGTCCTTGTCCCTTAAATATGGTTGCTGGTTTGAGTTCAAGATCATATTCTTGCAAAGCAGTCACCCGGTTACCTCTTTTCTCTCCCAATTATTTCTGTACAAAAATGGATCGTACTGTTGGGTGTGGGACTATAACTTTGGTGCAATTCTTAAGTATGTATGGCCTGAATTGCTTTACTACCTTAAAAACTGCATAAGCTTGTTTATCAACCACGGGATAATTCAATTTAGCCCCTTGTAGACCAGTGCTCATAAATGATATGGAGTACTCATCTCCCCCATCTTCTTTCTGTCTAAGCACAGCTGCTAATGAATCATCAGACAAAAAAGTGTATAGAATAAAATCCTTTTCAAAATTTGGACTTTTGAGGGATGGTGCATGAGCAATAGATGTTTTTATCTTGCTGAATGCATTCTTATCCAAATCAGTCCATTTGAACTGCACACTCTGTTTAACCATTTGCTGCAAAGGTTTGACGGTTTGAGCAAAGTCTGGTATAAACCTTCGCACAAAGTTGATTGTCCCCATAAAAGATTGCATACTCTTTTTATTATGGGGTAAAGGGATATGTTCTATTGCTCTAATCCTCTCCGGGTCTATGGAGATCCCTTTCTTAGAAATGACATGACCCAGTAGCTTTCCTTCAATGACTGCAAACACACATTTCTTGGGATTTAATGAAATGCCTTATTTTCGGCAACGCTCGAAAATCTATTTCAGATGAAATGTATGCTCTTCTCTCTTTTTTGAAAAGATTGTAACATCATCTAGATAAACCACAACACTATGACCAATCAGACCACGAAAATCTATATCCATGGCCCTCTGGAATGTAGCTACAGCATTGATAAGTCCAAAGGGCATCCTCCTATATGCAAAAGTTCCCCACTTGGTTCTGAAATTTGTCTTGAGCCTGTCTTCTTCTGCTACTAATACTTGATTGTAACTGGAGAATCCATCCAGTAGAGAGAACAGTTCGGAACCTGAGACCATCTGTAGTATTTGTTCCATGGGTGGGACAGGATAATTATCTTTATTTGATGCACGATTAATATTTCTGAAATCTACGCAAAGTTTGATCTCACCAAACTTTTTCTTCACTGGTACCAAATTAGAGACCCATTCTGAATGTATGAATTTAAATATGATTTTAGCATCTAGCAGTTATTTCACTTCGCTTTGAATTAGTGGATCAAGCTTTGGATGCATTTTTTGCAGGGGCTGCTGATAAGTTTTGACTCCAACCTTAATTAGAAACACATGTTGTATAATTTTAGTGTCATACGTCTTTAGGTCTTCTTAAGTCCAAGCAAATACATCTTTAAACTGTCTAAATAAGCTGATGAACTTACTCCTTTTACCGAGAGAACAACACTTCTCCAAATTTACATATTTGGGTTCAGCTTCAATCCCTAAATTTATCAGCTTGAATTTTAAAGACAAGCTATGAGTCTTGACATTTGCTAGCTTTTCGAACTTGTTATGTAAATCAAACATTTGTTCCAAGGTCCTAACTCCTTTTGGAATAAAGTTCCCGAACTTTAATTCTGCTTGATGTTCTTCATCATCTATTATTATGCCTTTGAAAGTATCATCATTCGTCAAACACTCCAAGATTTGCTGATCATTGTTAAAAACCCTTATATTTGTGGTGTTATCTGGAACTGAAGGCCTGAAAAGTAATTCAATAGAGCATCTATTATTTGAAGGTACTAATCTTGCAGCTGAGGTAGCTAGTAACTCAGTTGCTGCATTCTTTAATCTAGGAATTGATACAATATTGAATGCATGAAAATTTATCAGCAAATCCCATAAGCTTTCAGATGTGGTGAAATGCAGTGTATTTTGTTCTGAATTTGCTTAACAATGATTTCAGAATCTCCATATACTTTCATATTTTTTACTTTCAATTCTATTGCTTTTTTAAGTCCTTGAACTAGTGCTTCGTATTCAGCTGTGTTATTTGTGCATTCGAAATGTAACCTACATGAAAACAAATGTTTATTTTTTTCTGGATCAATCAGGACACAGCCAGTCCCTGATCCTTCCAATGTTTTAGAACCATTGAAATAAAGAATCCAAAAACTTTCTACTTCTACTGAATTTGAATTACGAACTACATCTGAAACTAAATCTACTATGTTACAGTCAATCTCATCAGCCCATGAAAATCGAAGGAGATCGGGCTAGATATCAGGTATACTGCTCGCTTCTTCAACTTGGTAATTTCTCGGTTCCAGTTCAATGAAATAGTTTCCCAACATAGAGTTTATTGGTTCATTTTTCCCTTCTAATTGAGTCACATTATATTTCATTTGAGGCTCTCTTAACACTTTTATCTGATTTTGACATCCTTTAAAAGGCAACCAAAAATGTGACCAATCTGATGTGAAATATCCTTCTAACCTTGCTAACCAGTCTCGACTCAAAACCAAAACATAAGCATCTGGGATGTCTGCTACAACAATGTCTATGTACTGACACACCCTTTCATCTACGGATAAACAAATCAGAACATTTTCCATTTCTCCTATTAGTTTTACTGCTGTTCTGTCTAATTGAAGAACTTGTCCATTGGTTGGTTTAGTTTGACCATTGATTTGCTTGTAGACTGAAAGTGGCATAACATTGACCGATGCTCCTGATTCCACTAAACAACTATTCACATTATAGTTGAAAATTTCAAAGGTTAGGAGAAATGCTGGAGTTTTATACTTAGATTTCCCTCCTAAACTCGCCTCGCCAATCTCTTCCTCTGGTTGGTTGTCAATGGGAGGCTCGTCCTTTGGTGTCTCAAGTGCTTTTAAAAAATTCTCCTTTTGCTGAGGTAAATTGCACATTTCAAACAATGATACATTTGCTTTAGCCTTTTTAATGTCTTCCACAACATTATATCCCATCTCATGTTCCTTGAGATTCTTCTTGACATTGTCAGTTTTACTTTCAGTAGGATGTATAGGTGTATTGACTTTCTTTGGATCCTGACTTGAAATGAAAAATTCAGGTATTTTAATAGTAGAAGTGTTGTTATTTATCTTCTTCATGTTTTCTTGAAGTTTCTTAATCTTTGGAAGTATTGAATTATCTTCTTTTAACGGATTCTGACTTCTTGTTGTTACATTAGTTTCTGGTGTTTCTTCTTTGTCAGGGAGGTATTCATCTTCCATGTTAAACATAGAAACATAGTCCCATAAAACCAAGGTATCTTCCTCTTGTGTTTCTGTGGGTTCATGATCTTTCCCTTTCTCCTCCTCAGTTTTTGTCAGCTTGGAATCCAATAATTGGTTCATCACTAATGTCATAGAATTAATCCATTGTGGACAATTCTTCTCGGAATGAGGTTGTTGATGGAACGTGCAAAAATTATCCATTCCTACATCATTCAAATTCATTGCTAAAGGGCTATGTGGAGGAGGTTTAGGTTGATTGTCGTCTTCTCTTTTTTTAAAATAAGGCTTATATTGCTTGTGAGCCTCCTTTTCCTTTTCTAAATCAATCACCCGGTTCGATAACTTCTGCATCATCTTTACCATCCCATCTAAATCCTATGATCGTTCATCCTTAGGTTTAGTTAATAATAATGGATTTTTGTTTCCATAAGTTCTTTCATCTGTCTGCGTAGGATAGTGCTCTATGCTCTCCATTTCTGCCTCTACCTTCTCAGCTTCCTCATAGGTTTCTGCCAAGGTGGGTCTAACCGATATCTTGGCAAACATGGCTAGATTTGTACCGAGAGCTGAGGTATAGTACTCAATCAGGGCATGATCAGATGATTTGTCAGTTGCAGTAAAGTTGTTTAAGTAAGAAGCAAATCTTTGAGTGAAGTTATGTACTTTTTCTTTCTTTTCCTTCTTTAGAGCAATTAAACCTTTCATTAAAGATGCAAGAGTTTTTTGGATTTCGTATTTTCTTCTGAAAAATCTCTCAAAAATATTCCAATTCGTGATCGAATTTGCGGGTAAGGAAAAATACCATGAAGCTGATTTTCCTTTTAGGGTATGAGGAAACAATCTATAGACTACATCTTCTTGTTTTGCTGCTCGTAGCCCTTCCAAATCCAAATAGAAACTCTGCAAATGATCATCTGTGAGAATTCCTTCACTTGGTTCAAAATTGGGTAACATATTATCAAAATTCTAAAGCAAATCATGCAAGGGAGGTGTTAGGTTTAAAGGAGACCTAGCTCTCCAAGCAGGTTGTGGAGGTGGTTGATTTGCATTCACATTTTGCATGATTCTGAGTGGAGTATGCGGTGGGGATTGAACAGGAGTCTGAAAAGGTGAACAGTGAGGGGAATCTAGCCCCAATTGATCCAAAGGTTGGTCAACTTATTGTAAGGGTGTTTCTACCAATTCTTCAAGATATTCTATCGACACTGAGTCTTTCATTTAAGGGAGATCCTTCTTCTGATACTCTCTTCTAGGTAGAACAGAGATAATATGTAATCCTCCAATCTTTTTTGCATATGCCCCGGTAATTCTCCTTAAATCATCAACCACTTCGTTATCAATGGGATAAAGATACCTCGTTTCTTTTTCTTCAGGAGTGGGTTTGTGAAGCAAACTGTTTTCAGAATTGTCATCGGTGGAGTAATTTCAAGAAAGCAAGCTTCCTTGGCTAGCCATGCACTGGTGGCCCTCCTTCTAGCGTCAAAACTGTCGAGGCCTAGAAAATTATAGGTAAAAATAGTAGGGATTCTCCCCAATAAACATTCCCAAATAGCTCGTTATTGTTTGGTATGGGGAATCCGTCCGGTTTACGGTCTGGCTACTGTAGATCAAGTAACGGTTAAAGTGTTTTACCGGTTACAGCTTGGTCCACCATAGGATTACTTTTTTATCTTTATGTATGATGTGAAGGTGCCTAACTAAATGTAGGCGATAGAGATAACGAGGAGGGTCACAATGTGATGCGCAGGTTCTTACCTCTCGTCTTACCTCTCTTGCTCCTAAATCACAAATAAAGAAAAACTAACTAAGACTAATTAATCTATCCCTAGGGAGCAATACTGTAATTAATGGTGAGTAATATATTGTATAACATGCATTAAGAAATTTATAGATAGCTATTAACATTTCAGAACACATGAATATCAACAAAAAGATTAACAAAGAGATAGCTCATTGTTAATTTAAAACATTCAATACTCAACTATGATTGAGCAAATTTCACAGAAATAAACAAGAGCACATTCACAACATTAAGGAATTCATAAGTTAGAACGATCTGATAGTTCATGGAAACAAGCTGAAACTGAAATAATTCATATCCAACCAGCCCATGGAAAACATTTGAAACTCCACAGTGCTTTCTCCAGCCGAAAAGTATAACTCTTTGTTATAAGATGAATTAGTTCTCCTTAAAATAATCTTTCCCAAAGATGGTCTAAAAAAAGGTCCCTTACTATCTAAAACCCTCCTATACTTATACAAAAAGAAAAAAACTCTTGGGCTGCCCCTCATTGCCTCTTGAGCTTCCCCAACCTTTCCTTTACAAAAACAATTGTCCTTTTGCTTATGAACAAAAAAGATAAGTATAATATATTACATTCTTTAGCAATATTCCAAAAGAATTTCACTAGGAAGGCCCATCTTGCTCATTCATGAAATGTTTCCATGCATTAGCATTTGCTGCTATGATTTCAAACTTATATGGCTCAAGGAATCGAATGCTAATCTCATGCTTGATAGCTTTCATTTTTACACCTTCTATTCTAGCCGGAATTAGGTGCATCTGGTCCTCCAAAAGTGTATGCTTATAGCTGCATGTGCTACTTCATTTTTTAATATTTTTACATCCAAATCCTTGACCTGCTGGATTGCTTGTTCATCCTCACTGTACCTGTCCTGCAAATGTTTTAAAAACATTTCATGTTCAGGTAGCACCTCCAATCTCTTCACAGCAGAAGTCTGACATCGATTATAGGTTAAGAGTACTCTCTTGCATAATTCAGCACAAGCAATATTTGTCTTCTTTACTGTCTTTTTAAATTCTTCTACGGTATTAGTGGCGAATGCAATCAACTCATATTCTTGCTTCAATGTCTGCTGATCTTTGACGGGTAGGTCTACGAGAGACTCTTTATTGGTTTCTACCCAAACTATTCTTCCCTTTAGAATTTCCAGTATATTCTGAGTCCTATCCAGAACATATGAAGTGGTACTTACAATTTATTCTATCCTACTGTCTATTTGTTGGAATTTACATCTTTCCTCTTCTATCTGTAGTTGTATCTGATGAATATTTTTCCTAAGCATCAGAGCATGCTTCTTTAAGGGTTGGATGTCAGCCTTCTACTCCCATAACATTCTTTAGTGATGCTGTCAATGAATTCTTCTGCTCTTCTAAAGCTGCTATATGTGCTTGATATAGCTTCTCCTTATCTTCTGCAATATCCTTCTCTATTCCCAGCTTAGTAACTTTGCTTTCCAACCTATTCTTTTCCTCATTTAATTTTCCAAACGATAGCTGAAGATGATCTTTCTTAGTATTTAAACTCTGATACTCTAGCTATAACTTTTTCAATTTCACCAAGGTAGCTTAAGAATTCTTCTTTATATTTTCTGTAGATATTGCTAGAGCATCCTTATCTGCTTGCAGAGTCCAGCATTCTGTCTTCGAAACCTTGACTTCACCGATCATGTATTCATATTTTATTTTTAGATTCTAACTTTCATCCCTTTCTTTCTTCAAGGTTTCCTTCAGGTGAGCTACTTTCTTCCGTGACTGCTCCAGATCTGTCATTATCCTGTCCACGTTGTCTTCATTCACTAGGTTTAAAGATACCCCAGCCCTTGCCATTAACCATGGATCCTTATGAGTACCATGTACTACTATCTTGTCCGTCACCATCCTCCCTGATTTCCTCCAGTATCTACCTTTTTCTCAGTTCTCTTAACAATTCTCTTCTTTTCTTTGTCACAGAATATAGTATCAAATTAAGGTATTTTCTCCCCTTCGGTAGGCATGAAAGGAATCAAATCAAATTCAAAATTCGAACCTTCTCCTAACACACTGTCAGAAGGAACAAGAGGCTCCAATGGATCAAGATCGGACTGTCCTTGTCCTTGACCTGTAGAATCTTGTCCTTATTGTACATCAACTTGCTCTATGGGCTACTTTTCCTTTTGGGGTTCTTTTAACCTGAAGCCCTTACTTTCTTCTTTATCTCAACTTCCTCTTTTCTTTTATTTTCTTATTCCTCCTCCTTAGCTACTTCTTCAGAGGCTCATTTCTTTTCTTCTTCTTCAATCTTCAACAAATTCTCTGCTTCTTGTACCAATCAACTAGCATCTTCTTCTCTTTTCTTGGCATCTTCCTCTTCTAGCTTCTTAGATTTCTCTGTAGCCTTGCCCTTTCCACCCACAGTTGCTATCTTTTGTTTGAACCTTTTCCTAAGGGTTGTCATGTTCTTTGCCTTGCGGAAAGTCTCCTCGTCTTTGTCCCAAAAGTCTGTGTACTCAAAATATACTCTAGCTTCCTTGCAATAATCAGCTACTCTATTTTTGGAATCATTGCTATGAAATTTGATTTCACCGAAGTGAAAGTGTTCCAATTCTTCGACAAATTCTACTGCAGTATTCACCCTTGAAAATTTGTAACTCGCAACAAAAAAAGGCACTACAGGATATATTGCCTTTTTCTGTTCAAACAGGAAATTCCCCACTCCATCAATATATACCTGTCTAACAGCTTCTTTATGGAGTACATAATCAGTAGCATATCTCGAGAGCAGAGAAGGTGCTCTTGATCCACCATACATCCTTAAATATAAACCATCCTCTATTAGATAATAACTCCCAAATTCTTGCATAACCTTGAAGGCTTCTACTGACATGAAATTGAATTCTTCCAAGAAAATCAAAGTGTATAAAGGCATGATGAAATGCTCATAGATCTCCTTATAGTAGGCGTAGTATTTGTGAGCCCAAAATAACTTGTAAGAAACATATATTGGAGCTTGATCCTTATCCCAATGGCATTTTAGTGCAGGGAAAGACTGAGTGCATAGAATGCAGTCTATCAAAATAGAGCTCATGTAGAATTCAAACTTCTTTTGGGATACTCCTCCCAATGTTGCGCTAATGCAGGATGACGAGCTATTTGACACTATGCTTGCCCAGTTAAAAATAGTCCCCTGTGTAGCAACATGATAAATAATGGGTATCCATCCAAACTTGAAACTTTTCCCATAGCTCTCCTGAAGATTCTGTTCAACATTAAAATGATGAATCTATATGGGGCACGGAGAGTTGATGTCTCATATTCCCTAGAAGGTATGGTCCTAAAGTTTTTCCCTGGGATCATCATCTTCTTCACCGTCTCTACTAAGTCCAGACCTAACTCCTTTAGCCAACCTTCAGTTAGATAAGTCTGTGGTGATGGTAGATGATATGCCATGGACACATAAGTGGGGCTGTATGCAGCATAGCCTTGTTTCTTAGTATTTTCTAGAATCATCCGCATCACATTTTCCCTAGAAAAGATCCAACCTATCACTTTAGAGCATGGAAAAAGCTCAATCCTGGTAGCCACTTTCATTAGGGATGACCTCTCAATATTCGTGTATATGTACATGTCTTCAAAACTAGCATCATACATACTTTGGCTTGAAATCATTCTATACACTTCTCCCCACTTATATTCTGGTTCAACCCCAGTAGTCGCTTTAGTGTCTTCATAAATGAATTCTACCTTGGTTATCACTTCTACTTCAGGTTCCTCTTCAGCCACCTGGGATTTCTTCTTCTGTCTCTTTGGCATATTGTTGTAATGTAAATCAACCTGTAACAATCATGCAACATGTTTTAGTCTAACTAACTTTAGCAGTTGATATAGAAATACACAAGAAAACATACAGACTTATTCACCTCTTCGACATACATGCTGGTAGATTTATGCCAAAAAATACAGTCTTTATGAATGAGAGATTTAATGAGAAAAACCCTACAAAATGCTGCCTCCTAAACCTTCTTGAAACCACTACTATCTCAGAAACCTAATCTGGGAATCTTCTTCATCTCATATAGGCATTTTGAATAGCATCAAACTTATCCCACCGCTGAATCTCAACAAAACTCCCAAACTCAAACAACCTCATCGAACTTCCTAAAAACCCTCTGTGAAAACCATCTTCAAAAAAGAAACCTTAATCGACTGAATTCCCTCCTGAGTCCCACGGAAAATTATGACTGTAGGGAAGAGAACTTCCTAACCTCAGGCCAACCATAAAACAATCAAGAATAGGGTGGTGCAGACGATGAAACATATGTCTACACCATCCCCTAAAACCTCACGAGAGAAATGCAGGCACACTCATAGCGCTCAGCGGCTGACAGACCACACCTTCCCAACAAATAAAACTTCAAGCAATGAGTTGAGCCCTTACCAAATATTCACAAGAAAACTGTAAGGAAGCAAAACCATAACCCTCCTACGGAAAACTTGGCCCAATTCTCTTAACAGTTCAAAAATTAACCAAAAACACCCCAAGAAACAACGTCACTGGTAAACCTATCTGGAAATGGCGACGTGGGTGATCCGGATGAGGAAAAGCATTCCACAGGGGAAAAGGATATCCTGATAGCTACGTGCACACCACTTCCCCAAAAGGATTCTATGGGAAAATGACAAATCATATGGCTTGATATAACATATATATATACCTATGACTGGGCAAGAATCATCAAGCAAACATTAAAATCATCAGAAACATAGTCTTGAGGATGCCCGTAATATTGGGTGTGAAAAGAACTACAGACCTGACATCGCATAGTTAACCAACCTTGGAAGTCAGAGATATAATCAACTATTCTCGGAACCACTGGCTGATAGCCTTCCACAACATCGGTGATAGAAATCTTTACCATCTCGTTAATCGCTTTTGTAAACGGTTATTAGCTATTAATAGAGTTAGACCCTTTGTAATCGGCAAAGAGAAGTTAAGGCATTCAGATCATTTTAGGACTAGCCTTCTGAAACATTGGGTGGGATAAAAGCTACAAATCTGGTTCATTTCTATCAACCAACCCGACCGCGAAAAATCTTATAATATCAGATATCAGAAATGGAAAGGTGAAAGAACACCTGGTTCATCGGATACGTCTAGCACTATAGAGCCAGAACCTTGGAAAAAAAGGTCCAAGAGGATGAAGAGACTTACTCCGATGTATCAATGAAGGGTTTTGAAGTCTTTGGATAGACCACTCTGCAAGCTAGATGACTCTACTTCCGCAATGTCGGAAGGCTAGTCCACTATGCTTCTGATATCGGAAGGATAGTTGACTAGTCATTCGATACAGAAAAGTAAAAAGACCAAGTTTTTAAGAGAATTTTATGAACTCAAGGAAAACTTTGGCAATAAAAAAAATACTCCTAGGCTAGTTTGAAACAAGCAAACAAAAGGGGTGACCCTAAAAACAAAATTTTATAGGGTAATTGTTGCAGCTGCAATAGTTCTATGGTCTAACTTAGGTTATACTAATCAATACTGGTCAAATGGGTTATTCTAGCTCATTAATTGCAATTGAGGTGCTATAGTTTAATCATCCTGACATTTCATACTTTTCATTACTTGCAAACCACTTCCAGCTTTGACTAGGGGCGCTAGTGTGCATGAATGTGGATTTTTGTGGTCTCCTTGGAATTTATTTTCCTCCTAGAGATTCCTCCACTCGCCCATGCACTCTCCCATTCTTTATTTCTCTCATTTATGACCCAAGAATGATTCCAACATGTTCACACATGGATTCATGACTGTTTGGCTAGGTTTGGTAGCCTATTGGTCAACCTAGGAGGGTTTAGGGGTCAAATCCAATTTTGACACTTGTATGCATTCGCATGGCCTCGAAGGGCTCACATATTCTCCAATGTACTATAAATATGTATCATACACATCCAAAAGGTGTGTTGTAATATAATGGGTTATATATTAGTACCTTTGATATGTGCTATTTCAGTCTTTTTGTTGTTCTCTTGCATATTTTGTCAAACACTTTGATGGTGAATATTGTTCTAGCTCCTAGATCTACTTGAGAACAAATTCTGACATATATCACTAGAAAAATTACCCCTCATTAAATTTACATAAGGACTCTTCATGGGTGGTGGTCTTCGATTCCTAAATGGAGCTAAAGCATTCGGCCTAGGAGGGAACCTTGTCCTCAAAATTACATCTTGAAAATATTTTGGTCTATTCAGTGCATATTGTAAGGTAACAGGTATATAGGCTTTCAATAAAAATTTCAAGGGTTATTTCAATCCTTCAATGAAAAGCAATATCAACCGGTACTCTGAGATATCAATCACCATAACAACCAACTTTTGGAACTCAGAGATGTAAGCTTCAGGAGTCCAAATTTGCTTCACATGTGCAAGCTCTTTGAAAGAGATTTCAGGGTCTCTTCTTTCGAATCTATCAATCAACCTTCTTTTGAATTCATCATTAGTGGTAACTTGATAATGTCTAAGGGTATTCATCCCAGGAAACCACCAATCATTTTCTTCTCCATCCAAGTGTAGAGTGGACATCTTGATAGCTTCTCTCTCAGCTAGTGGGTTTAACTAAAAGTATGTATCTAGGTTTTGGAGCCATGAGCTATAAGTGCACTTTGATGAACCATTAAGTAGGGTAGAGAAATTATTCCAATAAAATTATTCAAATCTTTATTATAATTATGATTTCGAAATCTACCTCTTGGATTGGTTTTGTATCGGAGATCACAAAATTATTTGAATGTTAAATCCCTTCAAGATTCTTCATTTAGTGTGAGATATCAACATGCTTTTCCTCCACTGTAGAAATGTTTTCATTATGGATCTCCAACTCTTCTCTTTTCTCATAAAGGAATTTGGGAATATATAGTAGGCCTTGATTGACTTTAAATATCCTTTGTGAATTCATTAGGCCAATTATGAGGCCCACTACTTGAAAATACAAACCCTTTATGGCTCTTTCGTTCTTCATGTGGTGACCCATGGTTGCTTCCTTCACCATTCTTATTATCCAAATTCTTAACAATAAATTCTATGGTTTCTTGTCCATACATGATGATGTTACAAGTCATGTCCATGAATCCTTGCATTATTATTGTAATCATATTTTGTATCTGACCATTTCCATCCATGTTGTGTCTTTCACTTTTTCCTTGGAATCTTCCTTCAGTAGAATTCAGTCCATCATAATCATCCCCTATATGGTATTTCTTCTTGGGATCCATATATCTTCTATGAATCATGATTGAACACCCGATCAGGGTTGTAGGACCATGCTATGATATCACTTGTAATGTACCAACTTGGATATTTGGCACACTAACTCAAACAACTTAACAATCATCAATATAGGTGACTCAAAACTAGGATTTGACCAAGGCTCGGGGTTTTGTGAGTTCAAATCAAGAAAATGGATAATTTCTAGCTCAAGATCCTAAGCACAATGCACTGGGACATTTTATGGTTTCAAAATTAGCGAGGCTGAAGTTTACTCCCAAGGCTCCTCGACACCACATCATATGCAAACTAAACCCTTTGCTTCACACATCCTATCAACCAATGGATGGATTTGGCTTGGATAGAATTAGAAACATGAAGTATCATTAAATTAAATATTGGGATTCACACCATCAATTTTGAGGTGGTTTCAAAGGAAAACTAGTGAAATTGGTTTTCTGGACTGCTTAACTAGCTCAACTTCAGGAAGACCCAAACAATGCAAGGAGGCTATCAATTCCCAATCCAAGGGATGGTATTTGTTTTAATTGAATTGTTAATGAACATAATTAAGTTAGATAAATGAATTTGGATTTATCTTGATGTGTGACTGAGTCAAATACTGAAACTAGCTTACATTTCATAACAATCTAGAATAGGTGCGCATAAGAGGATGTAAACAAGAATTTTATTAATTGCAACAGGAAAATAAATATCATATGTATGATATTAAATAAATTTTATCCTTCATATCATGTATTACATCAATAAGTGATATCAATAATATGAGAGAATAAGAGAGAATTCTCCATGAGAAGAGACTAGGAAAAATATGAGGATTCGAATTGGGAGGGTTCTTCAATTAGTGCAACTGGCTCGAACTTCACTATATCTGATCATAGTACCTGTAATAAACTCATCGATGAAGACTATATGTACTCATCCCCATATTAGAATCATGGGGCACATCTCCCAATTATTGAGTAGCATAATGCTCTCAATTCAATCCACAAATAGTCAAAAGATGGTATAGGGGTGCACAATCCTTCCTTTATAGACCGGGGATGAATTGTTGAGCAAGATAGAGAGTCTAATACACCCTCATGGATGTATAAAGCTTCCTTGATCTCATACTTTAAATTTTTCCTTCTTGCTTTAACTTTTCTGCCTCAGCTTTTCCTGCTTTTCTGCTTTATCCTCCTTTATTATTCTTTTTGCCTTATCCTTATTTATTTTGCTTTCTAACTTATCCTGGTTTATTTTGATTTACTTAATTGGCCTTCTTTTTACTTCTATTTCTATTTTCCCATATTTTCTTGCCTTAATTTTTTATTCCTTCTTTTCTCGACCCTCCTGTCTTTAACTATTTTTGGCTTTCCTTCTTGTGCAATCTACCTTTTCGTTCAACCTTTCCTCCAGTGCTTCCTTGAGGATTATATCTCTTTTTATTTTATAAATAAAATATTAATTTATGAATTTAACTCCTAATACATCCATCTTAAAGTTTATTCATAAATTTGAGATCTCTTAATTAATTAATAGTTTGAACTTTCAAAATTAACCCCAAGACATTTAATTTTCTTCTCCTCAACCCAAGGGATTGATTGGGTTAGGAACTTAAACACTGAGTCATTTATGAGGTGGCATGACAAAATGGATTTGTGATCATAAAACATACTCTATTATATATTTCTCTATATTCACAGAATAATTGATTGCACATTATGGGGACATTAATAACAACACCTTCTTTAGACAGTTGGTGAATATCAAGCAAAAAGGTCTAGCTACATCACACATCAAGCAGTTTTAGAAGCTAAGTCACAGAGTGAAGAATATATCAGAACATGATTTGTTAGATCTCTTTATTGGAACCTTAAAGGATAACATTCAACATGAAGTGCGCCTCTTTGAACCACCATCCTTGGAGAAGGCTTGCATGATGGCAAGGAAGATTGAAAGTATGACTATGGTGATGGATACTAGAAATACCACTTCCAACACATACAAAGAGAATGATGTTCATTCTTCTCACCCACCTCAAAGGCTAACACCTCAACAACTGGAGGAAAGAAGAGAAAAATTTCTATGCATTAATTGTGACAACAATTATATTAAGGGACATAAGCATGTAGAAAATAAACTATTCTACACATATTGTGAAGAGGAAGAACCAAAAGAATAGGAACCATCAGAAGATGATGAAATCAAAGTGATTATCCCCATCATATCTTGTCATGCATTGGATATAATACCACTCCTCAAAATATTAAGATCAAAGGATATATCAAAAAAGAAAAAGGTAACAATGTTGATTGAGTATGGTATTACTCATAATTTCATTCACTGTAAATTAGACAAAGATCTCAATTGCTTTGTATATCCAACACCATAATTTCAAGTAATGGTTGTAGATGGAGGAACTATCAATTATTCATGGAAATTCTATAATATAAATATTACTATGGGGGGAATATATATTGAATAGTCCAATGATTTCTATCCTAAAGTGTGGTGTTGATATTGTATTAGGGGTTCAATGGCTACAATCATTAGGAACAATGGATTTCAATTTTTAGAAACTTTTCATAAAATTTTCCGAGGAAGGAAAGTAATTTGAGTTAAAGTGTATCATAGGGAAACCAAGAAAGTTGATAAGATATAATGGTATGAAAAAAATGTTAAAAATATGAAAATGAAGTATGATTAAACGATTATGCTCACTAGAACTTCAAACATCTATGGCTCCTATTTCCCCAATTCTTCAAAAGGTTCTTAATAAGCATTACAAGGTATTTGAATATATTCCAACATGTCTTCCACCCGTTTGATTTTGGACCATTCTATTCACTTAATTCTAGTAAGTGTGCCTTCTAACATCATACCTTACAGATACCGCTATGGCTAGAAGAATGAAATGGAGCACATGGTTGAAAAAATGCTAGAGGATAGCATAATTAATCCTAGCCAAAATTCTTACTCTATACCAATGGTAATGGTACACAAGAAGTATGGCTCATATTACATAGATATTTCTAATTACCCTTTTATTGCAAGTGCAGTAGTCGTGATGTTCATCGAAAAAGTACAAAAGTTACATGGAAACCCGAATGTTGTTGTAAGAAATATAGATCCAATTTTCACTGGAAACTTTTGGACTAAATTATCTTCTTGTTTGGGTACCCTTTTGGTTAACAATTCATCTTATCATCCTTAATTTGATGGAAAAAATGAGTAGTGAACAAATGTTTGGAAGGTTATCTTCGTTTCTTTGCAACTGATAAACACGCACAATGGGTGAAATGGTTGTAAAATACTGATTTCCATACATCATAAAAATGTATCCGTTTATGGAATTTTATCGGTACCATCCTCTATCTATCACATCTCCATTGAGAGGAAAACATATAGTTCAAGCGGTGGTAGATTGCATAGAGGACCAACAAGAAGTTCTCCAAATACTGAATATGTAAAACATTAGGATGAAACAATAGGTAGATCAACATTTCAATCAAAGGAGTTTTGAAGGAAAAAACATATGGGAACCTGAACAAATCATTTAAACAAGGACCAAAAAACTGCAAAATTAGGCTATTACTAAATTACTAAGTACCTCATCAAGTGAAAGAACTTACCAGTTGCAGATTCGATATTAGAAGATAAGCCCTTCATATAGATGCATCAACCACTTGCAAAGCATTGAGGACAACACTTGTCTGAAGGGGAGGGGCATGTTAAGCCATAAATTTGGGCACATTCCCCCCTATAGTGTGGCACATTATACTACTCTTGATGCTAGATTTGTTCTATTAGTGGTAATTGTTATTAGTATTATTATATTAGTTATGTCGGCTTGGTTCCATTAGTTGTAATTTTACCCCTTTGTCTCCTATATATAGGAAACAAACCTTTTCATTTGAATCATGTCATATTATCTTGTCTTATGTACTTAGTACACTGTGGAAGGGGGTTTCCCCATCAAAGAGTCTTGCTACTCATCTCATTTATTGATTATTAAGGAATGGATTATTGTATTCTAGTCTATTTCTGCTCTTTTTATGCTAATTCGATCCGGGAATTGGTTTCATAACATGGATCCCACCAATATTTCAATCAACAAGATTAGAGACGACTTGAAGCTTGCAGGCTTTGACTCCAACGTATTCATCAACTAGTTGAACCTTGTGCTTGGTTACAATCTGGGGAAACTGATATAAATAAGAGCCTTAAGAATTTGGAGGGATTTTGTTTTGTCCTAAAAAGTCCATCCCACATAATGGAAATCTACATTTGAAGTTTGGGTATATGTGTGCTAGTGTTGTAAGAGTTGCAATTTTTTTAGATCCAATCCAATAACTAGCATAAATGTGAGAATTGATATGAATCCCTTGAGTGGGTATGAAGAATATTGAGAATTGAAGGTATTTGTAAGTATTTCTTGACAATGGATACGTCTTTTCAACAAATTCAGAACTTATTTTACCCTTTCATATTTAAAGATGAGAACTCTAACATATTGAATGCTTCTCCCTTGATTTCGTGTTCTTGTGACTTCTCACAATGCCAGTCCAGATCTCATTCTCTATCTCAATCTTAGTGTCACTTTAGTGGTTATAGAATAGTTCAATGTGCTATTTTGGTTCTAGGGTTTTAATGGGTTAACACTATAGAATCATTGAAAGTCACTCTTCATTAACACTTCAAGGATCAAGCATTTTAAATATGAAGGAAATGTAATGGATGCAAAGTATATAATAAAGTAATAGCATATATATAAATAGAATATTAATAAATAATAATAACCTTTTAATAAATATGATGTAAATCTTCCTTAAAAGTAAACAAGGTATGACTCTTCATAGAAATGCCTCTCTATTTTTGGGGCTACTCTCATTGTAAGCATATTACCATATCCATTAATTAGTCTATATTGTATGATACTTTATAGACACCATTATCTCTCTGCGTATAATAAATTTTATGCTTGTTACACAAGGTGAAGAATATACCATGACACTATCAAAATGTAGTGAAAAGGTAAAAATATAATGGATGGACTGGTGGATGATGCTAGAAAAAACAATGATCCTGAAGGGGATGGGGAATAAAATTTCTCTATCAGAAAAATAGTGTGAAGTAATCTAGAGTGAACATATCTAGATAGATGGAGGTTTCAACCTTGGAGTCCAACCAATAGAAGATCAAATCACTGTCAAGAGTATAATGATGAAGGAAATTCATCAAAAGTTTGGTATTGCATGGGATGAAGCTAACCAACAATAAGGATTAATCATCATATATGTTGATGAATCAGTATCATACACTTTTTATCCTTTCAAATAATTGCTATATCATGTAATCTTATATTAACATATATACCATGGATCATAAAAAAATTCCATTACAAATAACATTGGGAAAAGATTGTATAAATAAATCTTATATATTTATAAATAAGCGTTTTATTACAAAATATTTCAGGAGACACCAAAATCCAAGTGTGAGCAACAACTCACTGAATTTTCTGTTACCAGTCAGATATGCACGCCAATTCCTTGCAAGCATCAAATTATTTTTTTACAGGCACTAACATGTGAGGACACCAATCCTCTTATGAGAACCAACTCATATAAGCAAGAACCCACTTGTGCGGCCAGGCACAAACTTGCGAAAGACACCAATATTCTGTCCTTGCCCCGTCTTGCTACCTAGAAATATATTTGTTAATGAATATCTTGATCACTGTTCAAGATATTCACACAAAAACAAGTAATTGTACCTTGAATAAAGGCACATGTGTGTGTATGACTCAGATTCATCAATCATGCTTGAGTGGTTTGATCATGATCATTCACACATCGAAATATGATCATACCTTAACTTGAGGGGTAATAGTGTGATTGGTCAAGATTTGATCAGAAATCAAGATTGACGATGGAGATTGATCGTGAAGTCTAAACATGTCATGATGGTATGGAAGGACTTAGATGATGGAGTATTAATGGGAAGTACTCAATGATAACACTTGGCACCCGATGCCACATGTGAAGCCACATGTCATTCCACATTAACATCCTATCACTTTAGCAAAACACAGAAAAGCTAAAAAATGTGGAGGTTGCAAAAATTTTTGGAGATAAAAAGAGTAGTTTATGTTAGAATATGATGATACCAATAAAAAATCCAATTCCATTGAGGAAGGATACATAATTTACAGCGAGAGGCATGGACCAAATGTACTCTAGTTTATGGAAAGTTTGAATACTGGTTTTTTAAGGATCAATACCTAGTGACCTCATATGGGCTCTGTTGAGGTCGAAATTATTATGGTGTGGACTTGATCTAGGAATAGAGAGAATTTTGGTGTCTCATGGCCAAAATACAAAAGGTATGAATCCTAGTTGGAAAAGAAGGCCAAAATTCACTATTCCAAGGCACTTTTGGGGATTTGAAAATCTTGGAGGAGACAAAAGTAACCCTAGATGTCAAGACTAGAAAAATTTATAAATACGAAATTTTACCTACTCATCAAAAGAATATATTTTCTTAGAGGATTTTTTGGTAAATTCTTAGTTTGGGAGATAGTAGTTTTGGAAAATAAACAGTGTGGAAAAGATGCAAAAGTTAAAAGTAGTTGATTCCATAAAATTATAAAAATTGACTGAAGCATTAGATAAAATATATAAAATTTGTTTAGTAATCCTTATCATTAGGATTATCAATACCCAATAAAAAAATTTTCTTGTTTTTTCCCTATATTTTATTCTACTGGTGCCTTAAGTTGGTTTTTGAAGCTAAATTGATTTGTAGGAACAATGAAGAATTGGGAAAAATTGGGCATACTTCTAGCCTTTAGAAATATTATCACTAGGTGAAGAAGTATGAACCATCATATTATCAAGGGGTGACTCACATATTTCTAAAATTTGACTAAAAAAGTGCATGTATCCTTGATTTGAAAAAAAATGTCAATACGGGTAGTTCCTAGAATGGATGGAAATTATCTTTGTAATTTTATAAGAATGTAATGAAGCTAACTGGAGCTCTTGTATGAAATGTTTTCATATACAACATAATATTGGGGACAATTAAGGGTCCACCTTGAGTATATTGCAATTTGGAAATCCTTGGTCTTGGTTGGTCAGAGAAAACCATCACCATGGATGATGCATGATCCTTATGCATATGAAACATATGTCATGGGATAAAATATACATGTTGAGAACGTCGAGACATATTCAAATAGTCAAAGAAATCAAGTAACCCCATGTAGCATAACCAATACCCTCATTAACCATTGGGGTTACGGGGTATAATTTTTTTCCCCTTTATCATATTTCGAAACAAAATGTATACATAATCTATCTAATGTGTTAGGTTCATCACTACACTGACATCATAATCATATATATAAATCTTATAATCAAATTGTTAAAAATATCTTTACTACCATGAGCACTCTTGCACAATCACATGAAAATGAAATCTACTAAACTTTTACTCTATAAATGTTAAAAACTATTAACTAAAAGATGGAGATCATTACATTCCAATATATCACTTATAATCTATCATAGTTATGAGGCTTACACATTGGGTTAAAATAATCACCTAACTCCTAGTATTTGACAATAACTTCAAATCTTGTAAAAGTATATTCAAGCATTAAGAGGCCAGCTTAAAATGGCAATTCCTTTACAATAGCACAATTATGTACTTATGAAATAAAAATAACTCTAAATATGTTTACATACATCCACATAATTTAATAGAGTATTCATAGTTTAGGATGAGTTCTTGACAACAATATTTCTTATAATATTTACATGTACTTCTTCCAAATTTTACCACTTATAATTACACCTGGAGACTATTTATTCCACTATCATTATAAGGAAATCATGCAGTAATATTTACTTCTTTAGAAAGATTTGACCATAGGTCATTGATTAGCAAGTTATTCACCATCTCAAAAACTATCATTGATATTTTCCAGTGTATGCCTTCCTAAGTACATCTAATATTTATTATGGATTATAATTGCATTGTCATAAATATATAAGTGTTTAACCATTGTATGATTGAATGGTCTTAATACCACATTTAGGAAATAGGCATTGATTTCCATTGACTAAACATGATCGAATGATAAAGGAAAATATAACTTAACGTAAATAAAGACTTAAACTTCACAAGATAAATGAAGAATAACATATTCATTTCAGATCTGCTACTAAACAAATGTAAACAAATGAATATTACAACAAATAAAAGCATTTTTCAGAACATATTCAATAATAACAAGATTACTTAACATAAATAGAGATCCGGGTGACTGGAGACGTGGCTGTAACATTCCACCCAACCATAGGCCAATAGTGTTCATTAATATTTCAACGTTGATGCCACCCCCAAGTCGGGAAACAAATCCACTAGGTGAAGGAGGTAATCGAATATTTTTTCAAGATTCCTTAACTTGGCTTGAGATATAAACCCTTAAACACAACTACGCAATAAATATTTGAAATCAAGTAACACCCTTAGCCATTGCAGAAACCATGAGAAGTCTAATAGTGGGATTACAAAGATCCAAAGAAGGTAATGAGAGCCTTATCAAAGCTCAGGAAGAATAGAACCAGATAAACAAAACCATGCTACAAAGATTAAAAAAAATCATAGGAATATTCACCATGTGAAACACTCAATAAATGAGGAATATAGTGGGAGTAGCTGAAGGAGGGATTCTCACAAGAGGTTCCACAAGTCAAAAATGGTTTATAGAGGTAGGGTATATACTCCAGAATTCTCTTCTAGTGAGTCATATGCCTCTAGAGACTCTATGGAGGGTTTATTCATATCATAGGAATAATAGGAAAAGGCATTTGAAGAACAACTCACATGGGGTATATTGGAATTTTGAACCTCCCACTTTTGATGGTGAAGTAAAATTTGGTCAAGAAGTTAAGGTTTGGATTTTTGGGATGAGGAAGTATTCCCAGTCCAAGACTATTCCAAGAACATGAAGGAAAGGGTGGATATATTTAATTTGAATGGAATAACATCTATATAGTGGAGTCACATTATACAAGTCAAGAATATTAATGAAATGAAGATTGTGTGGAAGCAATTCAAGAAGTACTTCAAGAAAAAATGACTCTCTGATAGGTACTATGATGACAAAATCGAAGATTTTCATGACTTGAAGTTGGGGAAAATGTCCATGGAGGAGTATGCCAATAAATTATTTGTACTGCTAAGGCATGATAAGTATATCATAGATGATAAGGTAAAAAATTAAACATTTTCTAAGTGGATTGCCTCGGGCATACAAGGACATAATTGAGTTTGATGGAACTCATACTCTAGTTGAAACCATAATGAAGGCCAAGTATTGTTATGATCGAAATGAAAGTAGGCCATAATTCTATAAGGAAAGAAAAACCACGAAAAAGGAGAAGTTTGACCAAAGAAAGAGGGGACTCAATCCTCCTCATTCAATAAATTAACAAAGGAATCCACCTTAGGGTGTTACTAAACCAAATTGGATGATGGGACATAATACAAGAGAGTAACCTTAATGTTGGAGATGTGGAGAGGACCATTTACTTAGAAATTGTCCACATCAAAATGGGAGTTCCAAGCATGTTCACAGCATCCATGGGGATAAAATGGTGGGTAAGGTATAAGGATTGTCCCTAGAGGACCAACAAGAAGACTACGAATCGATTGTAATTGAGGTTGAAGCTAAGATTTATAAGAAATATATTTCTATTTTGATTGAACTTGGATATACTCACAATTATATCACTCCTAAAAATTTTGATATTTGTGGTTTTAAGAAAACAAATAATAAGAAATCATGGTTGGTCTAACTAGCCATTGGAACTAAAAGGAAAGTTAATTAAGTGGTGCAGAAATTTCCATTAGAAATGGATGGACTCTTCACATGGGAAGATATGATTATTTTCCCATAGGGTTCTTATGATCTCATTGAAATGGATTTGTTGGTAGCATGTAAAGTTAAACTTGATTTCTTAGATAACAAGAGATTTTAATGCATTGATGAATAAGGAAACCCAGCAATATAAAAGGGAATTCCAAAGGTGGCTTCTATTAGACATCTTTCAACCTTGCAACTAAAGAAGTTCTTTAGAAAGGGTTTCCAATTGTATGCAACCCATGTATTAGATAGAACATCAAATGAAGTACCCAAGTTGGAAGACTATCATGTATTGCAATAATTCATGGATGTGTTTCTTGATGAAGTTTCGAGAATTCCTCCAAAGAGGATATCTGATTTCACAATTGATCTTGTCCCAACATCTGCTTCAGTTTCTAAGAGACCTTACAACAGTACACCATAATTGCAATATCTCAAAATCCAATTGCAAGAGTTGTTGGAAAATAAGTACATTCAACCAAGTCTGTCTCCATGGGTAGCAACCATGCTATTTGTGAAAAATAATGACGCAATACTCATTCTAGTTATTGATTATAGGCATATGAACAATTTAAATTAAAGAAAAAGTATCCATTGGCTAGTATCGATGATCTCTTTAATCAAATAATAGGGGAACATTTATTTTCAAAGATTGATTTGAGGTCTAGTTACCATCAAGTCAGAATAAGGGAAGAAGACATCCATAAGAAAACCTTTAGAACAACATATGGACATCATGAGGTTGTGGTGGTGCCATTTGGTCTCGCTAAGGTACTAGCTATATTCATGTATCTCATGAATTGTATTTTCAAGAAGTATTTGCACAAGTTTGTTCTTGTTTTTATAGATGCCATTCTTATTTGTTCCAAGAATGAAGAGGGGCATGAGGAAAATTTGAGAATGGATTTGCAATTGCCAAGGGATCATAAGTTTTATGCAAATATAAACAAATGTAATTTCTATTTAAATAAAATTCATTATTTGGGTCAAAATATTTCAGAGGAAGGAATATCAATGGATCCATACAAGATTGAGGCCATTATGAATTGGCCAACTCCAAAGAATGTGATAGATGTTTATCCTTTATGGGTTTTGCTGGATATTATAGAAGGTTCATTAAATGTTTCTCTAAGGTTGCACACCCCATCACTTCTTTGCTAAAGAAGGGAATAAAATTTGAGTGGACACATAAAACCGAATAAATATTCTAGTTGTTGGAAAAAATTCTTACAGGTACTCCAATTTAAAAAATTGTAAATCCCAAAAAATATTTTGTGGTGTGTATTGAAGCATGTAAAAAGGGAATTGGAGGAGTTCTTATGCAATACAATCATGCGATATGTTATGATTCAAGAAATCTAAAAGAGAATGTAAAGAATTATGCTACCCATGATTTAGAGCTTGCTAGCATAGTGCACATTTTGAAAATGTGGAGGCACTATTTGAGGGGAAGGAAATTTGATCTTAGGACATACCACTATGATTTGAAATATTTATTTGATCAACCAAAACTAAATGCAAGGAAATCTAGATGGATAGAATTTTTATGTGAATTTTATTTTGAGATCAAGCACTTAAAAGGGAAATAAAATAAAGTTGTTGGTGCACTCAACAGAAAATGCATGCAATGCATGTGGTATCCATTAGAATTTTATATCATATTTGAGGAAAAATATTGTTGACTCTCTTACTGAAGATGAACATTATGTGCAAATAAAAGACAAATTACAACAACATAATTTGAAAAAAGTTATGAATATTGTCATTTGGAGGATGATGGACTTCTTAATTATAAAAATAGAATGTATATTCCCAATGCGGTGGATTTGAGGGTAATTATTATGGATGAGATCCATAAATCACCATATTCTAGTCACCCAAAATACCAGAAAACAATTGCTACAACAATGAAGCAATATTTTTTGTCATGAATGATGAAAAATATTGTTGAGTATATTTCTAAATGTATGAAATTCCAACAAGTGAGGGATGAATATCAACACCCAAGATATTTATTGCATCTGTTTCCAATTTTGGAATGGAAATGGGAAGTAGTAACTATGGAATTTATTACTGGATTGCCAACTACTTTAAGAAAGCATGATTCCATCATGGTTGTGGAGGATAAATTGTCAAAGACAACACAATTTATTCTAGTGAAATCTACTTACAAGGATGATGAGATAGAAATAATATTTATTAAAGAAATATTCAAATTGCATGGATTACCCAAAGCAATTGTATCCATATATAATACCAAATTTATCTCTAAATTTTGGAAAAGTATTTTGTAAATTTGGGTACATAGATTAACTTTAGTACTTCTTGACATTTAGAAATAGATGGACAAATGAAAAGAGTAAATCAATTGATTCAAGGAATACTTCACATGTATGTGATGGAAAAACCATCCATATGGGAAGATTAGCTACAATTGTTAGAGTTTGCATAACAATGGAAACAAGTATCACCAGGAATGAGTCCATTTGAAGTTTTGTATGGAAAAAGATGGAAGACACCATTGAGTTAGGATATTCCAGTGAACAAAATTGTGCTTAGGACAAAAAATCTTAAGGAAATGGAACAAGAGGTTTCAAATATTAGGAAAAATTTAAAGGCATCCCAAGTTAGACAAAAAAAGTATGCATATAAGAATTAAGTTCGTGGGTAATTCAATTTTAGGGATCATGTTTACCTTTGAGTGGGGCCAAGGAAGAGTTTCCTAAATCTCAAGATTTGTGCCAAAATATCACCAAGATATTGTGGGTCATTTGAAGTGATTGAAAGGATAGGGCCAATTGCATATAGAATTGAATTTCCTACTAAAACTAGAGATCATAATGTTTTTCATGTTTCTTTGCTTAGGAAGTGTGTACATGATATAAACTATGTGAGTGATTGGGATGCGATCCAAGTGGAATTGTAACACCCCGGTTTTGACCCCGTTTGCATGATGTATATAATGTAATTAATCGTGGTGAGGAGCTAAAGGCAAAAGCCCCACCATCGATTTGGTTGTGTATGTTTCGGCAATGGGGATAGTTACCGATGGTATATCGTGCTATTTGGCACATTATAGTTGGCATCATGTAAATACTCACATCAAATAAATAAACCCACAACCAGCTGCGGTAGTGAAACGTTGAATGAAAAGGGCATGGTTCCAAAGGATAAGGGGTGGGGGATGTCAAACCTTGGTTTATGGGGGAAAAACCCATGTGTTGCCACCTTGCTGATTTGCCACCTTCCCTTGTCAAGCTCTTTACTGTTTTTTTGTTGTTGGTTGAGGAGTTAATGGCTAGTGGTGGTTGAGGCAGTTAATGTTTTTGGGAGTGGGGTGGCAGGACTGTCAGTCCCTTGCCCACACGCCCACTCCACCCACGACTGCATCCTCTCCATGACAGCGCTGAAGCACACACACGCACTCTTCCCCTGTCGGTTCATCTTCTCCACGATGCCACTCCTCTCGGGTCGGTTCGTTCTCCCTGGCCTGCTCACTCTCATGTAGAGGTCGGTTCATTCCTCACGCGGAGGCCATTGTTTGGTCACTCTCATGGCCGGTCTTCACCTTCACGAGTGTCGTCTGGGGATCGGTTAACTCTCACGCAGGGGCGCGCAGAGAGACGTTTTGCTCTTCCTCATGCACCAGTCGGGGGGGATTCTTCATTGTTTTTTCACGCAGAGGGATGGTCGCTCCCTTATCCTTACGCACAGGGAGTAGGTGAAATCGTGGCTGTCACTCAGGATTTTCGGGTGCAGGAGCCATTCATGCTCGGGGCTGTGTGCCTGTGTGTTCCACACTAGTTTCGGTGGTATGTATATATCTCCTTGTGGATTATGGCCATGTATGCTGTCTGCTATGGACTGCGGTTGTGTTTTCCTTCTGTCCATGCCAAGAGTCTGTTTTCTCTCCTTTGTCGGACTGTGTAATTCTCCGCTATTTCACTGTGGAAGGGGAGTTGTCATCTTCCCCACGTTTTGTTGGCTGTGATGTCCAACTGTGTTTTGGGCCGCTATGGATTCTTAGTGAGTCGTTGTCTGTCATCAATGATGTCCCTGTTTTAGGACTATGTATAGCTGCCGTCATCTTCATTGTGAGTTTGGAACTGTCATCGGTTGGATTTGTCTTCTTCACGGAGCTGTGAAGGGATTGTTGCCGCGTGTATGTAGTGGTTGGTCCTTGGATTGTGCTGGCTTGGCCAATCTGTTGATGGCCTGATAAACCCAGCTGTGTTGGTTGGATGACTGTGTCCCATGGCTATGTGTAAGCCTGCAATGACCCTTATCCTGGAGGAATCATGCCCAGCTCGGGGGTGGCAGCGTTGCTGAGAGATTGATGAGCACGCTGGCCTATGGTTGGGTGGAACGTTGCAGCGACGTAGCTGGTTGCGGGGCGAGTTCTTCATCGAAAGATAAGTGCTGCTGGTTACTTCATCTCTGCAATTATATTGATGTTTAATGAGTTATGATGAACATGTTGAATGCTGGTTTATGAATATGTTTGCTTCCGTTGAATGATTGAGGAATTATGCATCTGTGTATGCTTGTACGTTTTTGCATCTAAGCATCCTGTTATGGATCATGTCAAGTTGTTTTTAACTATTTCAGCATTTGATGTTTCTTTATGTTCATGGGGCTGTTTGCCCGGTTGAGTGATTGGTGTTGGTCGCATCCTCTTCGCCGGTCGGAGGGTCGGGGACGTGACAGGAACCCAAGGGATATTTCCAAACAGATCCACTAGGCATCATCAACAAGAAGGTAACATTGATCCAAAACCAATCCATCATACATGTAAAGGTGCATTGGAAGCACTTTAGTCTCGATGAGGTTACATGGGAACTGGAGGATGCCATGAGAGAGGGATATCCATTTTTTTATTTTCATTTTGAGGAAACACCAAGGACAATTTTGTTTTGAGGGGTAGTGGATTGTAACACTTCCAATTTTTACTTGGAATATATTAAATCCAAATTATGTAAATGATGTACATATGCTAGTATATGCTAGTATGGATTCCTTGTGTAGAGCTGAAGGCTAATCCCTGACTAGTGAATGACTATGCATGTATAATTTAAATAATTTTATATGGCCCATGTGGTTGGCTTTTCATGCTAACTTGAAATTTATGTAAATATTATGTTGGAAAGATAATAAAATGTTACAATAGGTTTGTGTAATTAGAACTATAGGGGCTATGATTCCACTAGAGGGGAAGAGGAAAGGGGGATTATGAGATTTTAAATCCTCCATTTCTAAGTGTCAAATACAAAACTCATTCAATTGCTTAAATATTCATTAATTGAGCCAATTAATTCCTTTTGACTGTTAAATCTAATCAGTGAATGCATACGTGAGGTTCTTGGGGAAAGCATTCTCATGTATTTATGAAAACATGGGTTGAATACACTTCTACGAAAATCATAAAATTCCTCTCTTCTATGGTCAGAAGTTATACCAACCATTTTTTCATCATCCTCTCATATCCTTTGGATGCTACCACTCATTCTCATCCATATTTTTACACTATGTAGAGTTTTACTCTTTCTATTCATTTTTCTATTGCCATTACCATAACATACTATGGAACAACTAGAAATTTGAATTGTGAAGGGAAATAACATATACTAGAAGAAAGAAGAGAGTCGTATATGAGCATAGAGACTAGGAAAGATAGGAAATTTTGCCCATTATGTTTTGCTACATCTAAATTCTTGAGAAGTTGTGGATTGATGTTACATGAGGTTTTTTAACAACATACAACAAGTTGGACTCTTTCTGCACACATTGGTAAGCACTGTAAGGGTCGAATTTGATGAGGGAACTATGGAATAGTGAAGGGAAACACCTTCCTTGAGTTTCGTGGGGAAATATAAGAGAGTGCCAATGATGGGAAGGATGATAAAAAGAGAAAACAAACAATACTATAGCTTAATACCCACAAACTAGTATTCAAATACTTTCACCCACTGAGGTTCAAAGAACAAGAATTGTCTGTTATACATGTGGATGAGGTATCAAAAAGTTTTGAAGAGAAGGTTTAAATTCAAAATTTGGTGAAAAAAATTATAGGGCAGGCTACACATTGGTGGGGTACTTATGCCCCTTGACTATAAACTTGGATTACTTCTATGACATATTTTGTTGAAAATTTCAAATGGAAGAGATTAACAACTAGAACAAAAACACTGAAGTTTAAACCTAGCTTTGACCCATTAAGACACAATTTGGATGTGAAAAGGATGGAGGAGGATAAACTACCATGATCAAAGGATATGGCATTAAATGTTCCCCGACTCCCCAGAAGACTTACTCTATAAGTGTTGCAAAATTGAAAAAGCTAAATGAGACAGATGGAATTGGGAGAAGTTAAGAGAAAATGGCATAAAATATTTTTCCTTTATGCCAACAGAAGTAGAGTTAGAAGAAGCAGTTTTAGAAATATGTGAATCCATAGAAAAATCGAGCAACATAAATACAAAGGATAAAGGTAAGCCAAAGGTAAACACAGGGTTGAAATTGAATTGAAATAAGATAACGCATTAAGAACGAGAATATAAAATCCAAATAACACGAAGAGCTAAAATGTAATAAATGATTTCTTGGGAAGAGATTCATATGGAGAAAATATCATCCGGAGGTGCTAAAAGAAGTTAAGTTTGTATTAAAAGTGACCAAACAAGTTGATCTTGAAAAATATTAGGGAAAGAAAATCAACTATCCACCTGAGTATGATGAATTTAGGGAAGGAGAAAGAAAGTTAGATGAGTTGAAGGTGTCATAATGGATGGATGTTGAGTTTAAAATTAAAGAAGGTGATATTTCAAATCATGGTTGACGGAAAATGGCCGGAATAATATATAAATTCTAAGAAAAACAGACACCGTATATAGTTGACTTGTTGAAGGAATACCGTGATGTTTTTTCACAACTACAAGGAATTGAAGGTATTAGTCGAAGAAATGAGAGAGATGAACGTTAACATCATCCTTATTACTAAACCCATTAAGAAGAGACCCTACAAATTGGTACACTAGAACAAAGAAATTGTCTAAAAATAGATTGCAAACTTGCATTTAGTAGGCATTATCTAAACCATGGACAAGTCGGAGTGGGAAATCCACATGGAATTTAAGACCATGAAACATGGATCGAAGAAATTAAGTATCTATGTTGATTTTAGGGGGTTGAATAAAGTAACACTCACATAGTCTTCCCTGTTCCTGTTTGCAAATGAAAAAATCAGTGATGTAGCAGGTCAAGAATTCTCATTTATTGATGAAATTTTGGGACACGATCAAGTACCAATCATAAAATATGATAAAGATAACAAGACATTTATTATACAGTTTGGATGATTTACTTACAAAGTCATTCATTTTGGATTAAAAAATGTCGATGTTGCATGGATGTTGTTTTCTCAAGGATAGTAGTCAACACATTTTGGGAGTATATTTATAAAATCATCGCTGACTATGTCCATGACTAGACCATTTAATACTTGAAATCCATATACATTGGCTCAAGATGATGCTCAAAATATGTTGAAAGATCCAACTATCTTTGAATATCAAGAAATGCATATTTTCCACGAGTCCAGTTGGTGTATTGCTAGTCCATGTAGTTTTCAAGGATGGAATAAAGGTCAATATGGAAAAGATCCAAGTTATATTCAACTTAAATCCACCTAAGAACCTCGAGTAGATACATTTATTTGTCTAGGTCACACTATATATTGCATGAAGTTTAATAGGATTTATTCATACATAATATACCCAATGAATGAGATCTTGAAGAGTTATGTTGATTTTTTTTGGAGTGTGAATTGTAGTGAGTCATTCAAAATATTGAAGAGAAATTAGTTGAATCCCTAATCCTTATATTTATCAAATAGAGTGAGAACTTCCATGTGCATGTTGATGCATACAATATAGCAATTAAGGTTTTTTTGGTGCAGCATGGTGAAGAAGGAGTCAACCATTCAAATTCATATGCCAGTTAAAATCTCAAGAAGGATCAAATGAACTATTCAACTACAAAGAGAGAAGGGATTGGAATAATATTTTCCTTACAAAAATTCAGATGATATCTAATAGCTAACCCATTTCCTTTTTACATGAAACACCAACCGTTTAAGTACCTAGTTAATAATCTAATTCATTAAGGAAGGATCTACAATTGGATCTTATTATTCCAAGAATTTGAATATGAAGTGATAGTCAGACCTATAAAATCCAAGGTAGGACATAATCATCAAAAAAGAGTTGAAATAGGAGAAGAAACTATTGGGATAGATGGCGGTCTTCCAAATTTTTGTATCTAGTTTTTATAGGAAATAAAAGCTCTTCAAGAATTATGAGAGAAGAATAAGAAATTTATTGCCATGAAATATGCACCTTATACATTGATAAATGGATGCATATATTATATTAGGATTGATGATGTTATTAGGATACTTGTTTTGGAACATGAAGGAGAAAGTATAATTGATGTATAACTGTAGCTGGGAATTACCATGTAGACGCTACTAGAAAAAAATTGTAAGTTGGACAATGATGGCTCACATTGCACAAATATTCTAGAGAAAAAACCAATAAGCGTGATAAGTGTAAAATTTTAGGTCAACCATTGAATAAATATGAGATGCCTTTGCAATCGATCAACCCAATTCCCCCTTTAATATTGGCCATTGAATTTGTAAGACCTTCTCCCACGAGAGTAAACAAAATCTAGGTACATTGTCATAGCAATACAATATCTAACAAAGTGGGTAAAGTAGATCAATCAACATTTGTACTAAGGAGGTAGGAACATAATTTATTTTTGAGGACATCATTATTATATTTGGTGTTAAACTTAATGAAGCATATTATCTTTAGCCTGCAATAATTCAATTAGCAAAGAACGCTGCAGAAGAGAGAAGAATTTAGTAAAGACTGATCAATAATTCATGGCAGATTAAACACACATGAGACCAACAATTGGAAGAATAACATTGCATCCATTAATCAGTATGAAATATGTAATACAATGGTGTTACAAATAGGATAATTCAAATACCTAAGATAGGATTCAAATATACCAACCTGGAGTGACTCTTGATCTAACTTAGTGCGGGAAAATCACCACTATATCTCACTAGTGCAACTCCGAATCATTAAAACAACTCACAATTAGTTAACTGAAAATGGTAGGTGAGTTAATGTTCCCAACCTCCCTTGAATCATGAAAAATGGTGCTAGAGTGACTAAGAGTGATCTAAATGATGGGAATCAAAGAATAACTGAATATATACTAGATTCAACTGCAAGATACTGCTAGTGACACTTAGAGTGGGTTCCTAAATTATAGGGATTGGTCCCTAGAGTTCCTAAACTCACACAAACTGGCGCAGTGAGTGGTAGGTGGCCCCTAGGTGTGTCTCCCATGCACTAGTGAAGTGATGAAGTCCTCATAAGCTAGTAAAAATGACAAATAAACTATGTAGGAAAATGGAGGATGAATTAATCCTAACACCCCCCTTTAATCCTAACTTTGGATGACCTGGGACCTAGAAACTAGGCCAAAGGACATCCATATAATCTAAAAAAATAAAAAATGTCTACTTAAAAAACAAGGAAATGAGGAAAAGCTCATGGGAACACCCACCCCCCCTCAAAATAAGTAGGTAAATAAAAAATTCTCTCCAAACTAAATGATTATGTCTGGAGGAATATTCCTCTTTGGAAGAACATAAATCAAGAACATAGACAACTGGAAAATAGAAATTAGAACCGTTTAGAGCAACTGACGTAAACTAAAAAAGTGCTTAAGAATTCGAACCATGTGAGGTAAACCCAAGCAACTGAAATGTTGCATCCTTGAACATTGAACCATGTGAGGTAATATCATCTACATGTGTGAGGAGTAAATGTCCAAGCGAATGCAGGATGTCTCCAATTTCATTATCACTGTAAGGAAGTGTGCATGTGATCATGTAGGAAGGAAGAGGAGGCATGGGACCATGGAGAGCAAATGATTGAGCTCTATAACCTAATATTGCTTCAAAAATATCCCATGAATTACTATCAAGCACATCTATAAACTCATGAGAAGAAACTGATATAGAATCCTCGACAACATAATTTTTTAAGGAGACTTGAGGTGCTTGATTTTCACACCAGTAGTGATGAGATTAGTCCTAAGCATAACTCAAAGGTATTGAAAATTGAAATTTGAACCAAATAAGGTGATATGAGATCCAAGAATGAGGCACAAAGGTTCCAAGTGTGCCATTGAGATGGCAGATGTACAAATTTCTCCTTCTTCAATAAAAATATGAGAATTGATGCAAGCAATCAGGTAGGAATTTTTTGGAAGCACTAGATCAATGAGGGTGAATGGATCACTTCCCAAATATGATATTTCTTCCAAAAAATACAAAAACTCACTTTTATGCACACCAAAAATAACATTAGAGAGATAGAAATAAAATTCCTCTTCATTTTCCAAAGGAGTCACCAACAAACTTTGCACAAAGTTTAGAATAAAGAATCATTGGAGGATGACTGAGAAGTATGAAAGGAGAGTTATTATTAAAAAATGGATGTTTGAATGTATTCTTCTGGATCATCTATATGAGAAGATGAGATACCAGAGATCTCATAAACTTTATGGAGGAATAGGAGAAGGAGTCTCTTCAAGGAGACTTTCACCAATTTGAATTGAATGAGTTGAAGATTCTACTATTTATTCATCTTAAAAAACTTCATTAGAGATAATTGAGGCCGATAAATTTGAATTATGAACAATCGAGGAGGTGTTTGATTCAATCCAGGTATTATATACTTCTTTCTGCACACCAAAATCTCTATATAGATTTTTCCAGAGCTCGAATGGATAATCAACGGAATCCATGAGATAACACATATTAGGAGACATTACCATACCCATACTTCCATATGATATATCACAATCATTTAGCCAATCATTTTCCTATTCATAATATTTGTCACGTCCCCAACCCTTACTCGATGGAGAGGACACGACTAACATCTAACAACCCGGGAAAATCTAAGCCCCATGAACATAATATGAAAATGCATGAACTTAAAGATACATTGATGCATACATTATCACCATACAGCAAAAGAAAAACCATACATTCAAGCATTTAACATGTTGATATAAATTCATAACAATACAATTGTGGAAATAAAATACACAAGAATACTTATCTTTGAAAGAAGCTCGTCCCGCAACCAGATATGTTGCTGCAAGGTTCCAACCAACCATAGGCCAGTGTTCTCTTTAATCTCTCAGCAACATTGCCACCCCCGAGCAAGGCATGATCTTCCCTAAGGAATAAGGAACACTGGTAGACTTCACCCATAGCCAAGGATACAATTAAAATTTAGTCAAGCCAACACAGTTGGGTTTATCAAACTTACACAGGTACTGGTTTACACTTAGCCAAATTAACATGACACACAACCAAGACAACATATGGGTTTATCAGGCCACCAACCAAGCCATCCTTCCAGTTGGGTTTATCGGGCTGTTAAGGAGGTGGAAAAACTGACTGCTAAGCTAGTGAGATCAACCCCAGAGCTATGAACACCCACAATGGATCTAGCCTGATTTATAAACAATTACACACCCAAGATAGAGAAGAATTCCCTTCTCTACTACAAATTCCCTCAAGCCATGCCTTCCCTTCCAGTGCTATTCAGGGCATGCAAATAAGAAAACCAACCTTATAGATTGGTCTGTGAGGTTCTTTCACACACTAGGTTTATCAAGCAATTCTAGACTCTATTTCCATTCCCTCAATCAATTCGAATGCCAAACATGGATGCACACACAAGAATCTCAGTCCTAGAATTTATCAAAACATAGCAGATGCCAGGGATTACATACACACATAGAAATTTACGAATTTCTGAACATTGCTGGTGCTAGACCAACTACTACAAAAATACCAAAACGAATAGATTGCTGGTATTTCAAACCAAAGACACCAAATCGGATTCAGGTAAATCATATTCAGGAAAACAAATAGAAGACAGGAGAAAACATGAGAGAGAACAAAATTTCCGAACAGGGGAAAATCATAACATAAAAACCAGAAATGTGAAGGATTCAAATTTCCGGATAGGAGAAATTCCTCTAAGGTTCAAACTCAGAATCGTTTTTGCTAGCTTTCTGTTCGGTGTGCAGAATTGGGTTTCCAAAACCTTTTTGTTCAATCCAAATTGTGAGGGAAGGTGAAACACTACCGCATGAGGGAAAGGTGGTTGTTTTTGGTGTTTTCTTTCCCAAGAAATTAAAAAAAAAAGAATTTTTTCCCAAAGTGGGGCTCTACCCAATTCAAATTTCCCCAATCTTCCAATCCCACACTCCCTCATCCTTAGGAAAAATCATGCCCCCATCTCATTTAGTTGCGTTGACATAGCCGGCCGTGGGTTTTTAATTAAAAATTTCAATTTAACATGATGTTCTGCTGTTAATGTTTAGCTAGCATAAAAAAATACCATTGGCCACACCTTAATTTCTGAAATATAAATACTAAATCGTTGATGGGGCTTTTTCCTAGCTCCACACCATGATTATTTACATCATTTACTTAAATGCAAACAGGGTCAAAAATGGGGTGTTACAATATTCTTCACTAGATCCAGAGACACATCAAATAAATCATGGCTCTCGAGATATGCAAGCATCTTCTATTTCCACTCAACATAATTGAATGGTGATAGAAGAGGAATTGATCTCAAATCCTTAGAAATTGTTGTACTTGGAAAAAAACTCTGCAAAACAATTCAATTCACTATCAAACCAATTAAAATACTTTCCACTTCGACATGTGCACGTTCTCTGGGCGCATCACACATGTAATACCCCCTGATTTAATAATTGTTATTTGTTGGAAAATACCTTGAATTATTATTATTCTCTGACAGGAAGGTCAAGGATAAAACATTTTTTGTAATAAAACATTCCTTATTAATAAAAATTGCTGAAGGAGAACACAAGTGGAAATAACTGTTGAAAGAGTGTTTGCTGACCCACAAGAGCGAAATGAAAAGTGGTTAATACCATTGAGTGAAAACTCAAGATGTAGGAGGCATCATTCCCAAAAATCAAGTCTGCACTCCTTGTTTAGTTGCTGAAGAGAAGGAGGCTCATAAGTGACTAAGTCCTAGGAAAAATACTATGTAATAGCATTGGACGGGGATCAACATTTGCATAAAGCAAGAGATGTCTCATTGAGATATTTTTCTCTTGTGGTTCAATGAACAAGCTCAGGGGTTCTCGAGCAAGTAATTTTGCTGCTATGGGAGCTGGTTGGGAGGAACAACTTCTCCACTTGTGTTTTCCTAGCATTGGTGCCAGGTTCCTACTCTGTTTTTATTATGTCTAATTCTAGCTGTAGTAGGATGTGTATGTGAAATATATGTTGTTCGGGTACATAGGGTACTCCTGAAAGACTGAACACCTAGAGAAACCACTTCACACAAATAGATCACAGATCAATACACCGATGTTTGTCACGTGGTTAAAACCCTTGAGAGGGAAACAGTCCACGGCCCCAGCCAAATAGCTACTTGGAGAAATTTATTATGCAAAAGAAATAAAGTTACATGAGCTTCTCATAATCGATCAACTAGCCAAGGACCCTCCATGCTCTTTAAATAGATATCATTGACCAATCAGGTGTTAAGCCACGGATCAATGGTAGGAATGATCTAAGAGAAGTTGAACCATTGGATCACTTTATGTCTAGAACATATTGTGACCGTCGGATTAGAATATTTACAAATGCATACTAATGCATACTAAAGAAACACACTTTACCTAATGGATATATTACACAAGTTGATCTTAACTAACTCCTAAGTGTCTAAATATCCTAACATCCCCCCTTAAGAACAACTTGGGATAGGATTGAAGGATTTACAAAAGTGACACTATTAGGAGAAGGAAGGAGGCATTAGAGCCTATCCCCCCTTAAGGACACATTCCTAAACTCCTAACATAGATCGAAGTTTAGAAACATTCGCTTCTGTAAGAGACTTGGTGAAGATGTCTGCAACTTGATCATCTGTAGGGCAATAGAGCATTTCAAGAACACGATCATGAACAAGATTTCTGATGAAGTGCATGTGTAACTCAATGTGTTTGCTACATTGATGTAGAACTAGATCTTTGTCAAGCTTGATGGCACTTTGATTGTCGCACCAAAGTGGAGTAGGTTGTTGTTGCTCGAATCCAAACTCTGAAAGGATCTGTCGAAGCCATAAAACTTCCTAATTGGCATTAACTCTGGCTTGATATTTTTCTTCTACTGAAGAAAGAGCAAGAGCTTGTTGTTTCTTACAAGCCCAAGTGACAGGTACAGATCCCAGACTGAAAACATAACCTGCAGTGGAATTTCGATCATTAGGATCGTCAGCCTAATCTGAATTAGTGAAACCAACCAACAAAGGTTCCCCCCCTATACTATAATGAATCCCAAAATGAATTGTACCTCTAATATATCGAAGTATTCTTTTTGCTGCTTTCCAGTGTCTTCCATGAGGTGTTTGCATATAACGGGAAACATGACCAATGGCAATGGAAAGGTCAGGACGAGAATGAGTCAAGTATAAGAGACTACAAACAAGCTGACGATACAAGGTGGCATCTACTTTAGGTGAAGTACAAGTGGTAGAAAGTTTGACTCCATACTGAAAGGGAGAAGGGGTTGGTTTACAATCTTACATGTGAAAGCGACGAAGAGGGTCACAAGCATACTTAGACTGGGAAAGGAATATTCCATATTTGGTTTGCAAGACTTGGAGACCAAGAAAATAATGCAAATGTCCTAAGTCTGACATTTCAAAATTTTGCTTAAGACTGGATTTCACATAGGTTAAAAGTTTAAGGTCACTACTAGTAAGGATAAGATCAACAACATAAAGAACAAGTATGATGAGATGGTTTCCTACTTTCTTGGTATAGACATTAGGGTCAAAATGGCATCTAGAAAAACCAGTGTTAAGGAGAAAGCTATCCATTTTGGCATACCAAGCTCTAGGATCTTGCTTAAGGCCATATAAGGATTTATTAAGGTGACAGACAAGGCTAGAGTTATTCTAAACATATCAAGGAGGTTGTTCCATGTAAATTTACTCCTGTAAATCATCATGTCAAAAGGTAGACTTGACATCCATTTGATGGACTTCCTAATTGTGTAAGGCTGCAAGGGGAAGAACAAGGCAGATGGAGTTCATTTTTGTGATAGGAGTAAAGGTTTCATCGTAGTCAATCCCTTCAACTTGGGAAAAACCTTTGGCAACTAACCTTGCCTTAAGTCTTTCCACACTTCCATTTGAAACATACTTTGTTCTGTAGATCCATTTACATCTGACAAGTTTTGTTCCTTTTGGAAGAGGAACAAGATCCCAAGTATCATTCATCATTAAGGAATGATATTCTTCATCCATAGATGTATCCCAATCTGGATTTCCTGAAGCTTCTGCAAAAGTTTCTGGATCATGATTCTCATAAACTTGATCCAAAAGAGAAGAGGCTCGCTGAAACTAAGAACGTGTTCGACGTTGATCTCTAGGATCACTGGCAAGATCACCAGCTGCTTCACATGTTGAACAGACCCATCGAGGAAGCATTAGTGCTGGTGCAACTAGAGGAACATGAGCAGGCCGAGGTAGATTTTCATCCTCACTGTCATCATCAGAAACTAGATTTGGAAACCTGTCAAGGAAGTTGGAAGGAGAAGAAGGCACATTCACTGAATCAGGCTCGTAGGCCAAAGATGGCATACCTGCCAAGTTAGGCTCGCAGGCCAAGATATTTTCATCAAATTTAAAATCTCTTTTAATGATTATATCATGAGAATGTGGTTGAAGAAGTCTATAACCTTTTACATCTTCAGAATATCCAACAAATATGCACTTTTCACTTTTAGGCTGCAATGCTTTTCGTTTTTCATCTGGAATGTGAGCCCATGCTTCACAACCAAACACATGGAAGTGACTTACATCTGGTTTAATTTTACTCCATGCTTCTTCCAGTGTTATACCTTGTAAAACTTTAGTGGGCGTGCGATTAACTATGTAATTTGCACAATTTATGGCCTCATCCCAATATTGAAGACTTAGTCCCTTAGATTGGATCATACAATTAGCCATTTCTTTTAAAGTGTGGTTCTTCCATTCAGCTACACCATTTTGTTGTGGTGTATATGGAACAGTGTGTTGTTGTTGGATTCCTTGTTCAGTGCAAAAAGTAGTGAACTTTTTATTAACATATTCTCCTCAATTGTCAGATCTTAACTTAATAATGTGATGACCAGATTGTTTTTCAACAAGGTTTTTGTAGGCCAAGAACATGTTAAATACTTCGCTCTTAAGTTTTAGGAAGTAAACCCAAGTGTGTCTGGAGTAGTCATCAATGAAAGTTAAGAAATATTTGAAACCAAAAAAGGAAGTAGATGGAAGAGGACTACACAAGTCACTATGCACAAGCTTCAAGGGAACCGAGGCATGCCAAGAGGCACGTTTGTCAAAACTGTCCCAATGATGTTTTTCGAGTACAAAACTGGAACAAACACCATCCTTGCAAGATACCATCGAAAGACTAGTCACCATATTGTCTTTACATAGTTGTTGTAATGAGCGATAATTTAAGCGACCAAATCGCTCATGCCAAAGTTTTCTCAAGTTATCACTATGCGCAACAAAAATTGAAGGAAAATGTGATGACCCAAAGTTGTTAAATTTGTACAACCTGGTAATATCATCAACAATTTTGGTAGCTAGGACATGTTGAGGATCTTTAAAATCTCTGATTACAACTTGGTGAGGTGAAAACGTTATAGTTTTACCTTCACCAGAATGAGTGATTTGATAGACTGACAACAAATTGCAGGAAATTCTTGGAACACATAGTACATCACTAAAATGACAATTTTCTACTGGAACTATTCTAGATCCTACAACACTTAGAGAACTATCATCACCAACAAATATTTATTTGGTATTACATTCATTCATAGTAGAAAATATGGCTTGATCCTTAACCATATGATAAGATGCTCCAAAATCAATGAGCCATTCATTTGAAGTAGAAGAAGAAAATGCAGTATAAGAGTAACCAGAAGCACAAAGTGCATGTCCATGAGAGGTAGATTCTGAAGATGAATCTAGGCTATTGTGGTGCCTCTTCATTGTTGCTTCCAAGACTGCCATCTTCTTGAAACACTTAGATTCATAATGATTATCTTTCCCACATAAATTGCAATGAAGCTCAGTCTTCTTTCCTTTTGGCCTGGATCCTTTGTCGTTTTTTAAAGGAGGACATGACTGAGAGGGTTTGGGGCCCTTATTGGGCTTATTATTGTGAAAATTATGTTTCTTGGGAGGCTTGAACTTTTCTTTCTATTGGGACAATAAGGCTTTCCTAGATGTATCTGCATTTTTAATTATTCCAAGATGAATGAACTTATCTTTCTCTCTAATTAATGAATCACAAAAGGATTCAAGAGTAGGCTCTTGATAACTAGCTGCATTCAAGGATTCTTTCATAGAGTAAAATGTAGATACAAAAATAGAATATGCAGGTCCAAGTTTGAAAAGAATATGATAAATACATTGTTTGTCTTCTTTCTTAATCTTGCATTCTTCACATAAGAGTCTAAGAGTTTTATACTTAGATAAGTAATTTCGAATGCATGAAAAATCACTTGGATTTAAAGAAATAAACTCATTCTCAAGTTGATGGCCTCGGATTTCATTATGTTTACCAAACACAGATTCCAATTTTTCCCAAGCTTTATCAGGTTCATCAATTCCAGATATATGGAATCGCAAAATCAGTAGAGATTGACATCCCAATCAATCCACGAGCTTCATCACATCTATTTTCCAATTTTATTTTCTCATCATCATCAGTGGGTTTTGTTTCTTTCCCTGAGGTAATTATGAAAAGTCCCCTACTTCATAGATTATCTTCCATACGAAATTTCCATGAGAAATAGTTAGAACTTATAAGTAGAATATCACAAGGGGAGGCCATACTATAAAATAACGGCTAAAAAAATAGAAACTAACTGTATGGATGCAAAGAGCTCAAAAAATTAGGCTGTTTAAAAAAAATGGCACTGGAAACTGATTCTGGATGATGAAGTTATGCTTGATCAAAGAAAATGTTGAAGATGTCCCAAATAGTGACATGGCAGATATTAACTTGACCAACTTAAAAAAGAACCCCCTTCTTCCTAAGATGAACCTTTGACAATCACTTACAAGAAATTTTTTTTTTTTAAGTGAATCACTTTTGTAAAATAAGTGATGTTCACTTTTACAATAATGTTACTTTTAAATTGTGTAGCAATAAATTAAAAGACTCAAGTGACTCACTTTTTATTTTATTTTATTTATGTGAGATGCATTTTTGCAATAAAGTAACTTGAAAATAGAAATTGCATGCACTAAAAAGTAACTTAATAAGACTTGAACTCAAGACCTATTAAGGAAGAAAGCAACTTTGAACCAAGTGAGCTAAGTTTAAAAGGTACATAAAAGAATGGGAAGAGGAAAGGGTTTTTTTTTTTTTTTTTTTTTTTATACTTTTCTCTCTCGTTCTCTATGCTTGCCTTTTTTCCTACAAAACATAAAAAAAAATGAAAAACAAAAACAAAAAACAACTTTTTCACACTATGGGTGGGGTTAGATCTTGGTTAGCTTACCCAGAAAGTCTACGTTTTCAAGTTTTCTCACTATTTCTGATTCGCCGTGATCACACAAGGTGCATGACAAAGAGAATACATATTCGAGAAGACAAGAAAAAAACTTTCCCTTTCTGTTTATGATTCGCTGCGATCGCGCAAGGTGCACAACAAAGAACATACACAGCCAAGGAAGGAAACAGTCTGAGACTAAAATAGTAAATATCTAATAATAAAATTGAAAAAATATCGAGATTTAAAAAATTAAAAAAAAACAAATCCGTCACTGTAACATTATACCTTCAGATTTGTTGAAATGGGTGTTTCTGGAACAAACAGAAACAATTTTCGATGAAATGAAAGTTATTTCCAATGGAAACGATGCTTTGGATGCAATGGAATAGCTCCCACATTCCACAAATGCACAAAAACTCTAGAACAAAAAACCCTTTCAAAGTTTCAGAAACACCGATTCTAGATCTTGATCAAAACTGAAAACAACTCTTCATAAACGCTCTGATACCATGTTCGGGTACACAGGGTACTCCAAAAAGACCGAACACCTAGAGCAACCACTTCACACAAATATATTGCAAATCAATACACCGATGTTTGTCACGTGGTTAAAACCCTCGAGAGGGAAACAGTCCATGACCCCAACCAAATAGCTACTTGGAGCAATTTATTATGCAAAATAAAGAAAGTTACATGAGCTTCTCATAATCGATCAACTAGCCAAGGACCCTCCATTCTCTTTAAATAGAGATCATGGACCAATCGGGTGTTAAGCCATGAATCAATGGTAGGAATGATCTAAGAGAAGTTGAACCGTCGGATCACTTTATGTCTAGAACATATCATGACCGTCAGATTAGAATATTTACAAATGCATACTAATGCATACTAAAGAAACACACTTTACCTAACGGATATATTACACAAGTTGATCTTAACTAACTCCTAAGTATTTAAATATCCTAACATATGTACGGTTACATATTCATATAGTTGGATTATGCATTTTGTAGAACAAATATCCTTGTTCTCTGAAGTATCAAATATTTGTGGTAATGTTATTACTATAGCAATTAATATTTTGTCCTAAGTAAAATTTACTAATTTCTGATTGTTATAAGCCCATTAATGGTTTTAGAATCAATACTTGAACAATTAGAAATGATGAGTATGTATACAATGGATGAAATCCTTTGTTTCAAACATTTTCCTACTTTTAACAGTGTTTCCCAGTCTGTATCATTTTCGCTAAATATTCATTGATTATGTTTCTTGATTTTAGAATGTCGTCGAAATGATAATGTTGGTTCCGGTGTCCATCCGTGAGTTTCATTGTTGCTTATGAGAACACCTTAAAAGCTTGTTGTCTGAATTTGATTGCCAAGCTCCTTTGTAATATTCTTTAGATTGATTGTCACTAGTTTTTAGTCCGTTTCTAAACTTGGTATATCTGCTAAATTAACCTCACTTGACCAATGGTCCCACGAGCGTTAAACCAAGAGTAGAATTCAAATCCGTTGTGGATTCGATTTCATAAATAATTTCGCTCTTGTCTCCAGCTTTTAACTACCTTGCTAGTTCACCAACGAATTGACCGAAGGACCGTCATATCTAGATCAATAGTGGACTTCAATGGTCATAGGGAATATTGCATAACGTATCGCTCCTGTAATGTTTTTCTTTGATCGTGCTAGTTCACACAACGAAATAGCTCTTTGACATTGATCGACTCACATGATCAACCGTGTCCATTGATCTGGGTCTTATTCACCACGTTTACTTTCCCAAAATTCTCTTTGTCATTGGTTGTAACTATTCATATATTCTATTATTTTTTCTTGAATAAATCAATTTATATAAATATTCTTGTACTTCTTCTTTGCGAACTTGGATTGTCGATTGATATAACAATGTTGGTTTATGGTTTAGATCTTATCTTTTCGATGTTACAAATGAAATCTATGTACATGGGGAAAAAATTTATTTCACTATATGAATCCATTTTTAATAGCGTAAAGTTAATCTTTAGGTTGGTTAAATTTACAGTGAATCAAAACCCCAATTCAGACCAGAAAACCTTGAATCCGCAAAGTTAAACATTGATACAAAAGACTAGAATATTAAGGGTCCATATCTAATCCACAACGAGATCGACGATTCATAGAAGTGAAAAAGAAGGATTTGCGGAAGTTTTGAGGAGTTGAAAGGAAACCCAATTTTTGAAATCGACAAAGTTAGTCGTTGGTTCCCAAAATTAGAAGATCAATGATCGATATCTAATCCACAAAGCATATCAACAGATGATAATAGTTTCGAAGGATTCATTATGGAATCCCCAAAGGAATCAAATCAAAGGTTAGGATTAGAGCCGCAAATGAAATCAATGGTTTATAGGAGCTACAGAAGGAGAAAGGTGGAAAACAAGAAAAAGAAAAGGCAGAAGGTTGAGGTTTCGATTCTCAAGTTCCACAGTGGAAAGGCAGAAGGCAGAACGTGGAAAGTCAAGGATTAAGTTACCGAAAGGTTGAGTTTCTAATTTTTGAGTTCCGCAATGGAAAGGCGAAAGTTGTAACAAAGAGAGTCAAGGATTAAGTTAACGGAAGGTTGAGTTCTTGATTTTCGAGTTTCGCAGTGGAAAGGAAAAAGGAAGAACGTAGAAGGTAAAGGATTAAGCTAACCGAACTTGGAGTTTCTGAGATTTGATTTCTGCGTCAAATCCAGATTGATGAGCAAGGTTATTCCCACAAGGATCAATGGTGCGGAAAGCACTTGCGGAATGCGGAAGGAAGAAAGTGGCCAAATGAAAGTATTGAGTTGTTGGTTTTTTGACTTCTGAGTTCCGTAGCGGAAGGCGAAAGGAGAAAAAATCAATTTAGTGCGAAAATGTCTATTGTGGTTGTAGAATGGATCTGCCAATGGTGGAATGATTGTTATAGTGGTCCTTATGCTTGAGAATGGATGTACAAGGATGAATTTGACCATTAATTATGGTCAGAGTGTCTTTTTATTTTTATTTTCTCATAACAGTTGGGTATTTTGTTAATATGTCTGAAGATATATGGATATATAATTTTTTTTTTATATTTTATTTCTGAGGTATGTTACATATGGCATCAGAACATGGTTTTAGCACTAGGCTTAAATAGGCTCAACAAAAAACTGCTATAGAATACAAAAACCTAACTCATGTTTATTTTGTCTTGAAAATTACCTTACCCAACAAAGAAAAGTACAAATATTTTTGCAAGGAATATGGTAGATGTGGGAATGTTTACAGAAGAGGAATGTCACTCGGAACAACCTTTAAATGAAGAGGGTAATCTAAGGGATGGAGATTTCTGGGTAGATCTAAATGAAAGTTAGGACAATAAATATGAATTGAAAAGGATCGTGAAAGAACTAAGATATGAATTAAGAAAGCTCAAGGAAGAAAATGAGCGAATTCTTAAGGATCAAGAAGAACTGAACACTATCCCATTAAAAAAATCCACAATGAAGAAAAAGATAAAAATAAGGATTTTGATCAAGGACTACCTAAAACTACCCTGTACAATAAACGTAAGGGTAGGAAGCTAGAATTTTCCATCCATAACCTTGACACTTCAAGTGAAGAGTCAGTTAAACATCATAGAAAAAATTAAGAGTCAAGCGAAAGCAGTGACAAAAATAAAAAGAAGAAAACGTACAGACCCTATGAGGAAATATCTGGGGAGTTCAAAAAAATTAAACCACCCATGTTTAATGGGGAAATTGAGAAGGGTGAGGAGGCAGAGGTCTGGCTGTCTGGTATGAAAAAGTACTTCCAGATATATAATTACTCAGATGAGTTGAAAGAAAATATGACCATTTATAATCTGACAAGAAAGGCAGATATATGGTGGCAAGATATAAAGAAAGTTAAGGGTATAAAAGAAAGGTATTTAACCTAGAAAACTTTTAAGAATCTGTTTAAAAGAAAATATATATCTGAACAGTATTATGAAGAAAAAACCAAGGATTTTTATGAACTAAGGTTAGGGGCCTTAACAATGAAATAACTCTGTAGTAAGTTCTTAAGCTTACTTCACTATGCCCCCCTACATAATTGACAAGAATCCCAAGATACAACAGTTCCTTAATTGTCTGCCCCTCATGTTTAAAGAACAGATTAAATATGACAATCCAAAGACACTAGAGGAAGCGATGAGGAAGGCCAACATCTGTTATAATCAAAACACGAATAAAAGAGAAAGTATACCAGCTTGGAAAAATCAAAGGCCAAATAATTTTGATTCTAAAGGAAAACAAATTAAGTTCCATAAAAACATGGGAAATAATCATAGAGGGTATCAGGGTAATAATTACAAAGGTTTTAAACCTCAATATTCTGCAGTACCCTCAATCGTTCCTAATAAAAAAACCCCGCACAAAGATATAACCCTTAAAATTTTGGGAGTGTGGAGAGAAACACTACTTTAAGGATTTCCCAAAAAGGAAGCATAAGTTTAATGTCCATTCTATCCAGGAAGTAGTTATAGTTGGGGATATGGCCAGGAGCAGGCCCAAAATCTTTGTTGCACTAGAAAGTCGGCAAGCAATCCACTAGACTTCCATGGTTGAAATTGAAGGTATGATAAGCAATCAACCTATCTCTGTCTTAATTGATCTAGGTGCAAGCCTGAGTTATATTTCACCTAGATTAGTTTATTTATGCAATTTGGTACTTGAAAAATTTGATAAGTCATGGCTAGTACAGTTAGTCAGAGGTACAAAAATAAAGGTTACTAGTATTGTTAGAAATTGCAAGATAATGTTGAATGATTTCCTTACACATTGTGAATGTAAATATATTTCCTTTAGGATCTTATGATGTGTTGATATGAATGGATTGGCTTGAAGAGCATACAGTTTTGCTAAACTATTTTGATAAAAAAATTACATGTATTGATAATAATGGAAATAATATAAAGGTGAAAGGAATTCCTAGAAAGGTAACCATCAGAGAAATCTCTGCTCTGCAAATGAAGCGATAAGTAAGAAAAGGATGCAAGGCATTCACAGTATATATAATAAATGATAAGGAAAACGATATACAACCTAAATTGGAAGATATACTTGTTTTAAAGAAGTTCTAAGATATCTTCCTAGAAGAAGTCCCTGGATTTCCTCTAAAAAAGGATATAGACTTCACAATCAATCTGATACCTGGAGCGGTACCAGCATCAAAAGATCCATATCGAATGAACATAATCGAACTCACAATACTAAAATCAGAGTTATAATAACTAATCGATAAAAAGTACATTCGACTAAGTGTGTCTCCTTGGGGGGCACCGGTCTTTTTTGTGAAAAAGAAAAACGATACACAATGATTATGTATAGATTACAAGAAACTAAATAAATTAACTATTAAAAATCAATACCCACTTCCCCGGATAGGTGATTTGTTTGATCAGCTCCATAGAGAAATTGTCTTTTCAAAGATAGATTTAAGGTCGAGTTATCATTAAGTGCGAATAAAAGATGAATATATTTTTAAAACAACATTTAGGACCCAATACGGTCACTATGAGTTTGTCGTAATTCCCTTTGGGTTGACAAACGCACGTGCTACGTTCATGTGTTTAATGAACAACATCTTAAGTAACTATCTGGATAAATTTGTGGTTGTATTCATTAACGACATATTAATCTACTCTAAGAATGAACAAGAACATGAAGAACATCTAAAAATAGTTTTGCAAGTATTAAGAGAACAACAACTCTATGCAAAGTTAAAAGGGTGACTTTTCAAGGACGAGATTCAATACCTCAGACACGTAGTGTTCGAGGATGGAATCTCAGTCGACCCAGATAAGGTAAAGTCCATCATGGAATGGATGGTTCCTAAAAATGTATCTCACATCAGATCATTTATGGGAATTATTGGATACTATAGGAAGTTCATAGAAGGATTTTCTAATATTTCCTACCCCATAACTTCCTTACAAAAGAAAGGGAAAAAGTTTGAGTGGAATAAAAAGTGTGAGGAAAGTTTTAACAAAATAAAACACCTATTAATCCCTACCCTGATCTTCAAAATTGCTGATCCATTCAAGGATTTCGCCGTATGTACCGGCACTTGCAATGAAGGGTTAGGTGGAGTATTACCACAAGATAATTATGTTGTAGCTTATGAATCCAGAAAACTAAAATATCATGAGAAGAATTATGCAACACATGATCTAGAACTTGCGGCTATAATTCATGCCTTAAAAATGTGGTGACACTACTTAATTGGAGGAAATTTTTTACTTATGTCAGACAACATAAGCCTCAAATATTTATTTGATCAATAGAATTTGAATGCAAGACAAGCCAGGTGGTTGTCCTTTTTAAGTGAGTATGACTTTGAAATAAAGCACATAAAGGGAAAATAAAATAAACTAGCAGATGCTTTAAGTCATCATGCAAACTTACTATGTGCAAGCAGCAGCTACAAATTTGATTTGGGAGGTTAGATTTTAAGTACTGGGAATTTTGATGGGAAATATCAGAAGTTTAAAGGAAAAGATTGCTAAAAATGAATAAGGAAAAGTAAAAATAGACTTTAGCCTAAACCAACAAGGACTATTGTTGTATAAAAGCAGGCTATATATACCTAACATAAAAGAAATTAAATTGACAACCATGGATGAACTGCATAAAATACCATACTCGGGGCATCCGGGGTTACAAAAATTGATTACCATGATCAGAAAGGACTTATTTTGGCCAAACATGAAAAATGAAGTGGTTGAATGCTTAGTTCATTTCCTGAAATGTCAACAAGTTACAGTAGAGCATCAACATCCAACAGGATTGTTGCAACCACTACCTATTCAGGAATGGAAGTGGGAGACCATCAGTATGGATTTCATCATCGGATTTCCCAAGAATTTCAGACAACATGATTCCATCATGGTTGTGGTTGACAAATTAAGCAAAGTGTCTTATTTTATACCTTTCAAATCTACCTACAAATATGTTAATATTTTAGACATCTTCATGAAATAAATATTCAGGTTACATGGCATACCGAAAGTGATAGTCTCGGATAGAGACACAAAATTTATAGGTAATTTCTGGAAAGCCTTGTTTAGGGGCTTGGGTACCTACTTAAATTTTAGTACTGCATATCATCCACAAATGGATGGACAGACTGAAAGGGTAAACTGGGTTCTAGAAGACATGCTAAGAATGTATGTTATGGACAAACCATGTAAGTGAGAAGACTACCTACACTTGGTTGAATTTGCTTATAACAATAATTTCCAAGTTTCAATAGGTATGAGTCCATTTGAAATTTTATATGCACATAAGTGTAATACTCCAATCTCATGGAGTAGTCATGTTGATAGATTAATGTTAGGACCTGATATATTAGAAGATATGGAACTAACCATGAAATAAGTACAACAAAACTTGAAGGCTACCTAGGACATGCATAAAAGTTATGTTGACTTAAAAAGAAATTCTAGAGAGTTCTGGGTGGGTGATCATGTGTACATAAAGGTAGATCCCAAGAAAAGTACCTTGATATTGGGAAAACATAAGAAATTGGCACCCAAGTATTGCAAGCCATTTGAAATTTTAGCTAGAGGAGGGCAGGTTGCATACCAGTTAGCCCTACCACCCAATATTAAAGTACATAATGTGTTTCACATTTCTATATTGAAATGATATGTTCATGATGCTTCTCATGTGATTGACTAGAAGGTAATCTAGGTGGAACTAGAGGGAGAGTTTCAAGTGGGACTAGAGCGCATTCTCGATAGGAGAGAACTTTTACTCTAGAACTCTACCATTGAGCAGGTAAAGGTGTAATGGAAGCACCTTAGTCCAAAAGAAGCTACTTGGGAGCTAGAAAGTAATATGCAGGAGGCATATCCAGACTTATTCCAAGAGGATGATATGGAAGAATAAAAGAAAAGGTTATAACACTGAGGGCAATGTTATCTTTTAAGGGGAGGTGTATGTAATGACCCCTGATTTAATAATTGTTATTTGTTGGAAAATACCTTGAATTATTGTTATTCTCTGACAAGAAGGTCAAGAATAAAACAATTTTTGTACTAAAAATTCCTTATTAATAAAAATTGCGGAAGAAGAACACAATTGGAAATAGCTGTTGAAAGAGTGTTCGCTGACCCACAAGAGGGAAATGACAAGTGGCTGAGACCATCGAGTGAGAACTCAATATGTAGGAGGCATCATCCCAAAAATCAGGTTTGCACTCCTAGTTGAGTTGCTGAAGAGCAGGAGGCTCATAAATGACCAAGTCCCAGGAAAAATACTATTTAATAGTATGTCCATGAGCAACAGGAGGCTATCATTGGATGGGGATTAACATTTGTATAATGCAAGAGATGGCGCATTGAGATAATTTTCTCTTGTGGTTCAACGGACATGCTTGGGGATTCTGGAGCAAGTAATTTGTCTTCTCTGGGAGTTGGTTGGGAGAAACAACTTCTCCACTTGTGTTTTCCCAACATTGGTGCCAGGTTCCTACTCTGTTTTTCTTATGAATAATTCTCACATGATCAACTGCGTCCATTGATCTGAGTCTTCTTCACCATATTTACTTTCCCAAAATTCTCATTGTTGGTGGTTGTAACTATTCGGATATTCTACTATGTTTTCCTGAATAAATCAATTTATGTAAATATTCCTGTACTTCTTCTTTTTGAACTTGGATTGTCGATTGATCTAACAATGTTGGTTTATGGTTTTGATCTTTATCTTTTCAATGTTACGAATGCAATCTATGTACATGGAGAAAAACCTTATTTCACTATATGAATCCATTTTTAACAGCGTCAAGTTAGTCTTCAGGTCGATTAAACTTAAAGTGAATCAAAACCCCAATTCAGACCAGAAACCGTTGAATCCACAAAGTTAAACATTGATCCACAAGACAAGAAGATTAATGATCCATATCTAATCCGCAATGAGATCGATGGTTCACAAAAGTGCAGAAGACAAATTTGTGGAAGTTTTGAAGAGTTGAAAGGAAACCCGATTTTCAAAATGCACAAGGTTAGTCGTTAATTCCAAAAATTAGAATATCAATGGTCCAAATATAATCCGCAAAGCATATCAACGACTGATAATAGTCATGGAGGATTCATTGTGGAATCCCCAAAGGAATAAGATGAATGGTTAGGATTCGATCTGCAAATGAGATCAATGGTTTATAGAAGATGCAGAAGGCGGAAGGTGGAAAACAAGAAAAAGACAAGGCAAAAGGTTGGGGTTCCGATTCTCGAGTTCCACAGGGAAGAGGTAGAAGGATAAACATGGAGAGTTAAGTATTAAGTTACCCAAAGGTTTAGTTTCATATTTTGAGCTCTACAGTGAAAAGGCGGAAGGTGGAATGCAAAGACTCAAGGATTAAGTTAACAGAAGGTTGAGTTCCTGATTTTTGAGTTCCGCAGCGGAAAGCCAAAAGGTGGAACATGGAAGGTAAAGGATTAAGCTAATGGAACTTGGAGTTTTCGAGATCCAATTTTCGTGTCAAATCCATATTGATGATCAAGGTTGTTCCCGCAAGGACCAATGGTGCAGAAAGAACTTGCAAAATGTGGAAGGTAGAAAGTGTCCAAATGAAAGTATCGATTTGTTGGTTTTCATACTTCTGATTTCCTTAGCGGAAGGTTGAAAAGTGGCCAAATGAAAGTATCGAGTTGTTGGTTTTTCAACTTTCGACTTTTGGAGCAGAAGGAGAAATGCGAAAAAATCAGTTTAGTGTGGAAATGTCTATTGTGGTTGCATAATGGATCTTTCAATGGAGGAACAACTGTTACAGTGGTCCTTATGCCTGAGAATGAATGTAGAAGGATGAATTTCACCATTAATAATGGCCAGGGTGTCTTTTTATTTGTATTTTCTCATGACAGTTGGTTTTTTTGTTAATATGTCTGAATATATATGGTTATAGAAATTTTTTTTATATTTGATTTTTGAGGTATGTTACAACACATGGATAGACTTATCTGGACATAATCCAGAGTGAGAAAGGGAAAAATTCTAGGATTTATGTGGAACCCAATTGCTTCTGGTGCATTAATGGAAGCTTCCGAGGTTTCATGCTGGCATGAATACCCTCTTTGATACCATGTTAAATTTAATGAAGCATAGGATCTTCAATCTTGCATGAATTCAACTATCAAAGAAGGATACAAAAGAGAGAGAAGAATTAAGTAAAGTCTGATCAATAATTCATGGCAGATTAAACACACATGAGACCAATAATTGGAAGAATAAAATTACATCCATTGATCAATGTGAACTATGTAATACAATAGTGTTAGAAATAATATAATTAGAACACCTGATATAGGATTCGAATCTACCAACCTGGAGTGACTCTGGAGCTAACTCAGTGTGGGAAAATCACCACTGGAGCTCACTAATGCAACTCCAGATCACTAAAAGAGTTCACTATTAGTTAACTGAAGAGGGTAGGTGAGTAAATGCACCCAACCTCCCTTGACTCATGCAAATTGACACTAGAGTGACAGAGAGTGATCTAACATATGGGAATCAGAGCATAATTGAACATAATTGAATACCTGCTAGAGTAAACTGTTGGAGACTATAGGTGGCACTCAAAGTGGGTTCCTAAATTATAGGGATTAGTCCTTGGAGATCCTAAACTCATGTAGATAGATGCAATGAGTTGTAGGTGACCTCTAGGTGTGTCCCCCATGCACTAGTGAAGTGATGAAGACCTCCTAAGATAGGAATACATGCAAATAAACTATGTGGGAAAAGGGAGGATCAATTAATCCTAACATTTGGTTGTCCACTTACACTAATAGTGATAAGGGGATCCATTTTGTAAACAACACTATATAAGTACTCATGAGAGAATTTCTTATCAACCATAATAAAATTCCCCCTACCACCCACAAGATAATGAAGTCGTTACATCATTCAATGCAGCCTTATCCAAAGGACTCACGAAGATGTTAATTTCAACTAGATTATGAGGGTATCAAGGTACATATTATGGTTTGGGTCTACATAATATATCATAAAAGGTTGAATGGACAAATCAAAATTTAGATCAATTTATGGAGAAGAGACACTTGTCCTACTAAACTTCATAGTTAATCCTGATAGAGTAGCTAAGCTATTAAAATTTGACTCTACACTAACAAGAGAGGATAAGATATACAAAATTAAAATAACATAAAGAACAAAGAATAATAACTAACCACCAACAATAAGTGTAGAAATGACAACAAAAGGTTTAACATGTCAACCATATAAGGAAAAAAGAAATTGAAATTGGATATCTTGTACTTATTTATGATAGTAGAATTAAGGGAAAGTTAAGGGAATTAGAATCAACTTACCTTGGTCATTATGTAATTGAATATAATCATGAATCCATGATCAATGTAACTCTGAACACTCCAAAGGAAATTTTTGCACAAGGTAGTTAATGGTGTTATGCTTAAGTGACACCATCCTAAAATTTTGGAAAAATAAAAGAAAGGAAGAAAAAATATCAAGGACAAAAAATTGTGGGTAACCATTGAGTAGAAGTCCATCTAAAATATAGCTTGTTGGTGGGAAACGTTATTGGAAATAAAATAAAATAAATAAGTCTAATTGTGAAAACACTTATGGTGCCACTATTTAGGAGTTTGCTGAAAAAATAGGTTATTTGGTGGGTAAACTCTTGAAAACAAAAATAGAATAAGGTGGGTTTTAAGGGAAAGTTGGTTGAATAATTGTCAATAGATAGGTGTTTAAAATTAACGTGATAGACACCATAATTAGAAAGAATAAGGGCATTAAAATATCATGATAGTTAATTGGGATCTTATGCAAAAGGATGAAAATTATAATGAAAGGACAAGTTGATGGACATGGTATTGACACTATAGAGGCATAGAACACATAATAAAAGGAAATGAATTTTGATACAGGGGAAGAATGCTTAAAAAAAGTTAAGGAACAATCTTAATCAAAGGCCATTAAAAGAATGAAGTTGCATGTAAGAGGATTCATTGGCTAATTAATAAGAAGTGATGAGTCAGTGAACAAAATAGAGAAAATAACAATCAAATAGTAATTGACAACCCAGAAGATCAAAGTTGACAACATGAACCACACTTAATGTACACTATTAATGAATCACATTTTCAATTGGAGAACTACACAAGTGGTTGACACAGTGAAAATTTTGAATTAAACTATAAATAGAGGTGAAGGGAACATGAAAAATTTCAAAGGATAAATATTGGAGAAGAATAGGGATAAAATATTGAGAGTAAAGACTATTTGGGAAGCATGGATTGAAGAGTAGGTTGCGGTTGATATTGGAGAAGAATAGGGATAAAATATTGAGAGTAAAGACTACTTGGGAAGCGTGGATTGAAGAGCAGGTTGCGGTTGACCTATGTAAAGATATGGAACGAAAAATGTGGGGAATAATTCCATCAATGTTTGGCAACTTCTAAATCAATAAAAATTGATCCAAGAGAAAGGAAGATGTTTGAAAATTAGGCAATGGAAAAATTGGAAAAAAATGGATAGAATCAAAGATACAAGAATTGAAGAAATCATTTAGGAGTGCCATTTGAAAAATAATAGGAAGTGGACACTAGTTAATGGGAAATGGAGAGACAATACATTTATGATAGAAAAAGTGAATATTAGCTCATACAAACGTGCCCCCTAAACAAGAAGATTTGAAGTAATGAAGGAAGAAGTGACTAAATTTATTATATACAATAGAAAATTACTTACTTAGCATAAATGGAATAAGTCAATATTACAACAAAGTAATCCCCAAAGAAATGATAAGAATGAAGGTTGATTGAGATAGATTGCTCCTCATATGTATAAAATACACATGGATGAAATCACAACAACCCCTCCACATATTCCAACAAAATCACCTCCATTGCCCCCTCGACCATGATTTACATTCTTCAAGTCCAACATTTTAATGAACTCATCTTTCACTGCAGTAGATACAACCAAGATTATAATCATTTGGATTGAAAAATCATGATTTGGTTGTAATAAATTTTGCAAAATTTGACCATCTCTTCCCTTCCTTGAGATGGAGAATATTTTGAGGCTGTGGGAGATGTTGCAGGAGCGTATTTGTCTAGTTTGACTAGACAGTATAACTTAATGAGTAGTTGAGTTGGAGTTGTACTTGGATTGGGAGAGAGAGAGNGAGAGAGAGAGAGAGAGAGAGAGAGAGAGAGGATAATACATAAGAGAGAGAGAGAGAGAGAGAGAGAGAGAGAGAGAGAGTCAATTTAGGAAAAATGAGGATAATACATACCCTACCCTAAGTGCTAGGGTTTCCATAGGTGTGTACATGCCTTACCCCCTCTGAATTTGAGCTAATAACCTCATAGGAAGAAACACACCTTAAACATTAGACCCACTCATGCTACCACAATTTACTATAACAATATTGAAAATAATAGCTTAAACATAATTATATATAAAGTTATATATTTATTATTAAATGCATATTAATAATTATCTTTTAAATACAAGTTTATCTTTAGAATCTATGTATTTGTTATTAATTTCATATTAATAATATAGAATATATATACCACAATTTAATATAATAATATTGATAATGATATCTCCAACTTAACTTTAAATAAAGTTTTATATTTAATAATGCTAAATTGATAAATAATTAGATTTTAAATACAACTTTATTTAAATTTACACATTCGTTAAATATAATATAATATAATATGATATCTTAAACATAATTAGGTTATGTATTTATTGCTAAATTAATATTAATAATTATATTTTAAACACAATTTTATCTAAATTTATATATTTAGTATTAATTTCAATTTTAATATCAAACAATTTATTATTAATAATAATTATAATTAAAAAAAACTTTACACTATTTAAAAATCAAATTATTCAAAATTATATATATATATATATAGTTCCGTTTTACTTAAAACCCCCAAACTTTAAATAAAAAATCTAGAGATGTTATTTGTTATTATTTTTGTGTCAATTTTTTTTTAATCAATGAACTTCGATAGATGCAATTAATTACTTAATTTCGTTAAATGAATTCATATATTGTTATAGTTATTTATTTATGATATAATATAAACACTAGTACATTCACATAGTTTGTGTTAGATTACGTGGATAAGGATGAAATGGTTGAGATATAGTTATGTAATGGTGAGTTATCCATGCCTAGCTACATGTTATCACCCCATTCATCAGTTAGCTACCTATTATTTTTTATATTAATCAATCCTCGTCTATAGATGAAAAAGCATAGGTTGTACTCCACCCCAAATTTCAAATAAAAATGTCTATCCACCTAATTAAACTAATTAATATAAACATAAAACAAATACTTTTTAATAAACAAAAAACTAAAAGAACCTCTATCATTATTGTTATCTCTTTCTTAATCAAGATGTATTTATACACAACAAGATATAAAGACCATAAAATAAATCTCAATACTTTAAATAATTTTATTGATTAATTAAAGAAAATTCAAAATCTCAAATAATATCTAAATGCCTATTAACATACTTAAATTTGAATTTCTTTAAAATTAAATTCATTTTACATACATTATTTTAACAATGTGTATTCAAAGTAGCGTGTTTAAAAATGCAGTCTTGATTTTGATATTGAACTAACAAAAGATTGTATAGTGATGTAATTGAGTATATGAAGTTAAAAAAAAATTGATAAACATAGTTATGGAGCATTGTGTCGTTCTATACATGGTACACAAAATGGAGATCAAGCTTTATTGTATTTAGATAAAATTTATAAATAAACTTTTTTAAATAAAACAACAGAGCAAAGATCAATCAAAACAATAAGTGGTGGTAATAACTTTGAAGAAGTGTTGGGATAAAAACAAAATTAAATTTTGCAGGTGGTAATAACTTTAAGTAAAGAAGTGCTAAATTTTAAAATTAGAAGTTTTTTCTCATAACACTATTATTTAAAGCTCATTTCACACCACGAAGAAAAAGAGAACAAAACGAAATTGGAGTTTTTCATTTTGCAATGGAGACTAAGCATTGTATTATCATTATGTTATGAGGGTTTAAAGATTGGAGTTCGATAGTGAACCGACGATATGCACCGATTGGACGACCGGTAGTACGATCGGTGCATATCGTGGGGCAAATAGGTTCTACCTAAAAATTATGAATTTTTAGGTTTATGGTTTTGCTTATTAACTTTAAATTATGAATTTTGAAAAGAAATATAGAAAAGTATTAATTCTTAGACCCATAAATTAAATTTTAGTGTTTTCATTTTGGATTCGTCTTAGTCTTTTTACCTAAGAAGCCAAGTGCGTTTTTGACTAATTTTACCAATAAATAAACAAATGGTTGAATGGTTATCCTAAAAACACAATAGTTAAATGGTTGTGTTAAAAACATGAGCCATAGGGCAAGAGAATGAAAGTTAATAGTGAAACAAAATTATTATTTTTAATGCTAAATATAAGATAAATTTCAAACATGATTCAAATCAAATCTTATATATAGTAAAATAATATTTTTAAATGGCCAATTTAGAATTTGACCAGCTCTAAAAATTGTTACATAATTAGAAAAATGGCAAAAAGGCAAGTGAAACCATAATGGAAAAAATATGACAAAATCCCTATTATAATTTATAACACATGAAAGTTCGAGGTGAAAGTCTACACGGCCTCGAGTCATTCACAACCTCGCGAGTCGAACAGACAGCTAGCAATTACGCGGACTATAAATAAATAAAAAATGTTATGCAAGACTGTCATGTGTCATTTTCTATTTCCCAAACCCTAATTTGAGGCAATTCATCGAGTCACGTCTAAACGTGCGTCCTCATAAACACCTGCATTCTGACTCACAAAATGCATGTGGGACCGGAGCCGGCATTGACTGGCCTCTCTTCGGTTGCCGCTTGTTTTATTCTCAGAACACGAATACCAACGGGATTTACGTGCTCCCTGAGCTTCGCATATTTCAACTTCATCTATGCCTCGTTCCACAATTCTCCGCTCTTTGTCTTCCTTTTCCTTTTCGGAGAGAAAAGGAGGAAGTTCAAGAGATTTGCAGAGCTCTTCAATGGCGGACGATCAGCGAATTTCTCCAGCCGCCGCCCCGGAAACAGCGATTGTCACTGCTCCGGAAACAGCCCCGCTTTCTTATGTCATCCAGCTCCCAAAGGACCAGGTTTACAGAGCCGCTCCAACCCAAGAACGTTCAGTTCATTCCCGCGGGCCTCCCAGGCGCCGCCGGAATCCTTGCTGCTGCTGCCTCGCTTGGATTTTCTGCCTGCTTATTCTCCTCATCGCGCTTATAGCCATCGCCGCCGCTGTCCTCTACATAATCTTCTGGCCTCAGCTGCCGAAATACTCACTGCACAGCATTTCTGTCGATCGATTCAACATCAGCCAAGAACAGCGTCTCAGCTCCGATCTGGTCGTCTCCATCAAGGCCCAAAATCCCAACAAAAAGATCGGAATTTACTACGACGATGGAAACCGGCTGTCCGTGCTGTTTTCCGGCAGGGAAATTAGTGCTGGCACCATTCCGGCATTCTTTCAAGCTCCCCGGAATACCACCCTTGAGCAGATAAAGTTGACAGCTTCCCGTGTCCCATTCTCTGCCGCCCTGCACTCCGCCCTGAATGCAGATCAGACCAAGGGCAGCGTGCCGCTGGACGTCGAGATGGACGAGCCCGTCGAACTAAAAATCGGCAGCCTGAAAACCCCTAAAATCACCATGCAACTGCGGTGTAGTTTGACGGTAAACCAGCTAACGGCAAAACAGAACGTTCGGATCCGACAAGAGAGCTGTAGCTTCAAAATCAAGCTGTGAATAAACCAGCGGCCGCATTTTTCTTCATTTTCGTCGTTATTTCTGGGATTTTCATTTGCCTCTGCCGCCGTGAGGCTCTGCCAGTTAACCACCTAAAGGGGTTAATTTAGCGTTCCGTTAAATTAATTAATTCACATATTTTAATCGATTTTTTTAATAATGATGATAACTGTTCAATTGGCCTCAATTGCCTAATTTATTTTTATCCTCCTAATTTGAAGTAGGTCCAATATTATTGGAGCTATTTTTGTAAGAATGCAATCTGGTTTGAATTCTTTGCTTTTTCTGTTCTATTTTCACTCAGTGAGTTGTTATATGTAAAATAATTAAATGTCCAAGGGCATTTTCAACGTAAAAAAAAATGGTATTTTCTATGTCATGAGAGTTCAGGTTTTTAATTATGCAACGAATAATTTTGTAAAATGTTTATATTACTACTTTAAAAATACTTTGATTGTTAGTTTTTAAACAAGTCAAGGTTTAAAAATACATTGGAGTTATTGTTTAAGCATGAGTTTAGGTTTCATAATTTTGTATGGAAAAAATTCATAAATGGCTTGGATTAAGATTTTGTAAATTATAATTATTAAATTTTTTAATATATCTACTTATTAAACAAAATTTTATATTTTTAAATATTTATATCAATATTTCATATATTTTTTTAAATGAAATTTGCATTAACGTTTAACTTTGTTTTAACATTTAACTTAGCATAATGCATATATGTAACTCTTTGTTAAAATGCAGTATTTTCAAATGTGACTAATTTTATGGATCACATGGGAGGTTTCTTTCATAACATTGACAACTCTTGAACCATGATTAAAAATGCATTGGCATGTTTCTTTTTGATATGTTAATGTAAAAAATAAAAGGTAGTGGACAAAGTATTTTAATTATCATGAGTTTTAGACAGAAGGTTCTCTTGATAACTTTTGTTAGGGTTTATTGGTAATTGCATTACACTTGAGTCAAGCCAAGAGAGTTTGTTGGCCTCACTAGGGATTCACCTTGTTGACCAATATCTTATCACCTTCATTCATAAAGGGGTAGGGTATGGGGGTTGGGAAGTAAGGTATGGGGGGTTATAAAAATAGGTATCTAGTAAAAATTGTTTTCCAAAATTGTTTTTTTCTTTTGTTATGCCTTTTGTTGTGGGCATCCACATGGGACTCGTTGGTGTCTCTGCACATGTTCCTTCTAGTTTCAAGTTGACATGTTCACTTTCCCCTAATTGTGACGTCTCTAGCCGGTCACTATGCAAGAATACCCTTTCAGGGGATACACTTTCCCCTAGCCAGTTGATTCGAGTTCTTGATGGTGCAACGTAGAGTGAAGGTTTTTCTCCCATGTCTTTTTCTGGACTTTCTTCTCTGTCGAAGATGAATACTGGGGTAAGACCTAACACTAGTGATGGTACTGGCCTTGATGGCAGTGTAGGTTATGTGCCGAGTAACAATAATGATTTCTAGAAGACACAATTATCTGGTGCTAGGGCTCGTTTGTAGGGGGGGATTAAAATTTACAAGGTGAAATCGAGTCTGGAGCAATTTTTTTGGGGTAATGGTGTGAGCATGGATATGGTTGTTACGTTTTCGATATAGGTGGTGGTTGGGGTATCGAGTATTCGAAGGATAACCACACAGATCTAATTGACTAGGTTAATGCAAACTAGTTTCTAGAATTTGGTATCGCACCTAGAACTAATATGTTGATAAATGGATGGTTATGTTTTGTTTTCCCTAAAGAAGAGGATGTTCCCAAAGTTTTGGATAGGGTTTGGTTGATCAAGGATGGATCCTGTTGAGGCCTGGAAATTCGCAGGCAACAACAGCAAGGGATTCTCCCTAGTCAACGTTCCCAACTAGCCCGTGACTGTTTGGTATAGGGAATCCATCCGGTTTGCGGTCCCGCTACCGTAGGTCAAGTGACAAAAATAAAAGGTTTTACCGATTGCGGCGCAGTCCACCGTGTATATTTTTGTAATTTTAGTTTTAAGTATGATGTGCAAGTGCCTAGCTAAAATTGCAGATTGATTAAGAATACAAGGAGTGGTCACAATGTGATGCGCAGGTTCTTACCTCTTGTCTTAGACTCACTTGCATCTGAATCACACACAGCAAGAAATTAAAACTAACTACCTAACCTATCCCTAGGGAGCAAGATTGTCACTTATTAATGAGTAATGTATTTTGTGCATGCATTATGAAAAATCATAGATAGCTGATACTTTTTTCAAAACACATGAACATTTAAATATATTTGAACAACCAGATAGCCAATTGTTTATGAACAACATTCATTACTCATAGTGGAAATTTTCATAAAAATAAACCAGAGATCATTCATACACGAACATAGGTTCAAAGAGTTAGAACGATCTCACAGTTAATGGACACAAAGATGAAAACGAAATAGTTCCTCTTCAACAAATCCATAGCATAACATTTGAACATTCCACCAAGCTTTTTCCAACAGGCAAACTGTAATTAGTTATTGCAAAAGGAAATAGTTCTTCTTACAATATGTCTTCCAATCTAACTGGGAAAAAGTCCCTCTTCTTGTCTAGATTCTTTATATTTATACAAAAGAACAAAACTGTTGGGCTTCCCACGAAATGACTCTTGGGCCTCCCCAACTCTTTACCTCCCACATTTTTCTTTCATTAAATGTTTATAAAATTTACAATATACTACAATAAAATGAGTAAAATGCTCATGAGGAGGGTCCCGCTTGACTATTCAAAAATTTCTTCCATGCTGCAGCCTCTGAGGCAATACTTTCGAATTCAGAAGGTTCTAGGAAACAAATATTTATTTCAAATTTAGCAGCTTGATTTCTTATGACGTCTATTCTGGCTGTGCTCAGGCAAAGTTGGTCTTCTAACAGCTGCACACTAACCATGGAATGATCTACTTCATTCTTCAGGGTCTGCTTGTCTAAAGCTTTAATGTGCTGTATCCTTTGTTCATCTTCCTAATATCTTCTTTGCAAAATCTCCAAAAACAGGCTGTGGTCTGGAAAGGTATCCATTTTCTGTTCATCCTCAACTTGGTAGTGATTATAAGTGATCAAGAGTCTCTTGAAGAATTATGCACAAGCCCCCTTTGTCTTCTTGACAACCTTCTTGAATTCCTCGGCTATGTTTATGGCAAACTCCAGTAAATCATAGTCTTGCCTTAGAACTTGTTGATCTTTCGATGGTAGATCTGCTGGGGTTTCTTCATTTGCTTCTAATCTCGCCATCCTTCCTGTCAGGACCTCTAATATGTACTTCGATCTATCTACAAAATATGAAGAGGTTTCCAAAATATCTTCCAGTCGGTTTTCTACTTGCAAAACCCTACACCTTTCTTCCTCTATGGCCACTTGCAGCTGGTGCATATTGCTTCTCTGTGCCAGAACGTGCTTCTTGAAAGGTTGAAGACTGACCTGCTGTTCCTTGGCCTATTCTAGAGATGTTGTCAATGAGGTAATCTGTTCTTTAATTTCTGCACTCTGCCCTTGAGATTGCCTCTCATGTTCCTCGAAGGTATCCTTCTGTAGCTCCAACTCCCCTATCCTGCCTAATAGCTGCTCCTTTTCCGTTCTTAACTCTTGATATTCCTGCTGTACTTTCTCCAGACTTTCTTGGGTGGACTCCATAGATCTCTTCTCTATCTGGAGGAGTTGGAGCTCAGCTTTTGAAGACTTGATTTCCTGTTGTATGTCTTCAAACTTTCTTTTCAACCTATTATTTTCCTCTCTCTCTTTTCTTAGGGTATCTTTCAGGTGGGAAGAGGACTTCTTTAATTATTCGAGATCAGTCATTATTCGATCTACAATGTCCTCGAAAGCATGGATCAATGCATCCCCCGCTCTGATAGTGAACCTGGGGTCCTTGTCTCTCCCATATACTACAGTTTTATCATTTATCATTTTATCGGAGTGCCCCCCAGTCTCGACCTTTCTCTCAGTCCTCTTCACTATTCTTTTCTTTTCCCTATCATAAAAGATAGTGCTAAAATAAGAAACCTCCTTCCCCTTATTCTGCTCAAAAGGGATTAGCCTAAGGGTGGGGACCATAGCCTATCATGTTGTGCTACTAGCAGTTGCCTCAGGATCTTGAATATCAGGGTTCCCCAAGTCTCGAGCCTGACTGTCTACAAGATCGGAAGCTGATTGCTCTGTCACTGTCCTTGTCAACTTTATCCTTTCTGCTTCCTGTTTCTTGAGTTCCTCATCCATCTTTATTTTCTTTTCCTCCTCTTCACTCCGGGCAGCTTCTCCTGGCTTTCAAGCTGCTACTTGTTCAACTCTTCTTTTTTCTTCCTCCTCACCTTTGAGCCAACTTTCGGCTTCCTGTGCTAGTCTCCTAGCATCTTCATTTGTTTTCTAGTTTCTTCATCCTCTGCCTTTTCTTGCTCATCCTATCCTTTCTTGCCTTTGGTGGTGATTTTCTTTTTAAAACTTCTCCTTAAGGCCATCATATTTTGTGCACTGCAGAAAACGAACTCATCTCAATCCCAGTGGCTTGTGTACTCAAAGTGTACATTTGCTTCCCTGTAGTGCTCTGCCACTTTTCTCTGGGAATCATTCCTATGGAAATTCATCTCTTTGAAATGGAATTTCCCCAATTCCTCCACAAATTCCTTAGCCTTCTTCACCCTTGTGAATTTATAGCTTCCCAACCTGAATGGTAAAGGAGGGTAAGCTACTTTCTTATGTTCAAATAGAAAACTCCCTATGCCATCTAGAAAGACTTGTCTAACTGCCTCTTTGTGGACTATATAGTCAGTGGCATATTTTGGCAGTAGTGAGGGTGCTCTAGAACATCCATACATTCTAAAATACAATCCAACCTCCGTTAGATAGTAGTCTGCATATTCCTCAATCACCTTCAATGCTTCCTATGACATACAGTTGCACTCCTTTAAGAAGATCAATGTATATAGTGGCATGACGAAGTGCTCACACACTTCTATATAGTGACTGTGGTATTTGTGTGCCCACAGTGGTCTGTATGCTGAGTAGATTGGTGTTCTCTCCTGGTCTCAGATACACCTCAGATTGGGGAAGGGTTGGTTGCATAGTATGCAATCAATTAGTATAGAGCTCATATAGAACTCTGATCTCTTATGGGACACCCCTCCTAATGCTGATGCAATGTAGGCTGAGAGGCTGTTTGACACAATGTTTTCCCAGTTGAACACTGTCCCCTGTGTAGCAACATAGAAAATGATAGGCATCCATTCTAACTTGAAGCTTTTACCGTGGGCCCTCCCAAACATCATGTTCAGCATAAGGGCAATGAACCTGTAAGGGGTTCTGAGAGTGGCAGTATCATATTCCCCGGTTGGCCTAGTTCTAAAATTCCTGCCAGGCACCAACATTCTCTTTCATGTCTCGACTAGGTCCATCTTAATTTCCTTCAGCCAGTCTTTAGTCAGGTATACTTGTGCTTCTGGTAAGTGGTAGGCCAGTGCTACATACCCAGGGCTATAAGTAGCATAACCTTGTTTATCAACATTTTCCAAAATCATGGTGGTTACATCTGCCCTGGGCAGAATCCACCCAATCACCTCTGAGCATGGAAAAAGCTTAGGTCTAGTAGCAATTTTCATCAATGAAGATCTCTCTATATTGGCATAGATGGTTTCTTCTTCGAAACCTATGTCAGGTAATTCTCAGTGCGTTATTAATCTGTAAATTCCCCCCCATTGATATTCGGGTTCCACACCAACTACGCATTTGGTGTCCTCGTAGGTGTATTCGACTTTGGTAATGATTTCAACTTTGGGATCCTCTTCTACCATGGGAGCCTTCTTCTTTTGACGTTTAGATATCTCGGATTCTGATGAATTTCCCTGTCATGTATAAAAATCGTCGTTAGGTCCTGTTGGGTCATTTCCAGATAACATTCAAAATGGATACAAACTGTATAAGCATTTTAACTCGTCTATGCTAAACATGATTGCAACTATGAAAAATAAACACGCAATGCTTGAAAACCAAATGTTCCCGCATAAAATTAATTTTCCCAAAAGACTAAAACCAGCTCTCGACCAACATTTGCAGATTTAACTTAAAAAAGCATGTGTTTTCTAAATGACGAAAATCCTCCTCCTCTCGTCAACACGAACATAGTCTCAAAACCCCCTCTCAGTGCTACGACCTAAATGCTACACGGAAGAAAGAGGTGCCAAGTCCCAACTGAGGACACTGCACTGATAGCACACTTAACTCATAAACCATAAGAAGAAGCTACTTATTGTAAATACACTCACCTCACAGCCTGACTAGGTAATGCATTCTAACCTAACTAGTCTGGGGTTCAAATTTTAACAATCTCAACCCAAGGGGTGTAGCTTCCACATCGTGACCCTGGTTCGCGAAGATGAGGGAAACCGAACTTTGGAACCAAACTCATGGCATCTCGAAAGAAAACCATGAAAACGCCCTCTTCGACTGGCCAAACATAGACTGGGGGAAACTGGTGCGGGTAGCGTAATGGCCGTCTACATCAGTTTCCCCAGAAATCGAGTGCGGTCTGCAAATCCTCAATGGCCGCAAGAGTCATCATCAAGCAAACTACAAAGATTCCCCACCGGGTAGCCATACCATTTAAATCGAGTATATATATAGGTCAGGATGGGAAAACCTAGGAAACCACTAATTGCGGGGACAACAAAAAAAAATTCGACCAATCAAACGAAACGGTAAAACGGGCATAAGGGCCCACCTGGCACTGTGCTGCGTGATTGGTGGAGGAAAACCGGTAAACTTCCACGGTGGAGCCACCTAGGGGAGAAGGTACCGACAGCAAAAGCCTTGGTCTGCTCGAGTGAAAATGACAGCACGGAGAAATTGCCAAAAATACAATAAAATAATAAACCCCCAATCCCAACATATATACATCTCGGTCAACTATAACCAGCGGAAAAAAAGACACCATCAGGAGGCAGAACGTCTGTGGGATCGATGATCATGTCAATATTTCCTCCACAACGGCAGATGATAAAACAGTGAGGACACCCGCAATGGGGCCAGAAGTGAAAAAAAACAAACTCGCATCGAAGGCCAATAACATTTGAATCGGAGGTGATTGTCCCGTTCCTTTTCGAAACGACGAGCACGCAGATGACTAGAATCTCGACTCAAAATTCCAAAACACTCTCGATGGCGAGGCAAAAGTAATTCAAACATTAAAACATTGCTTGCATAAAAGTACTCTTTTATTCAAACATCAAGCAAAACCAAAAAACTGTGCAAAAAACAAATTAAAGGAGGGTCCAATTTTTTTTTGAATTTTGGGAAATTGTTGCAGCTGCAACAGATTCTTAGTCCTAAAATGATGGCACACTTCTTTTGATTCTAAAAGACAGAAAATGACAAAGAGACATTTATGGGTCCTTCTTCCAAGGTTTCCAATTAAGCCATGGATGAGGAATATTTTCTAAGGGTTAACAAATTTTCTTGGTCCATTGATAAAACTGGACACGAAAATGAATTTTGGGGTTGAGAAGCATGTGACCTCTATGATGGTGGAGATGGACATTAAAAAGGGCCTACCAGCAGAGGTGGAGATTCTATGGGATGATAAGATCATCAATCAATGACTTGATTACCTTCATATTATGTTCCAATGTCATTTTTGTCATAAGATAGACCATTTGAAAGAAAAATGCCCCTATTTTCTATCGAGGGAAGTGTTTGATATTTATGATGAAGATCAAGATAATGAAATTGAAGCTTTGAATCAGTCGATGACTAGGTCATCTCCAACTCTAGATGAGAGTGCAACAAATCTTGAAGGTATGTCCCTTTCATATTCACCTACTATGTATTAGGGTGTATCATGAGAAAAACTCAATTTTTATCTATCTCTTGAAAAATAAGATGAAAAAAGAAGTTATGGTAAGGGCATAGGGTATGTAAAGCATGTTTCTAATTCGACTTCTGATGTTATTATGTTGGGGAAAAATATTGTCATAAATGATGTTAGTTCTAATCCCTGCGATGAAGTCTTGATTGAGGGCATGGTTAAGGAAAAATAGGCTAGAACAATGGTTATGACTTTTGGGACTCATCAGATTGCTAACCATCAATTGATTGTCTTGTCCTGGTATTTTCTGATACTCCTCTAGATTTGGTGATTGTTAATGGTAGGTTTGTTTCGAATGCTATGGACGAGGGTAGTTCTTTACCCCTAGTTTCAAGTTGTATGTAGATTCCTCTTGGTTCCTACATTAATTCATATTTTCATAGTTTTCCTCCCCCATAGTTGATCATAGGATCTCCCCAGACTACATTAAAGCCTCAACCTTCATTTTCTATGTAAATGTAGAATTATAATCATTCTCATATGGATGTCTTTGTAAAGAACCCTATCCAAGTTTATTCAAATAAACTTTCCTCAAACCCTGATATCCTTCTTGTGTCTTCGATTAGGAACCAAAATGTAACCATCTGGAATTAAAAGAAAAAAGGCAAGGTGATTTGTATGGTTTTTTGCCAAAAGATATTGAAGCTAGTATTCCTTATATTCCTCTATCTAAAATACTTTCAGTGGAAACTAGTGATTTGGCTACATATTTGGTTCTTAAAATTCCCATGCTTGGGTGATTAATGCCAATTCTATCCATTAATATCCACGGGGTCAGGGGGGATGAGAAGGTTAGGGCTCTCTCCATGTTATTTAAAACTACTAACCCTAACATTATATTGATTCGAGAGTATATGCCTATGTCTATGCAATTTGTGTGCCCTGGATTCCAATGGATTATCAGGTAGTATTGTTTCATGCTGTAATCGTATAGTCTTTGATTTAAAACCCTTCAAAACTTTTGGTGGTAATTTATTAGAAGGTAGATTTAAAGATAACAATACACTATTGAATATCTTGAACTATTATTGGCCTTATAGGGAGAGGGGATTTTTTGGAATACTATGGAAAATTATGGTTTGATGAGGGTTCCAAATATGATCCTTGATGGCGACCTTAATTTTACTTTGTCAACCTCTGATGTCTAGGGTCAGTCTGCTCGTTTGGATACTCTTTCATACTTTTTTAACAACCTCTTCCGTAGATCCAATTTGATTCATTCCCTTCGTATTAAATTGGATCCTACTTGGCATAATGGGAGAAATGGTGTTTTTGGTATTAGTAAGATACTCAACAAAATTTTGATGTATGCATATTTAACCTTATTATTTAAGAGGTTATGAACTTGGGTTTTTAGATCGTCAATCTCTTATCATTTTCCTATCATCCTACAAATTGAGGGGTTAAATCTCCACAAAACTACCCGATTCAACAACATGTAGCTTAAAGACAAGGATTTATGTTTGATGGTTAAATATTATTGGAATTTTTTCTTTGTTATTGAGGATTCTATCCCTATGGAGAGTATGGTTTTTAAGCTCAAATGCCTCAAGAAGAAGGTAGTTTATGGGAGTAAAATAAAAAGAAAAAATACTGTGAAAACCACCTGAATTTTGAGAGATTGATGGATGTGATTCTTAAGTCTAACCCATTAGGTATATTTACTGAGGAAGAGAAAATGGAGTTATTGGATTTGGAAGAACATAAGCTTTATTTACTTAAAAAGGAGGAAATATCTTGGAGGATAAAAAATAGAGCCATTTGGGAGGCTTTGGGGGATAACACCACAAAATTATTTCACAATTATGCTTCATATAGAAGAAATATTAACTCCATTTGGGATCTTAAAGATGTAGGGGGGAACCTTATCCAATCTCAAAATGAATTGAAAGTGTTTGTTAAATCTCACTTCTTTAATCAATTCAAATATCTTGGGTCTAATGGTATAGATTCTAAATTGAAGGTGATCAATTATCTCCCTTCCTTTTTTTCCAATGATGAAGGTTATTCCATTGGGGACCTTATTACTTTAGTGGAAATTGAGGGGGTGCTAAAACAATTTGCAAAGGATAAGAATCATGGGCTAGATGGCTAGCCGGTGGAACTCTTTAATGATTTCTTTGATATTATGGGGAATGAAATTTTGCAAATGGTGGAATATTCTCGAGTGGAGGGTTATATTTCCGGTGATATAAATTCAACTTTCATAGCACTCATTCCAAAATGAAATTATAAGACTGATAAATTTAATTATTTTAGGCCTATCTCACCATGCAACATTTCCTACAAAATCATCACAAAAAATATTTCAATTCGTCTAAGGCCTAAACTAGTTGAAATGATGTCAAAGGAGAAATTTGGTTTCTTGGTTAATCGACAAATATTGTATGTTGTTGGTGTAACCCAAGAAATTATTCACTCTATAAAAACAAAGAATATGAACGTTCTAATTTTGAAAATGGATCTTATGAAAGCCTATGATCGGGTTAATTGGTTTTTTTAAGGTTACTTCTTTTTTAGATTGGATTACCCATCTTTGTCATGAACTAGATTATGGATTGTATCTCCTTGGATCATTTTTTAGTCTTCTTTAATGGTTCCCCTACTAGTTTTTTTAAAAGTTCGAGAGGACTTAGACATGGTTGTCCTCTATCCCCCCTCTTATTTATTTTGGTTATTGAAAGTCTTAGTAGAATGACTAATGCTACTAAATCAGAGGGTAAATTGAAGGGTTTAAATATATCTTGATATGTATTTATTACACACTTATTATATGCTTATGGTGTTGTCAAGTATTTGGGAAGGGCTAAAGAGAAGAATGGTACTGTTTTGCTAAGATTATTAAAATATTGTGTACACCATCTAGTATGGAAGTTAGTATTTCTAAACCAGATTTTATCGGTCATAAGGTTGATGAATATATTATGAGTCAAATTAATGGTTTTCTTCCTTATCAGATAAAATATTTGAATGAAGGTTTCAAATATCAGGGTTGTTTTCTTAAACCCAATTGCTACAGGATTATTGATTGAATCTGTCTGGTTAAAAAATATGAAACGAGGATTGGGGACTTGACTTTCAGATTGTTGTCATTGGGAGGTAGATTGACACTATTAAAAGTCATTTTTGTAGGTATTCGAGTGTATTGGTTCTCCTTGGCACAGGTCCCTCAAACTATTCTTAATATTATTAGGAGGAATATGTTCACTTTCTTATGGTTGTTGGCAGAGGTATTGGGACAAACCAGGTGCGCAGCATCGTGGATGCCGTGCAAGAGAAAAGGACACATTGTAAGGCAAAGAATAGAATATTTTGTATATTTTGTGTCACCTTTTTGTACTTTGACCATATTTTGTGGATATTGGTTATGATTTTGTAGAATCAGATAAGAGTTAGTTAGGAACTCGTCCAAGTGGACCTTGAATGTAAAGGCGCAAGCCTATAAATAGAAGTAGAATTGCAAATGTCAAATAGACTTGGAAGGGAAATTAGAGAGAACTTGGCGATTTGTAACTGTTTCCAAGAACCTGTTGTTTTGTGCGGAAGTAACATGACAAGAGGAAGTTGATATGAATCGATGTGTTTTCTATGTTACTGTTTTACTGTTTTCTGCGACCCATTGATGAATGTCAAGTGAATCCACGATATGGATCTATGATGCAATGTTTCCTGGTCTTAAATGTTAGTTTTGTACCTAGGGAAGTGTTCCCCTAGGCGACTTTAGCCTTTAGTCACATAGTGAAGGGAAATAAAGTGAACCTTGTATTAAATGACTTAAGTGACATTTAATATGACTTTAATGTCTAAAGTCACTTTTTGATAAATTTAAGTGGGTGAGTGAAATTAACACTTTTATATTAAAATGTGTGCAATTAATTTCAACCATTGATCTCATTCATTCTTAGCCATTGGATTGAGTTCTCTTCAGCTACTTAGGGTTATAGACAAAAAGCAAGGAAAAGGCTTTCACATTCATTCTTGTGGAGAGTTTGAAGAGAAGAGAGTTGAGGAGAGAGTGGGCACGCATATTGAGGTAGCCTACTAAAGAAAAGTATAGTGGGCACGGTTACCAAGGAGAGGTATGGATTTTGCAGACAAATCAAGGCAGTCATACAGTTGCATTTGTGGGCACAAATATCTATAAATTGTAGGGCACATTTATCAAGGAGGTCAACATTTATTGATGTGCGTACTGGGTAAAGATTATGAGGCCATACAACATGCAAAATGAGGTCCATATAGCTTGTACGGATTGTACCTTTCTGGATGAATTTCGAGGTGAACTTTAGCACACATCCCGAGGTAGCATGTGAGGTTTTTGGGTCACAATATTTGAGGGCTGTACTGCTGCATTTATTGCAGACCATACAACACGAGTTTCAAGATAGATTGGCACACAGTTTGAGGTCAAAATTTAAGTGTTATTTTGACACATTTTTTGAGAGGAAAATTACACAGAAATCGAGATAGCCTTGCACGAAATCTGAGACAACTTGCTGGTCAAATTTCTGGGTTGAGATAAGTTGGATTTTTTACTGTAAATTCATGTCTGATTTTTATCCTGAGAAATAATAAACTCTCTCTCTCTCTCTGACTGGTTTTCCCCTAGTGGGTTTTTCTAGGGCCATTGGCCAAAAATACTAGTGTTCTGTGTGTTGAATGACATGTTGATATTTCATTTACTGTCACTGAAAAGAATTAGTTACAACAGTGTTTTAAGTTTGAAAAAAATTGTTTATTTTTAGCACTTTATTTTTCTGAGAATTTCATAAACAAAGATATAATTTTTACTTAAACCGGTGGCTGAAAACTAGTGAAAAATCTACATGGTATCAGAGCTGGTTCTGGCAGAAAATAAAATTTTAGCAGTGAAACAGTCATTTCCAGAATTCAGAAAAACCTTTGTGACAGTAGTACATTTTGTTGAAACTTGTTCTTTGAGAAAAATGACTTCCATGGGGTTGAGAACTGAGGATAGGTTGGATGGGGCAACGAACTTTGTCTCATGGAAAGCCCAGATTTTACTTGTGCTGAAGGAGAATGAGTTGTGGGAGGAAGTAGTTAGAAACACTACAACAAATCCCGTTACTATTTTCGTTTTTACTGATGCAGCATTACTTGTAGCCTTTAATAAGAAGGATATTAAAGCCACGAGGATAATATTAGATGTTTTTAAAGACCATGTTATTCCACATATTTCAGCGAAGGATCATGCACATGAGATGTGGTTTGATTTGAACGGCTTGTTTGAGAGTACTAATGAAAACATGGAGACAGTGCTTAGGGAGAAGGTGAAAAACATCAAGATGGTAAAAGGAGAGGTGTGTATGGCCTATCTTACTAGGATCTCTTAGGTGAGAGATGAGCTTGTAGCTGTGGGGGTGGTGGTTATTAGTTCTGAGTTAGTGTGGACAACCCTGAATGGGGTGACTACACCTTGGACGATGTTTATTCAAAGATTGGTGGCTAGAGAGAACTTACCGTCTTGGGACAGGGTCTGTGATGACTTTGTTCAGGAGGAGACTCGCAAGGGTTTCTTGCAGTGCAGTGGTTCTACTAGTAGGGGGGATGAGGAGGATGTGGCATTGACAGCTAAAGGGAAGAAGAAGAGCAAGAAGGGTCCCAAGAAGGGTGGGGCCAAATAGTAGTAGGATGGGCAGAAGAAGGATATGAGCACTGTGAAGTGCTTTGCATGTCACAAGAAGGGACACTATGCTGCTACGTGTCTGAACAAGAAGAAAAAGAAGCAATAGACAGTTGCTTTAGTTGAGATTGATGATTTTGTAGCACGATTTCAGAGTGAGTTTTCACTATGCACTAGGCATATTGAGAGAGAGAGAGCATGCATTCTCAATAGTGCGGATGTTGACAGACAAAGGGAGTTTTCATGTGTGATAGACCATTATTACAGTGCATCTACTTCCAGCACGTGGTACATAGATAGCAGAGCCTTGAGTCACATGACAAGCTCGTGAGATGTTCTACGAGATTTCACAGGTAGAGACAGATGTGGAGGTTGTGTTGGGAGATGAATCAGTAGTCAGTGTAGTTGGACGTGGGACCATTACATTTCAAAGGGAGTCCATGAGTCCCATGGTATTGCAGGATGTATTGTATGTACCTAGTTTGAAGGAGAACCTAGTGTCAATTTCCATGATCGAGGATCATGGTCTTGGGGTGTCTTTCCTAGATGGACACGTGCATATGTTTCCCAAGACTATAGGACCATCTGCTTCAATTGCCATTGGAGCGAGATGTGGGAAACTATATAGGCTCTTGTTTTAGTCGCAGCATGACTTGGAACATAGCAGCAGTAGTGAGCTGTGTGAGATTTGGCATATGAGAATGTCTCACTTGCATCATCCAGTCTTGGGGTTATTGAGACAGATGGTGATAGGTTTACCGAAGTTCAACACAGGTCAAAGTGATGTGTGCAGGGGGTGTGCTATGGGAAAGTAGACCAAGACTACTTTTTCGAGTAGTGATAGCAGGTTAGCTAGTACTCTTGATTTGATACATTCAGACTTATGTGGACATATGTCTTCTGTGTCCCTGAAGGGATACGAATATTATGTGACATTCATTGATGAGAATTCTAGGAAGACCTGGATCTACTTTCTGAAGAGCAAGAAGATTGAGGAAGTCTTGCAGAGGTTCCAAGAGTTCAAAGCTCTTTTGGAGAACTAAATAGGGAGGAAGATCTGAGTCTTGAGATCGGATAATGGGGGTGAGTACACCTCCAAGGCATTTGATGGATTTTGCAGACAGGAGGGGATTAGGAGACAATTGATAGTTACATATACTCTAGAGCAGAATGGAGTAACAGAGAGGAATAATAGGTACATTGTTGGAGCAGCCCAAGCTATGCTACATGACTAGTCACTTCCTTTCTTTCTCTGGAATGAGGCTTGCATCATCGCTGTATACCTTCAGAATAGGAGTCCCCATCATACAGTGGAGAACATGACACTTGAGGAGTGTTTTTCAGGCAAGAAGCCTAAAGTTGGCCATTTTCATATATTTGGTAGTATGACTTACTCTCATGTCTCTTCAAAGAAGAGGACAAAGTTGGAGCCCATTGCAGAGAAGGGCATCTTTGTGGGCTATGATGAGATTGCGAAATCCTTCCGTATTTACCTTCTCTCTCAGAGGAAAGTGGTGGTGATAAGGGATGTGAAGTTTGAGGAGGAGTGGGACTTCAGGAAGTCAAGAGAGTCAGAGCAAGGAGAGCAGCAGGTCCCTACACCTCAGGTTGTGGCACAGGTTCCATCTACGTAGCAGTTAGGATCACAGGTTTTCGGGGTTACAGGACCACAAAGTGTTGGCACAGGTTCACTAGGTTCAGTGGTTAGGTCAGCAAGGTATTCAAGGACATGTGATGGGTCTACTATTATAGGTACACCTTACAGGGGATAGAGATCAGGTTCAGGATCAGGATTACAGGGTACACTTGGTGTTGGCACACCAACTTTAGGTTCATAGGTGACCGGCATTTCTAGCTCTATTAGTTCTTCAGATGAGGACAAGCCGGTGTGGGAAGAACCTTTAGGGAAGAAGAATCCTAAGTGGCTTTGGGAGACCTTGAAGGATGCCTTAAAGGTTGGGACACCCAGGGATGAGGTGAGAGCCATCAAGATGCCTGACATATTAGACATGTTGTTGGTGGCTAGTACATGAGATTTTGAGCCTTCTACTTTTGAGGAGGCCTCCCAACATTCGGTAAGGAGAGATGCCATGATGGATGAGTACCATTCCATCATGAAGAATGATGTATGGGAGATTGTTCTGAGACTGGAAGGGAAGTCAGTGGTGACTTATCATTGGATTTATAAGCTGAAGCATGCAACAGATGGGAGTTTAGAGAAGTACAAATCCAGGTTTGTAGTGTCGGGGTTTTCATAGGTTGAGGGCATTGATTATGATGAGACTTTTGCACTAGTTTCTATATACTTCTATCAAGGGCTTGATCTCCATTGTAGCGGAAATGGGTTGGAAGATCCATCAGATGGATGTGAAGACCACATTTCTCAATGGGATCATACTAGAGTATATTTACATTGAGCATCCTCAAGTCTTTGAGATACATGAAAGAGAGACACATGTATGCAGGCTGAAGAAGGCCCTTTATAGGATGAAGCATGCTACAAGAGCTTGGTACTCCAGGATTGATTCTTACTTGTTGAGTATGGGGTTTCAGAAGAGTGAAGGAGATTCAAATCTCTACTTCATCATGGTTAGAAATGATATGCTTATTCTTCTGCTATATGTTGATGACTTTTTTATCATAGGGAGAGGGATACCCATTGCATCTTACAAGAAGGATCTTGCAACAGAGTACGAGATGACTGATATTGGGTTGATGGATTATTTTTTGGGATTGGAGGTTTGGCAGGACCCTAGACATATTTTCCTGGGGCAGGGAAAATATGCAGTTGACATTTTGAGAAGATTTAGGATGGAGGATTGCAGGCCTATTTCTACACCTATGATCAGGGATGATTTTAAGGAACCATACTTATTTAAAAGTGTATAAATGTTGGCGAATCTTACCAATTCTTAAAATTCCAACTATAAAATGTTTGGCTATATTTTTCAAAAAATATTTTAATTTCCAAGGATTTTATATCATTTATATAATAATTTGATGATTTTTAGGGTGAAAATTTTTTACCCCATCAAAATTGCATGAAACACGACTTCAAAAAATGCAAAATGGAGAATCATTTTTTGGAGAAAAACATGGAAAAATAACCCATTGGGCTAAATTTCGCCTCTAAAATTATCCCTGCCTATGATCACCAACTGGAAGAAGCTTCATGCTTCTGACGGAGCATTGGTGGATCCTACTTTGTACTGTCAGCTTATCGGGTCATTGAAGTATTTGGTCAACACTCAGATAGATATGTGTTTTGCAGTGAACACTCTTATCTAGTTCATGGTTGAGTCTAGGAGTGTGCATTGGGCTGCTACAAAACATGTGTTGCGCTATCTTTCAGGGATTGTGGATTTTGGTTTGGACTACAGGAGGTCAGAGGGGATCGGATTGGTTGGCTATACAGATTCAGATTGGGCAAGAAGTGTGGCATATCGAAAGAGCACTTCCAGATGTTGTTTCAGTTTGGGCTCGGCAGCAATGTCATGGTTCAGTTGGAAGCAGAAGTCCGTTGCATTGAGTATTGTAGAGCCTGAGTATATGGCAGCTAGTTTGGCCAGCTACGAGGCCTTGTGGCTTCGCAAGTTGCTGGTGAATCTATTTGGTTAGGAGCTTAGGCCTACAGTGATTTACTATGACAATCAGAGTTGCATCCAGCTCTCTGAGAATCCAGTTTTCAATGACAGGTCAAAGCACATTGAGATCATGTATCATTACATCCGAGACTATGTTCAGAGAGGGGCAACGATGCTTCAGTACATTTTTATAGATGAGTAGGCAGCAGAAATTCTGACGAAGTCTTTGGGGAGGGGCAAGTTTTTCTTCTTCAGAGACAAGTTGGGAGTGGTGCAAAACACCTTCCTCGGTAAGAGGGAGTGTTATTTTTGTACCTATGGAAGTGTTCCCCTTGGTGACTTTAGCCTTTAGTCACCTAGTGAAGGGAAATAAAGTGAACCTTGTAATAAATGACTTAAGTGACATTTAATATGACTTTAATGTCTAAACTCACTTTTTGATAAATTTAAGTGGGTGAGTGAAATTAACATTTTTATATTAAAATGTGTGCAATTAATTTCAGCCATTGATCTCATTCATTTTTAGCCATTGGATTGAGATCTCTTCACATTCATTGTTGCCAATTAGAGGAAATTTGGGGTCTAAAATGGGCTTTATAAAAAACCGTGCCATGGATGAGCTGGATTGAGTTGAATTTTTAAACCAATAGAATTTCAATATCTTTGGTCAACCATTATGGTTGAGTTGGACACATAATGCTTATGTGTCATATCTTTATTTGACAATAGCTAACTCCATATCAACCTCACCTTGGTTAAGTTCTTGAAAAGATCACCTCGAAATAAGATAAATAAACTTTAACTAATAAATATAGAATATTTTATTTGATCACTACTTCCAACTCCTCTAAAACATAGCCTTCCCATTAATTAAAATTGTAGTGGAAGCATTTTGAAATACTAAAAACATTTATTAATCAATTTTTTAAAAAGAAAACTAAATAATATTTAATTTTAAATAGACTTATCTTGAAATACTAAATAAAAGATATTTGGTATTTTTAACATTATTAAATAATATTAAAAAAATAAATATATTTAATTATTACGTCCAAAAATAAATAAAACATTTAAATATTAACAAAATAAAAAATAAAAACTATTTTTAATGTTACTAAAATTATAATAAAATTTGATTTTACTTTTTTTCTCTCTTACCTACCTACCCATTAAACCACATTTTTTTTTTATATTAATATAAAAAATAATATGAATATACATAGTTTATTGTGTTTTATTTTATGTGATTTAATATTTTTTTTATATGAATTAATATAAAATTTATATTAAAAAATAATAGTGATTTTTTTTTGTTTTTTTAATACTATTATAATTATATTTTTCATTATAAATGAATATATTTGAATTTTGCATTTATTAAATATATAAAAAGTAGTGGTCTATTCATTTAAAAAAATAATAATATAAAATTCAAAAGTTTCTTATCATTTATTATGTGTGCACAAGAATCTAAATATTTCATTAATATTTTTAATCAATATCTTTTAACTCTACATTAACTCAATATAGTTGTCAACTACCATTAATGAGACAATTTAAATTGACTTTCATTAGATTTTCATTAGATTTAATCTGACATGGCATATTTGTAGTGTGATGTGGCTTTTTTTTATTATTTTCCTTAGGAGGCCCATTTTAGACCCCAAATTTCCTCTAATAAGGTGGAGAATTTGAAGAGAAGAGAGCTGAGGAGAGAGTGGGCACGCATATCGAGGCATCCTGCTAGAGAAAAATATAGTGGGAACAGTTATCAAGGAGAGGTATGGATTTGACACACAAATCAAGGCAGTCATACAGTTCAGTCTGCGGGCACGAATATCAAGAAATTGTAGGGCACATTTATCGACGAGATCAACATTTATTGCTATGTGTACTGGGCACATATTTCGAGGCTGTACATAGGTTGTACAACATGCAAAACAAGGTTCATATAGTCTATATGGAATGTACCTTTCTGCACTAATTTCAAGGTGAACTTTAGCACGCATCCCAAGGAAGCACATGAGGTTTTTGGGGCACACAATTTGAGGGCCGTGCTGTTGCATTTATTGCAGACCATACAACACAAGTTTCAAGGCATTTTGGCACAGTGTTCGAGGTTAGACTTTAAGTGCTATTTGGCACATTTTTCGAAAGGAAAATTGCACAGAAATTGAGATAGCCTTGCATGAAAACCAAGACAGCTTGCTGGTCAAATTTCTGGGTTGAGATAAGTTGGATTTTTTACTGTAAATTCATGTCTGATTTTTATCCTAAGAAATAATAAACTCTCTCTCTGACTGGTTTCCCCTAGTGGGTTTTCCAGGGCCATTGGCCAAAAATACTAGTGTTCTGCGTGTTGAATGGCGTGCTGATATTTCATTTACTGTCACTGAAAAGAATTAGTTAGAGCAGTGTTTTAGGTCTGAAAATTTTTGTTTATTTCTAGCACTTTATTTTTCTGAGAATGTCATAAACAGAGATACAATTTTTACTTAAAACTGGTGGCTGAAAACTAGTGAAAAATCTACATTAAATGATGTCATTTTGTTAGATCTGTTTTGCACAGTAGTATGTTGAATCCTGTTATGATGAAATGATGCGATCTATTTAAAAATAATGATAAATGATTATGTGAATGCTAATAAGTAATCATGTCTGCTCATGTCATGCATAGCTGATTAAATAGGTAGATGCATATTCTTCTCTCCTATTCTGCAAAAACTTGGTTTCGATAACTCTACCTCAAACACCTCGGGTGAGACCTCATCCGATCTGCGAGTGTTGCTGGACGGGGTAAACCCTGTCTAGGCCGGTGCTTAGGGAGATCATGGTGGCTTGATGGTCGACAAAGTGGAACCCCTTTCGACTGGGTTTGTGTCAACAAATGGTTTCGTTGCCATGACCTTGTTGCGATTGAGGGGAGGATATGTGGCATCCAACTAGACCAGAAATTCAAGATTGGTTCGACCAAAAGTTACGAGAATTTGCTGAGATAGAGAACCAAAACCCGAGACTGACAACGGATAAGTGGTTGGGAAGGCACATACACGATGGTCCACATGAGTACTTTTTCTCTGAATTTACCATTTATTGTATGAGTGGTTGGCACGATTTACCTATCGCAAGATGAATTTCCAAGGAGGTGAGCCAACATCCTCGACCCCTGAATTGATCCAGGAGTTGTAGGAGACCGACAAAAAAACATCGCAGACTATTGAAGTCTGGTTGGATAGTATCTTAAAAGGATATATCACTGAGTTCGCGGTCGATACTACTAAATCCTATAGCGAAGCAGAAAGGGAATTATTCAACGGACCAAGAGGTAGATTCTTATATTCCCTGCAATTGTCAATTAAGATGCTTGTCTGTGAAAAAGGTATATTGAAGATGCACCTCGATTAGTAGACCTATGGTGTGCAGAGGTTGTGGCTACTTCGACGAAAGGGGGGAGATGAATGGAAGGATAAGGGGTAGATGGGTGCAATTTTCAACAAGACTATGAGGGAAGCTGAGGAAGAAAGTGGTCTTACGAGGGAAGGAGAAAGGCTTCAACAAGAGAAGAGGCAGAGGATAGGGGAAGTTCTTTTTGCGATCAAAACACAAGACCGCATGGGACGAAGTGACTTTACAGTGATGAAGAGGACGACTAGAATACTCCTAGGATAGAAGTAATATCAACCCCCAGTAGCAACATGCCCATGCCTCGGTGCACTACTCTGCATTAAGGAAGAAACACAAGTTCCATGTCAACTTTCCCAACGTGCCAACAAAATTCTAGTAGTACATCAACATCTGTAGGAAGAAGGCCCAAGATGGAGGGCAACAAAATGAAGTTACCTTTGTTCCATGGGAATGGGACTGATGATCCTGAGCAGTACTAGTTTCTATGTGAGGCAGTATGGACTATCAGGAAAACTGCAAATGATGATGTCAAAAAAGCCCAATTAGCAACCACTCTTCGAGATCGTGCGTTGGATTGGTACATGAAATTTATACAAGTTCCTATAGGGACCCCTGCAAAGACATTGACATAAATTAGGAAAGGAATCATTGAAGAATTCAGAAAATCAAAGTCTAAGGCACAATACATTACAGAGTTGAAGGAGATTAAGCAATTTCCTAATGAAACTATATGGGATTTTGACCAAAGATTCAAGACATCGATAGCGAGGGTCAGTTTCGAGATGAGCGATGTTCAACATTGACATAAATTAGGAAAGGAATCATTGAAGAATTCAGAAAATAAAAGTCTAAGGCACAATACATTACAGAGTTGAAGGAGATTAAGCAATTTCCTAATGAAACTATATGGGATTTTGACCAAAGATTCAAGACATCGATAGTGAGGGTCAGTTTCGAGATGAACAATGTTCAACATAAAGAATGGTTCATCGCAGCACTAGTATCTCATATCAGACAACCACTGATGCAACAAAGATCGTGACATAGAGCGAGGCTCTGGAGATCGCAATGAAGTTGGAAGATTCACCCATAGGAGAAAGTGCAGCTGGTATGAACCATATTCAGGCACAACTAGCAAAATTGACACTTCAGTTGCAAGATATAAAGAAGGGTAAAGAGCATCATGAAGACCTTTGGTGTACTCGGTGTCACGCATATGGACATACCAAAGATAGTTGCCTCAATTTTTGAAATTATCTATTTTTAGGAGCACCAAACCCATTGAGTTGTGGAAGTGTAACATGGTGCCATATTTGTCAAGTATATGGGCATTAACATGAAGAATGTGGATACATGTAGAAGATAGTGACAAATCCGGCAAACCTATACTACCCTTTTTTCCCATTTGTTGGGCATGCAGATAAAGAATGTCGTGCATATGACCTAATCCAGGAAATAAGATATGACTCGTACTATGTAAAGGGAGAAGTACCGCAACCACAATCGTTGGTGGTATGCCCACCACACCCACCGTAGATGCAGTTTATAACACCATAGACACAACCGCATTTTTCATTGCAGCCCCAGTATAATTAGATGTCCATGGCTTTGCGGTAGCCACGGTACGTTTTGTCAGCACACTATGTCTAGTAATGGCCGAATCCCCCACAGCAACAATTGACTTAGCCACAGTACCAGTAGTAAGGAGGATTTCGCAAAGGATTCTGAGGATAAGGAGGAGGCTTTGGTCGAGGAGGAGGACAAGGTCGTGGACCTGTCTAATGTTATAATTGTGGTGTATTGGGTCACTATCAGAGGGATTGTCCATAGTTACAGTGCTTGTGTATGTATTCTACGATGATTGATCACACTGTCAAGAACTGTCCACAGCTGATCACAAGATGGCAAGAAGGAAATGTTCCTCAGTTGTAGAATCATAACCAGTTGCAGAATCAAAATCAACTACAGAACCAAAATCAATTATAGAACCAGTTTCCAAACCATAATCAAGTGCAAAATCAAGGACAGAACCAAATTCCAATTCATAACCAAAATGCGACTTAGAACTTAAATCAACCTATGAATCCACCATTGAACCAGAATCAAGGGTCAACATTAGCAACAATTTTGGAAAAACATAGAATGAAGGATTCCAACGTCGTTGTTGTCACTTGCGGAGACACGACAACTGGAGAATATAGCCCTCATCTGCATATTCAGTTGGCTGGGAAGAAGAAGGTACAGTTCGATAATGGATGCTAAGAAGGACACATTCTTTGAAGCACATGATCTGATCGAAAGGAATCCTGGTAAGTCACCTATTTATGAAATTCCCACTACTTTTGATTCTTCATTGGAGGCATGACCATTGTGAAAAAATGGTACTTTGCAGAACTTCTTTGAGAGATGCTTTTCGCTAGCAAGAGATCTCAATGCTCTTGCTGAATTTGAGAACTTGTTGCATCGATCAATGAAGGGATGGAAGGATTCCACAGTGAATTCATTGCATAAGAAAAATACGAGGAGATAGATGTGCTTGAACATCCAAATTGGGGACTATGAAGTAGATTCTGTTATTCTGGATCTAGGCTCAAATGTGAATATTCTAACAAAAAAGACATGGAAAAATATGGGGAGGCCAACATTAGGTTGGTCTCCAGTGCAGCTGTGATTGGCTAATCAGGCCAAGTTACAACCGATCGAGCGTGTGTCGCACCTGGTAGTGGATGTTGAAGGTATGAAGACCTATTTTTATTTTGATGTAACTGAAGTTGTAGAGGGTGGAGGATCCTATCCCACGTTGTTGGGGATTGGATGGGAGAATGATAGTATGGAAGAAATCAACTTTAAAAAGAGGATGATGACATTTGAGAATCAAGACATCAGAGTCATCGCTCCCATGGATCCAAGCAAAGGGTGAAGGTATATTGAGCCAGTAAAAGATGAAGTTGTTGAGGAATGGGATCATGCTTACAACATTTCAAAAGATTACATCCATCCAACTGCTCATGGAGAACTTGGTTGGTGCAGCACTATCTTTTCTTATTCTGATTTGGATGATGCATTAGAGTACTGGAAGAATCGTATGCATGAAGTATCAGTTAAGAAGTGTGGTTTGATCACACAATCGTTGTGTCGTGTCGCGATTGAGGTTATTGAATTTCCCATTTATGAAGGACTTCTTGAGTTATCCAAGTTTCTTGTTGAGTTCAAAGAGAAGGTGTTAGAGCCACAATGCTTACTGGCATTTGAGGAGGCACTGAAAGCTACTCCAACACCCTGGCGGGCAACTCATAAAAAATAAATTAGTGGATGGTCGTAGTGTTGACGACTGATGATAGTTCAGTTTGGAGATGCAGAAGTATACCATGCTGGATGGTATGATGGGTGGAATAGTATTGGCGATCATCTGATTGAATGTCATACCTTGTGGGCATCGCAACCAAGGGATGAATGGGTCCATGCCTTTGTCAACACGCTGGAGGAAATGATGCAATCTTGGTACATATCAGCTGAGCTGTGTCGGGAAATAACTACTTGGGAGGAATTGACAGTTTGTTTCACTCACACCTTTAGCTTTGCGAATGCAAATCCATATGTCCATAATGCGCTATAGCTCATCCGCGATGTGGTGTTGAAGGTAGTTCTAGTCGCATATCCAGTGGATCCACATGCACATTGCCACATGCATTCAATGATGGAATGTTATAACGTATCTGACGAACCTAAGAATGACGATGAGCTACGAAACATCAATATCCCAGAAACACAGGGGAGTCGGGATGTCATAGCACCAGATGTACTGGTAGACCCAATGAATCAACCTTTGAAGATAAGAAAAGCCAACATTGGGACGGAGGAGAACCCAAAATTTGCAATATTTGGGGACTATTGGGATGAAGAGACCATGGCAAAGATCACGGATTTACTGCATGAATTTCAAGATCTGTTTAGACCAAGTTCTCTGAAATAAAAGAGATCCTAGGTGACTTAGGGGAGATAAAGATCCCATTAAATCCATACATGAAACCGGTAAGGAAGAGGCCATATTGCTTGAATCCATGAGACAAGGAAAGGGTCAAAGATGAGCTTGACAAGATGTTGGATGCAAAAATAATTGAGCCACTAGAAGAATCAGAATGGATCAGTCCTATGGTGGTCCAAGATAACAAAATAGGTGAAGTTTAGATTTGTGTCGATCAGAGAAAATTGAACAATGCATGTATGCACGATCTTCAAAGATGAAGTGCTAGAAGGAGTAGGAGGTTAGGAGATGTATTCTTTCATAGATGGGTTTTTTGGTTATCACCAGATTAAGATCACAAAGGAATATTGACATAAAACCACATTTGTTACTGGATGGGTCTTCTTTCAGTACACAATGATGCCATTTGGGTTGAAGAATGCACCTACGGTATTTTCTCGGGTTGTTGCGGCATTCAAAGATTTTATTTAGAAATTCCTACAGGTCTACATGGACGACTGGAAATTTTATTGATTGATCACAGACCATTTTCCAAACTTGCGATTGATGCTGGAAAGATGTCGACAACATCATATCATGCTGAACTTAAAGAAGTGTATTTTTTGTGCACCCTTTGGGACGTTGTTGGGTCACATTGTTTGCAAGCAAGGATTGTTGGTTGACCCTGCAAGATTGCGCTTATTTTGTGTTGGAGACATTTACCACCATACACACTCATTTTGGTCAATTTGGCCTAGTTAAATGACTATCCTAAGTTTTATTGACTTAATTGACATCAAAGGAGCACTGGATGTCATCAGCATGAGCACACCCACTCCTACCTTTAGTCAAGGAGGCTAACTCAGCTTTCTCCTACATTCGGGGAGGCTAACTAGAGCAGTCAGGGGGTGATCTAAGTGTCATTAATACCCCATATTGATAGCTGATGGTTACAATCAATTAAATAGAGCAGTGAAGGCGCCTTCCTTCATTAAATTGATTATTTATTGATTATTTAATGAACTGGAGTCAACAGGGGCACCTCCAACCACTTCTGATGTTCAGTTACACTTCAGTTAACCTCATCAGGGTTCATTGGAGTCATTGATGCACTACCACTTGTTGGTTGGCTTGCAGTGGCATGTGTCTGACCTACTTTCAGTTAGACCCAGTCATTTATTGCACTCTGACTTCAGTTAGGGCTAAGTTGAGTCAATTAGGGTTTTGATCAGTGGTTAACTTGAGTGTTGATTGTGGCTTACATTCAGTTAAGCTAGAATCACTAATTGCATTTGAATGAACTCATTGGGAATTCGAATTTCTTTGTCATTCATGCTTACAACATGATCATTGTATTGTATTACTCATTATTTGTGTGAATATACAGAGCGGCTACTCATTTTGTAGCACAATTACACCATTTTCATGTCTTATTGTTATTAATCATTTATGAGATTGTGCTTGAGTCCTTAGATTACTGTGATAGATTAATATGGAATCAGAGCTCATGGTGGGATGAATCTTAGATCTCTCAAAAACAAGTTTTTTGACTGATCTTGCATGAAAATTGAGCTAAAGTGCAAAAATCCAGCACTAGACCAAAAGCCAAGGCTTACCACTTAATACCCCAAGTAAAGGAATTGTTGATCAAGATTGCTTGATCAACTATGCTGGGTGTGATGAAAGCCTAAAATGTGTAGGTAGTATGACCTTACGGTGCCCCTTTTGTTGTGATTTTCCGGTTTTAACAAGTACAACTTCGAATGGACTCATCAGTCCCTCTTCTCATCCCATTCACAATCTATTCAGAATGGAAGTTGAAGATGATTGCATCTCTGAAGAGACAAGGTCTCTATGAGGTGTCTATTAGAATTGGAAAAGAGTCTTATGAGAATGAGAATGACTGGCTAAATGATGGTGATAGATATTTTGGAGCAATATGTCTGGCCCTTTCTCCTAGCTTGCGCTACCTTATTGGTTCTGCTGAATACCCAAAGGATCTTTGGACAAAATTGGACAGAACCTTTGGAAAGAACAATGAGGATCATAATAGCACTTTGTAGATCACATCCAACACCACAAGATTTTTTTACTCAAAATTCTCGGCCTCTACTCTCTCTGATGAAGTTGTTCAAGATGAAGAAGAAGCAGAATCTTCTACATAGCTAATTCGAATTGAAGAAAGTCTCCTTGCAGTGACTCCTTCTCTTGATGCTCTGAAAGTTTATGAGATCTATGATATCTCATCTCCTCATATTTATGAGACAGAAGAAGACATTCAAATATCTTATATTGAAGAGAAATACTGCTGCACTTCCATGCAAACATTCACCGGTGATTTCCTTTGAATTTTGTGCAAAATTTGCCAGTAATTGCTTCGAAAAGTAAAGAGAAATTTGATTTTTCTCCCTCTAATGTTGCTGCTGGTGTGAAAATATGTGATACCTTGGATATTTTGGAAGAAATATCATATTAATAGAGTGATCCATTCTCTCCCCATGATCTAGATCTTCCAGCAAAACCTGCAGGATTGCATGCACCAAAATTCAGAATTTTGAAGAAAAAGACAACTGTGCATCCACCGTCTCGGTTGACCATACTTTTGGATCTGATATGAACCTTATTGGATCTGATATTATCTTATTTGGATCTGATCTGATATTTCTTGGTTCAATATTTCAGGTTCATAAGCTTTCAGTACTGCTTGTAGCTATTCTCATTAACGGTGTGAAGAAACAAGTACCGCAATTCTCCTTTGAAACTGCTGCTGGGGATTTGATTTCATTTCACAGTTTTGGATTTGTTGTGAACCTATTTGGATCTGATTTAATTTATTATCTGATATTATTTGGTTCAAATTTTAAAATCCAAGAGCTTTCAGTACTGCTTGAAGCTGCTCTCACCAATTTCGGTGTGAAAAATCAAGTACCGCAATTATTCTTCAAATTTGCTTCTAAGGATTTGGTGTTAGTTTCCTCTTATGAGGTTTCTGATATTTTATTTTGTGAATCATTAGTTATTTATAAAGCTATATCATATTATGGAGCTCAGTCATTCGCTCTCCACAGTCCCAGGGCTTCTCTACCTTTGGTCACATGCTCATCTCCTCACAGAACTAGTAAAGAGGAAGACATTCTGCATCCACTTGGACACTTGCTCCTAAGATTTGGGGACGATTTTACCACTCATGTTTTTCTGTTCAAGGCTGCAACATAGCAGTTTCTTGAGTGTTGTACACATGGTTTGAATCCTCAAGAACCTTTGCTCTCTCTTCAGATGATTTCAGCTATTCTACATGGGTCCATTTTTCACCGTGCAGCTGTTTATATTTCTGATTCAGTTGAGTGCATTGTTCTTCTTCCAAAGTGGAAGATTCCTCTAGAAATATTCATTTAGTTTGGATTCAGAGGTTCACATGCACAGTATTGAGATGCTACTGCATAGAAGAACCAATTCTTGATTTACTGCTTAGTTTGAGGGGGGGTATTTTTCCCATGAGGTTTTCCTCATTTCCTTAGTTATATTAAGCAGTTACTTTATTGTATAGGGTGACCTATAGCCTTAGTTTCTAGAACCCTAGCATTCTTATGCACTTATGTTTTCTACTCCTCCTAAGTATAGCTTAAGGGGGGGTGTTGGAGACATTTACCACCATACACACTCATTTTGGTCAATTTGTCCTAGTTAAACCACTATCCTAAGATTTATTGACTTAATTGACATCAGAGGAGCACTGGATGACATCAGCATGAGCAGACCCATGCTTACCTTCAGTAAAGGAGGCTAAATTAGCTTTCTCCTACATTCGAGGAGGCTAACTGGAGCACTCCAGGGGTGATCTGAGTGTCATTAATGCCCCATATTGCTAACTGATGGTTACAATAAGTTAAACAGAGCAGTGAAGGTGCCTTCCTTTATTAAATTGATTATTATTGATTATTTAATGAAATGGAGTCAACAAGGGCACCTCCAACCACTTCTGATGTTCAGTTACACTTCAGTTAACTTCATCGGGGTTCATTGGAGTCATTGATTTGCTACCACTTGTTGGTTGGATTATAGTGACATGTGTCTGACCTACTTTCAATTAGACCCAGTCATTTATTGCACTCTGACTTTAGTTAGGGCTCAGTTGAGTCAATTAGGGTTTTGATCAATGGTTAACTTGAGTGTTGACTATGGCTTACATTCAGTTAAGCTAGACTCACTCATTCAATTCAAATGACCTCCTTGGGAATTCAAATTGCTTTGTCATTCATGCTTATAGCATGATCATTGTATTGTATTACTCATTTTTTTTGTGAATATACAGAGCGGCTACTCATTTTGTAGCACAATTACACCATTTTCATGTCTTATTGTTATTAATATTTTATGAGACTGTGCTTGAGTCCCTAGATTACTGTGACAGATTAATATTTTGAGCTTACCGCCACCTACCAATGTGAATATGATTAGAGCGACGTTGGGGTACACAGGATATTATTGCAAATTCATAAAAGGTTATGCTGCGATTACAACCCCTATGGAGAAGTTATTAAATAAAGACACAACATTTGTATGGAGTCAAGAGTCTCAAGGGAGTTTCAACGTGATGAAAGCCAAGATGGCTTCTGCACCGATCCTCGTTTTTCCTGATTGGGGCAAGAAGTTCCATGTTCATGTGGATGCATTGTCTATTGTGTTGGGAGTGGTTCTCATGCAACCAAGAGAAGGAGTTCTCAATCACCTGATTACATTCACTAGTTGGAAGCTGTCATTTACAGAGAAGAACTATACGACCACAGAAAGAGAAGGTCTGGCGATGGTATATGAGCTACATAAGTTTAATCATTATCTATTGGGTGGTCATTTCAAAATTTTTACTGACCATTCTTCTTTAAAGTACCTAGTCAATAAGCCTATGTTGGGGGGGGGGGGGAATATGCCACTGGCTACTTCTCTTCCAGGAGTTTGATTTTGAGATAATTTTTAAGTCGGGCCGCTTAAATGCGGTCCGTGATCATTTATCACAAATTGAGACAGGTGAGGAGCCCACAAATATTGAAGACGAATTGTCGAATGCGCAGGTGTTCAGAGTTGACATGGGATATGACTATTATGCTCAAATAATTCAGTTCTTGACAACGGGATCACACCAGAGGAATTGTCAACAAGTCAGAAGAAGCAATTGGTGGTAAGGGCTTCGGATTTCTAGTTGATTGATGGAAAACTATATAAGCTAGGGCTAGATGAGATTTTGCGGTGATGTGTTCTACCCCATGAACAAGGGCATATTATGGAAGAAGCACATGTAGGAGTTGCTTGTGGACACTACATAGGTCAAGATACTACGAGAGAGGTGCTTTGTGCAAGGATTTGGTGGCCCACTCTACATAAAGATGCGACATATTATGTGTGGATTTGCGATGTTTGTAAATGCACTGGAAAACCATCGCAAAGGGATGAGATGCTGCTGGTATTGCCAGTAATACTAAAACCATTTGATAAATAGGTCATGGAATTTGTGGGACCAATCAACCCACCTATGAAGAGAATTGGTGCATGGTACATCATTACAATCATAGACTACTTGATGAGGTGGGCGGAGGCTGCACTAGTTGTGGATTGCACCGCTGTGACGTCAGCCAAGTTCCTATTTGATAACATTTTAATGTAGTTTGGATTCCCCTAGATATTGATGAGTGACCAGGGAATTCACTTCATCAACCACATGGTAAGCTCACTGACAAAGGATTTGCAGATAAAACACCATAAAATTACCCCATATCATCCACAAGAGAACGGAATGGTGAAGGCATTCAACAAAATATTGGAGCATGCGCTTACAAAGGTATGTAATGCTAACCGTGATGACTAGGATTTGAAGATTCCAATAGTCTTATGGGAATATTACACCACTTGCAAGATATTAATGGGGAAAACACCATTCAAATTGGTATATGGGAAAGAGGTCATCATCCCGATGGAGTACATTGTTCTGAGTTTGTGCATTGCAGCAACGACGAGCATGAATGATGAAGCAAAGCTCGAGGAACAAGTGGAGCAGGTGATAAAGCTAGAAGAGGATCTCTTCATTACAAGTTTCCATTAGTGCATCGAGAAGGATTGACAAAATTCTTGGCATGATCGCCACATAAAGAACAAACAATTTCAACAAGCAGATTTGGCGTTGCTACATGACAGCAAGTTCATGAAGCATCCAAGTAAGTTACTGATGCATTGGTTAGGTCCATATATTTTTTATTCCATTAATTCTAGAGGTGCAGTTCAACTTTAGCAATTATATGGAGCGATGATGCCAAAAACATTGAATGGTAGTAGGCTAAATCCCTATAGGACAAGCCTAGAACCACGCGGTGCTTGAGGCATTGCACGAAGAAAAAAAATAGATAGGATGATGGGAGGATGAATGATGCACTGGGAGGAAGTGGTTGCACAACAATAGACGTCATTAGCACAGTTAGAAGGTCATGTTACGATAGCTGTAGGACCATGACCTAGTCAAATCTGCAATAAATGAAGACAGTTAAAGCAGTTAACCAGTAGCACTTGTTGAAGAGACGCGAATTTATGGCCAATTTGACCATTGAATTGACAGAATCGCTGGTGGATTTGGGTCATTAATAATTGATTTGGTATTAATGACTACTTTGGATTTGGTAATGATGAGTATTGATCAACATAATCCTATAAGAAGGCGCTTGATGAGGGTTGGAAGCGCCAGTGCGTTAAGAAGAAGTTGCAGAGTTGAGCCAAGCAGGAAGCAGTTGAGTGGATTTGAGTGAATCGAGTGAGTTTCCAAGAGTAGAGAGGGTGTGTGACTATTAGAGCCTTGGAAGATATTGTTGTGACATGCAGAGCACCCTGGACACTGTCGATATTTCCAGTGAGCGAGATTCCCCAATCAGACCAATTGCCATTGTGGAAGAAGTCGCCAGTATGCAAGTCAAATCATCGATGGTACTGAAGGGGAAGAGAAAGACACATAATTCAAGCTCTCCAATGCCACAGAATAGATATACCCAAGTGTCTATCAAGGCATAGGAAGAAGCAACTGCACAGATTGGGCCATCAAGCTCCAATGGGGTAGAATCAACAACTCGAACAAGGGTTTTTGCTAAGGACATCCCTGAGTACATACCTCCCACTCAACCTGATGCGTAACCTCGATGACTCACCAAGAACCAAAAGTATCAACTGAGGATGTTGTTGTTGCCAAAGGGGATGGTATGCAATAAAGTTATCGTTCTTGCACTAGTCCAAATGAAGTATGATGACCCTGAATTTCTCGCATTGGAGGATGTAGAAAATGAGCCCTATGTGTCGCTGCCTATAGTCAAAGGCGGGCCAATATTGCATATCCAACAGGATTGGGAGAAAGGGTTAGAAAAAGATGGATTGTTGGGGTTAAGCAACATGCCCCACTTTGGGTGGTTGAATGAGGAAAATGCCTGCATCAAGCAGCTTTTGTCCTGCTTTCATGGAGATACATTATGGCTGGATACACCAGTCACAATCACATTTGATTTAATATCTAACATCACATGGTTGTCGAAGGATGGGCTAGATCCATCGCAATATTTCAGATCAAGGGACAATGATAAGTGGCTTGCTTCGAGGCTAAAGAAGAAATACAACTTGCAGTGTGATGGGAGGGCTTACCGCATTGATAGTATTAATGACCGGGCAGTCCATATTAGCGCACAAATTCTAGCAATCAAGATTGTAAGGAATAACCGCCCTATCCAATACACTTTAGGGGTGATTGCGTGTGCAGAGCAATGTGCAGAGGGGGTGCAAATGAACTGGTCACTCTTCCTAATGAACCAATTGGCAGAGGATGCGGTGGCGGTCTAGGAAGGATACCGGGCCTTTACATATAGTTGGCTGGTTATTTTAATCCCACTAGTGGCTTGGATGGAGCCCGATGATTACCAAGGTATGGATGTCAAAGAATTTAATGTGTGAAAGGGTGCACGAAGCTACAAGACAATAGGATTGCGCAATCCAATTTTGGGTCTACTGGGAAGCACTATAGGTAGCAGTTGCTAAAGTTCCCCACCTATCAGAGGAAGCCATAGTAAAATACTATAGGATCACTCAGTTTAGAATTAGGCCACGCACCATTAATGTCCAAGCATGACGCGACCCTGACAAGAAATGGTTGTTGATTCCCTACAAATTGTCAGATGAATAATTGGACGCGATGATTAATGATTGTCCTATAGCATGGAGGGAACGGGTCAGCCCGAAAGAAGTATCAATGGGGTCACCAGTAGATGCACCTGAAGATCCCATTTGAAAATATGACTAGCATGAATTTGATGGAGAATCGTCGACAGAGAAACCCACTGATCTGAAAGTTGAGCGCATGCTCAAGAAAATTAGAACAAAGAGGTGCATGGAGCAGGGCATGAGTAGTATCATTGTATCAACAATGGAAGCACAACTGAAACGGCTTGTCAATTTTGTTAATGTTGCAACTGATAGGGCCACAGAGGAACTGAAGAAATCAGCACATGAAGGATTTGTCGAGGTAAGAACCAAGATGGATTATGTATATGACATTGTTTCAAAAAGAGCACTAGAGAGTGCGACTATACAGGAAATCATGTCAATTAGCACTGATCCCTAAGCTAGGAATGTTCAAATTGCCCTGACTGCATTTGACGCCAGAATTGAGGACTTTAAAACTTCGCCACAACAGTGGCAGAGCATATCATTGGATATCAATGCGTTGTCCACCCAGACATTGGTACACATGTAGCACGTCACCAACCAGGAGTTGGTAAACATATAGAAGGACATCAGTGATCGATTTCTATGATCGCAGGAAAAAGAGTAGGTGATGCACAAGCAAGTCTAGGAATTGCGGTGTGTAAAGGAGAAACTGATGGAAGAAACAACGCAGGAGATATACACATTGAGATATACGCATAAGAGTTAAAGATGAAGACTGCCAAGGAGATCACAGAGTTGAAGAAAGAAATAGATCGACTCATTATTTAGAATGCCCACCTTTTTGATAGTCAAGTGCAAGTAGAAGAGGCAGTTGCGAATGCCTGTATGCATGTCGGTGAAAACACGATGACATTGGATGCAGTCGTGAAAGAAAAGCGGCTTGGGGAAATTATTGTGCAGTTGCAGC